>CM062815.1:1002456320-1002769916 GCA_031772625.1 Pinus tabuliformis | reverse complement strand
CCATCGGCCACTCAACAAAAGTTCATTAAGAAGATGGAAAAGATCCCTTCAGTGGCCCTTCCTGAAGAAGAGACGTGCAAAGCAGCTTTGAATCTGGCAGAGAGAGGCCTCATTGGCCAGTTCACAGGCCTCTGGCCTTCTCCTAAATCAGTAGAAGACTGGACTCAAAGAAACTGGAACCCACTGATCAAAGAGGGCATCAAAAGCTACTTTGTAGGCAAAGGATTCTTTGTCTTTGTGTTCGAAAGCTCGGAAGACAGAAGCTTAATATTCAGGAATGGCCCATACTTCATGGGACCGCAGGGATTGTATCTGAACAAATGGTCCCCAGACTTTGACCCTTCCCAGGATGTCCCTTCTGCTATTCTGGTTTGGGTGAGACTCCCCCATCTGCCTCTCCATTGCTAGAACCAAAAATCCCTTGAGAACATCGGAAATGCGCTGGGTAAATACATAGACAAAGCTGCAAGAAAAGATCAGTACTCATGTGCTCGCATATGCATTGAAGTTGACCTAGAGGAGGGGTTACCGGAAGCAATCAAGCTCACTGTCGTTGGATGGACGCATATCCAGGAATTGAACTACGAACAGCTACCCTTCAAATGTAGACATTGTCATGGGCACGGACACTTCGCCAAGCACTGCAAGAAAAGGGTCGAAGAGCAATCAGACAAACAAAATGGGGATCAATGGACTCTAGTTCAGAAAACAACACACCCAAAAAAAGGTGCCGACAAAGGAAACACAACAGGGATTCCAAGCAGTTCTAAGCCCATTCAGGAAGACGAAGCAAACGCAAAAGGGACAGCAAGCACTCAGATCAACCCTGTAGCCTCAGAGCAGGAAAATTTGGTGCAGGTAGAAAGCACCCCACCAAGCAAAGGAGAGAAATCAATGCAGACCGAAGTCACCAAGGGCAGCCCATCCAATCCCTCATATGCAGAAGTCACAAGGAAAAAAGGAATAGAAAGCTCAGGATCATCGGAGGATGAAACCTATGAGCGCCCCTCTAAAAGAGTTGGAAGGAAATCCCGCAAAGAAATGAGAGAAGAAGAGGCCGAAAGACTCAAAACTCAAGGAAGTCAGGCCACAATAGAAATGTCCATCAGACGAAATACCAAACCGAGACCTTCCAAGGGAGGTCCCAACCCTCCTCTCAGTAAATAATGAAGCTTGTCTCTTGGAATTGCAGAGGATTGGGGAACCCTCTAAACTAGAAGCAGTCAAGGACCTACTTAAAACAAAACCCTCAGACATCCTCATGCTCCAAGAGACCAAGATTGAAGGGCAAGCCCTTCTAGATATCAGTAAGTCAAAGTGGAATAAAAATACAGGCAAGGCAGTCAGTGCGAGGGGCACTTCCGGAGGACTGGCTACTCTTTGGTCAGAGTGCACCTTCCAGCTTCACAATTTTAAAGAAACTCAGCACTGGATCTTCACAGAACTCATGCATAAAGCTAGTAAGTTGAACATTTCCCTCTTCAATCTGTATGTTCCTGTAAACTACTCTGAAAAAAGAGAATGTTGGAACTCGCTTTCACTTTTTCTTGAGCAGCACTCCCCAAGTAACATTATCATAGCGGGAGACCTTAACATAGTCTTGAAACCAAAAGAGAAGAGGGGTGGCTCCTGCACCGGAGACTCCATGTTGGCCTTTGTGGAGGAGCTCTCCCAGAGCTGGGACCTCTTAGACTTCAATCCAGTCCACGGGCTTTACGCTTGGTCAAATAATCGTGTTGGGTCGGATCACATCTCTGCTCGTCTGGACAAGTTCTTGGTTCAAAGCGCCCTTATGATGAACAAAAAGATCATCATCACAAAAATTCTGCCTAAATTGACCTCAGACCACAAGCCAATTTAGCTCCTACTGGAAGATGAAGAAGATCTGGGGCCCATTCCTTTTCGTTTCAGCCCTCTTTGGATCGAGAAAGTGGGCTTCATGGAAACTATGAAAGCTGCTTGGGCTAAATCCTTCTCAGGCTCCTCCAGCTATATCTAGGAACAGAAGTTGAAGGCCACAAAACAAGCGTTGAAGGAATGGATAAAAAAGCCAGACCCCACTCCAACCAACCAAAGAAAAGAGGCAGTTCAGATGTTGCACTCCCTGCAAACAGAAATGGAAAACAAAGACATTACAACAGAGCTCTTGGACAAGGAAGTAAAAGCTCAACAATCCACTTATCAATCCTTCCGGGCTGAAGAAGAACACTGGAGGCTAAAATCCAGAAATCTATGGTTAAAGGTTGGTGATCGGAACACTTCTTTTTTCCATTGACAATACAGAGCTAGACTGTCCCGGAATCATATAGCTGAAATCAAAACTACGGAGGGCCAAGTCTGCAAAGGTTTCAACCAGGTTAAAGACGCTGCTGAAACTCATTTCAGGAATTTATACAACGATGGAATCCAAGGTAACGCTGAGGAAACTGCCAACTTCCTCTCTAATATCCCTCTTCTCGGTAACCCTGAAGATAATATAGCTCTTTGTAGACCCATTTCTGAGGAGGAAATTATCAACGTAATCTGGTCCATGGAAGCCGACAAGGCCCCTGGGCCTGACGGATTTACAATCCATTTTTACAAATACTGTTGGGAAGTTATCAAAGCTGATCTCCTTAAAATGATAAGAGGCTTCATGAAAAAAGCTAAGATAGGAGGAGGAACCAACTCCACCTATCTAGCTCTAATCCCTAAAGAAAACAACCCTGACTCTTTTGCAAGATTTAGACCTATTTCGCTGTGTAATGCATCTTACAAAATTATAGCCAAACTCTTAGCTAACCGAATCAAGCCCCTGCTCAAAAGATTGATCTCCAGTTCTCAAGGCGGATTTGTGGAAGGCAGGTACATTATGGATAACTTTATTCAAGTTCAGGAGACCATCCACACAAGCAAACAACGAGGGGAGAAAGGTATGTTGATTAAACTTGATATGGCGAACGCATTTGATAGAGTTAACCGCTTGTTCCTTTGCAAAGTACTGCTCTCTTTTGGTTTCTCTCAGCAATTTGTTCAACTCATAAAAGCATGTATTGATTCCCCGTGGATTGCTCCCCTTATCAATGGTCGCCCATCTAATTTCTTCCAAGCTCGGAGAGGTATTCGGCACGGATGCCCTCTCTCTCCCTTTCTGTACATCCTCATGGCGGACTCCCTCAGTAGAAAACTATCAGCCGAAAGAATTGTTGGCTCCCTCCCGGGTCTCAAACCTTCCAACGGATCAGCCCCCCTGAATCACGCTCTCTTTGCGGATGACTCCCTGCTCCTTGGAGGTGCTTCCTCCAGAATTGTGAAAGCCTTTGACACTATTCTGAGAAGTTATTGCAGGGTATCTAGCGCACTTGTTAATGAGAGTAAAAGTGAAATCTTCAGTTGGAACACTGATCGGCAAGAGATCACTAACATCTCTAAGATCTTTGGGTTCAAAGGACATGCTCAATGGGACAGGTTCAGGTATCTTGGTCTTCCTATAACCTCAGGTGTGAATAAGAGGTCCCTCTGGAATGATATCATCAACAAAATCAAAGCTAAAATCACAGCTTGGGGAGGCCACTGGTTAACAAAAGGTGGCAAAACCATCCTAATCAAATCTCAGCTGTCAGCCCTTCCTATTGATCAAGCTCCCAAAAATGTAATGGAACAGATCTCTACACTCCTTAGGGATTTCTTATGGCAAGGAGGGAAAGGCAATGACAAAAAAATGCATTTAGTTAACTGGGACTTGGTCAAGAGGCCGATTGCTGAGGACGGATTGCAAATACGTGACCCCTCCCTTCTTAATACAGTGCTGGGAGGCAAGCTCCTGTGGAAAATGATCCATGATCCCTCTCACCCTGTCAATGTTACTCTACGGTCAAAATACGCATACAATGTCGCCCTCAGGAAAATGCAATTCGACAGCGCAGTATCTTGCACGCGGGTTTGGAGGCTCTGCGGCAAAAGTAGCAAATTTTTCAAAAAACACTTGTACAGAATCCCTGGTAACGGTAAGCGCACCCATTTGTGGAAAGATCGCATAATGGGGTGCGATCCTCTGGCAGAAAACGAAGAAATTGCTGAGCTTAGACACTGGTTAGAAAGAGCGGGTATAAACAGCATTTACGATTTGTCAATCTGGGACAGTCGTGGTGTTTGGGCAAGCTGGGATCTACACGGAGTCCCTGCGCGTTTAAGCGACCAACAGAACCTGCTTGAGGATCTGCTTGAAGACGCCGTGCCGGTCAACAGATACATGAGGGACAGTTGGGGCTGGGGCCTGACAGGAACTTATACTTCAGCTGAGGGTTATAGAGCTCTACAGGGCTCTAAGAACAGTAATCAATCACCCACCTTTTGGAAACAGGTCTGGGAGCCGTTAGCTCTTCCAAAAGTAAATTTTTTCTTCTGGACTCTGGCTCACAATAAACTTTTAACGGGAGACAATCTTGTAAAAAGGAAGATCGAAGGGCCTCATAGATGCGTGCTTTGCAGAAGTAATCTAGAAACTGCCCAACACCTTTTTTTGGAGTGCCTCTTCGCCAAAGAGGTGTGGGGTCTTATACTACAAGATTTTCAGACCTCCCTCCCTTCTCAGATTTCTGTCCCGGACCTCTTTGCTTCATGGAGTGCCTGCTACCCTCAACGTATCCCTCCTCAGTCTTTCTGGCGCAAAGTATGGATAGCGCTCCCCAAATTTGTTTGTTGGCAGCTTTGGCTGGCACGTAATCAGTAGATCTTCAAAGATATACAGCATTCTCCGATTCAAGTTGCTGTAAAAGCTAAGTCTCTGCTCTTGGAAGCGGCCCAACAACAGTATTACAAAGATGACCCTCTGCTCACGCCGAAAGAAAAGAGGTGGCTGGCCCTAGAGCCACATCCCCGAAAGTACCTCCTGCCCCCCCAGAAAGCTAATCCGGACTAGCGAAAAAGAGAGCCAGACAACATCTTCCAAAATTGGTGGAGGGCCCAAAAATTAACTACTATATTCTTTGATGGAGTGTCCAAAGGGAACCCCGGAGCCGCAGGTGTTAGTGGGGTCATCTACTTCACGGATGGGTCTTTTAGAGATTCTTTTGCCTAGGGCCTAGGCCTGAAAACTAACAATCAAGCTGAGATCCTTGGGCTGCTCAAAGCTTGTCTTATTGCTAGAGAGAAAGGTGCTAAAGACCTCCAAGTCTTCGGAGATTCAGAAAATTTAATCAAGGGGGAACTCTTCAACAAAGCTGGTCTCAACAAAATTATGGGCAGATTGAAGAGTCTTACAAGACTTCGACTCACACAAGTTTTATCATATCCTCAGAAACTCCAACAGTGAAGCAGATTGGATGGCGAACATTGGATGCACTCTCATGAAAGGGAGTTTAATTGTAAATGGGGAAAGTTCCTTCCAAAAGCTGTGAAATTGTTATATCTCAAAGGCAGCAAAAAAGGATAACAGCGATGTAATAGGGGTCGCTACGGCAAAGACCCATTCTCCTTTTTGCAATAAATAAAATCCATAACCGTTACAGTTAAAGAAAAAAAAAAAAATCAATATAGCCATAAGAATAGAAATTATTGAACACCCAATTATATTGTTCTATTATATGAAGCCACAACTTACAAGTGCCCTCTCCCAAATCTTCACACAGTTCGAGAGGATCTGGACCATGTCACACGACACAGGTTCACAGTTATCACTGGACATGGCCTTTCAATAAGTTAAAGGCGTAAATTCTGTAGTTGTAAAAAGAATAGAGTTACTGAAGAACAAGGCCAACACAAAAAATTGATTAGCATCAAAGACAGCCTATGCTTCCCCTGTAAAGCATTGCATCCTATGCAACCTAGTACATGGCAATATGGAAACAGGAACAAATCATATTTAGGATTTTACATTGTAACATGTGCCTTACAAGTTGCCAATACATAAAGAAGCAATTTATTGCTTTCTTCAATGATTCTCACCTTACTAGATAAATATATGGAGTGAGAGAATCCTCTGATCTGAGTGGCCGGAGTCACAGTTCAACAGCACATTGACACATTTATACATATTTTATTTCACTGTGGCACGTAACCTTTGCATCCATTGTTTAATTATTTTAAATGGTGGCAAGAGCAATTGATCACCTTTTGATAGTGAAGATTGGAAACCAATCCTCATTTTCTAGAGTTAATCTGGTGGCATTTTCCCATAGCCCTGGTTATCAATGAATAATGTTCGAGTTGTATCGAATGATCCCAAGTAGGCACATATAATCGGTGTATAAAAAGTGCTTTCCTTATCTGCTCTTAAAACTAGAAGTGGAATAAAATACCTTGAACAAAAGACTAAACGTGGCTTGATAAAGATTGGCATACTTTCTATATTTCTACCTTATGCTCATTGGAAGGTAAACCAAGGCACTTGTAAGGACTATAGTCATTGAAGGATGTCTATTTTATACAACCATATAAGGAGCATAAATAAAACCGCATTTTTAATATTGGACTATACTTTGCTGCCTCTGGTTTAAAACTATCATGATGTGTTTTCCATGGCAAATCTTTTCAATTTAGGCTGTAGAAAAACTTAGTTTGTCAACGGAGTCAGGGTTAAATGGTAAAGATGGTTGCAATATAGGCTGCTCATGAAGGTTCAATTCCCCTAGAGACTTGGAAAATATAGTGATTCCCTGACCTGGAAGTTTATGCAAACAGAAGTGCTAGTGATTAATGGCCATCAACAACCACATGCTATGAAACATTAGATGCAGCATGGGGCCATGCATATACCCTCATATTTGAAGCAATACAAATCTGACAGCATATACCCAATCCCATGTAGAATTTAATGCTAAATAGCCAGACGGTTATTGGTCACCATGATTAATGGTTTACCCTTCAAGCGTCATTTTGCTTGCACAAACAGGCCACGTGGTAACAACTTCCACCGAGTTTTAAAGAAAACACTTTCAAAAAAGACTTACGTTAAAAGTTTTAACAACATCAATCAAATTCATCCTTGCAACGATTTCACTACATGCATATACTCATCTCTAGTTATAGAAGCTCCCGGTTGCTGTATTTGTTGTTGCATCTGATAAGAGTGACTTATATCATAATTTAAAATATTTTAATTTGCAAACCTTGTGTAAGATGATTCAACTGAAACAAGATACGAGTTTGACATGCTAAAAAGGAAGTTTCAAAGATGGCATAATTCATTAAAATCAGTAGCATAGTCAAATGACAAATCTTGTCTACCTTTCGGAATAAAATTTTTCTAATCCCATTTAATTGTTTCTGAGAAGGCTCAAAGTAATGGTCGTCTTGACTCTTATGTCTTTTGTAAATAAAAAGGCATGTTAATCCTTTCACTTGTAGATTTATTCTGACCTGCATTCACAGCAGTATCAATGACATGATAGCATTGGCCTTAATAACCATAAATGAATTCCCAGCAGAGTAATTCGGTCCCTGCAAAAGGCCAGTCAAGTTGTTGATGCAAACCCTACGCTTAATTTCCTTACTATAACTGTGATAACACCATACAATTATATGTGGTGTGACAGATTTTTGTCAATTGGGTGTAGCTCGAGTTGTGGTTGTGAGGAAAATTGTTACCTCCCCACTTGGGTTCAAATTGAACTTTGTGACATGTTGCTTTTTATGAGCCCATTGTTGATGAACTATTTATGATTTATTTATGAGTTTTAATGACCTGGTCTTGTAAAGAATCGAAAGTTTACCTTGGGTACCATCCTCAAAACGAAGAGAAGTGCCCAGGAGGTTTTGCCTGGGTTGTTACTTGAAAAAAGAAAAGTATAACAGACTTACACTTGTATTAGTGTTTCTCAACACATGTAGAGCACCAATATAGAATATGGAATGTGATGCCACACATTGGGATGCTCCTTGGCAAATCTTTTCTAGATGTAGAATATGGAATGTGATGCCACACATTGGGATGCTCCTTGGTAAATCCTTTCTAGATGCAGAATATGGAATGTGATGCCACACACTAAGATGCTCTTGGAAAATCCTTTCTAGACGCAGAATAGAGAGATTAGTGTACATTCATGGGATTAAAGGGCCCTCTAAACCATAGTTGAGAAAATCGGTGATTTTTTGCCAACAAAGGGAAAAATCATGAGGTGAAAACCCTCTTATTTTCGAGGTTTCTCTTTGAAGTTGTTGGGGAATGAAAAAAGGGGTTTACCATCATCAACAACTAGGATTAGGAGGCCCAAATCATTGTTCTCATAACCATCACATTTATTTTATTGGAGCTGGGATCAATTGCTATTTGCCTATAATACAGATATTCTCAAATCCAAGCCATTTCTTCAAATTTCGTCCTCTAAACTACCTTTTTTCTAGATTTATGCAGAGTTTCCAAAGTCCATGTTGCTTGCCTCTTATTATCATTTTTCAAGGCTCATAAAACAATCTAAAGGTCTTTTTCTTTTTTCTTTTTTAATAAGCAAGCAGTTCTTCTTTTTGTTTTCCAGCAATGTTTGATATTCATTTTTGCAGTTTTTTTGGCCCAGGTTTCAAGTTGGAAGTTGAGTAATGCCTTGGCAACATGCCAAAGCCTTTCGACCCCATTTGGCAGTATGATTACCCTAAAGATGGGGCAAACTAATAGAGATTGTCTAGTAAACTGTGTGACCAACATATGGCATGAGGTGTTAGCCACTTGAATTACTGCTTGGATAAAATCCCAAGGCATGATATTGGGATTTATAATAAATCAACCCTAGAGATATTGCAGATGGACCATGATTCTAATTATGAAAAACATAAAAGGAAGGAGGAAGCAACCACCACCAAACTTGAACTCGCTGTCAATGGAATGGCTAGATCCTTAAGAACCATAGGCAAATCTGGGATTTGGAGAAGTGAAAATGTTAAAATTGGCAACTAGGGCCAAACTCCATGTGGATCACCTTATTTATGGCTTCTGATATTTTTCTTAGATTCCTCTTATCGAGAGGTGTAGAATTGATCTAAAGATCATCCGATTCCGATAAGTATTTATGGAGATATGAATTTATTTTGATTATGGACAAATTGTCAAGGTTGGCCAGCAAACTTATGTAGGCTTAGAAGCCCAACAGTCATGTCTATTCAACTTCAACGTTTGCATATAAATGCAAGGAGCATTCTCCTCATTTGAACAATTCAATTCACTCATCTTCTCTCTCTCTCTCCTACGCATAAAAGGAGCCTCTCTCTCTCTCTCTCTCATGTGTGATTGAAAGGAAGACGTCATAGGGTAAGGAAGACGCAGAAAGAAGGACGCTAGGGCAGCAGGTCATCTCTTTGACCAGCATTGACCAAGCATTGACCTTCTAGAAGTGTAAGAGCCTGCTATTTGCCTACATTCATTGATGGGTCTACTTTTTAAAGAACAAAAAGTGAGGCCTCTGGCACTTGTATTCAAAGCCTTAGTTGAAAAGCAGTCTGGAAAGTCTATCAATTGTTTGTGGACAGATAATGGTGGTGAATATGCCAACTACAGATTTGAAGACTACTGTGCCACTGAAGGTATTCAGCTGCAGCATACTGTGCCCTACTGCCCACAGCAAAAAGGTGCTGCTGAAAGGAAGAATCACACCTTGAAGAAGATGGCAAATTATTGCATGATCCATTCTAGAGGTCTTGACCCACAGTTTTGGGCTGAAGCCATCAAATGTGCCAACTATGTTCAAAATTGCACACCTCACAAAGCTGTCCAAGGGGTGACCCCAAAAGAGGCTTGGAGTGGACAGAAACCATTTGTTGCCCATCTCAGAGTCTTTGGCACACAAATTAAGCCTTGCATATTTGTTGGCTACCCAGAAGATATTACTTCATCCCAACACACGAGTTGATCATTGGCAGAAGTATTTGATATGATGAGCACCCCCCTTAGCATTTTGGATCTTCATCTGATTCTCCTTCTTTGAGTTGACTTCTACTAATGATAATGCTCTTGAGGAACAGCAGGATGAAGATCCTCCACTGCTTCCTACTTGGGGTCAAAGTAAAACAAGGTCGTCTATTGAAAGGACTCTTCAAGTATTTATGGCCAGTGCTTCAGATCCAAAGGATTTTCATGAGGCCCATGGTATTGTAAAGTGAGACACATCCATGGAAGATGAGTATCATTCCTTGTTGAAAAATAGCATTTGTGATTTGGTCCCTCTTTCCAAAAGGTAGAAAATTGGTTTGATGTAAGTGGGTATATTGAATCAAGTATGTAGTGGATAGACAACTATAAGGCTCGATTGGTTGCTAAAAAGTTTTTCTCAGGTTGAGAGCATTGACTATTCTAAAACCTTAGCACCAGTGGCTAAAATGAATTCTACTCACCTTATTCTCTCCATAGCTGCATTTCATAAGTGGATACTACACCAAATGGAAGTCAAAGGTGCATTTCTTCATAGAGATACAAGAAGAGATTGACATTGAGCAATTGTGGCTAAGGTCTTGCTCAGGGAGGAGGCATTGACTATTCTTAAAACCTTTGCACCCATGGCTAAAATGAATTCTATTTGCCTTGTTTTCTATATAGCTGCATCTCATAAGTGGATAGTACACTAAATGGATGTCAAAGGTGCCTTTCTTCATGGGGATTTATAGGAAGAGATATACATGGAGTAACCTCCTCGTTTTGAGCTTTTATCTAGAACTCTTCACTTGTGTGAGATTAAATAGTCCTTGTATGGTCTCAAACAAGCTCCTAGGGCTTGGTATGAGAAAATGGATTCTTTTCTTCTCTCTTCAGGATTTTCTCATTGCCACTCTAATTCAAATGTCTATATTTTGTGGCAAAAATCAAAATGATGAACTTCTCCTCCTCGTTCTCTATGTTGGTGATATAATTCTCACTGGGAGTTCACTTACGTTGATTGATCATGTGAAGTCTGCTCTTCATCAATAGTTCGACATGACAGACTTAGGGCTCCTTCACTACTCTCTTGGATTATAGATCACTCATTCTGCATCTAGGATAGGACTCTCCCAGCCTAAGTATGCCTTGGATCTCTTGAACAAGTTTCACATGTTGGATTGCAAATATGTGCCCATACCATTTTTGTTAGGAGTCGAGTTGTCAACCAAGTGTTCCACTCCTTTGGTTGATGCTACATAGTATTGGCATCTTGTTGGTAGCCTTTTGTACTTGACTCATGTAGAAATTTAATGATCTGCACCCTTACCCCAGTTTACAAGTTTGCGTGTGTTTATTTGGCCTGACCGACATATTTTGTCATGTTGATATAAATTTCAGAATGCATTAATTGTAAAAATTCAAAGAGTACTTCTACTATTTTTCATTTTTCCTATTAGCTGAAATTAATACAAAATTTATGCAAGCATTCAAGCATATGAGACACTTATTTTTTTATCTAGGTGACCCCAGAGAAACCCCACAGTCTCTTGGGGAAAACCGGTCTTCAAAAGAGGATTTTATTGCTTGAGAAATTAGTCTAAGTACATAAAATTAAACACAATACTTATCTCCCTTCAGCTGAAGCATTAAATGCAATTTCTGGAAATTTGTGCCCACTGATAAATTTCAGATTTACAAATTTTTCATGCCCAAAAATTTTCTGCACTTTCCCAAAGCTCAGCTCCTAGATTTCTCTGCCCAGAAATCTGCCTCAAAATCTGTGCTGAAGCAGCTTTGATTTCTGTGCCAAAACAGCCTCGAATTCTGTGCCAAATCTGCCTCAAATTCTGTGCTTTTGTCCCTCGATTTCTGCACTGGAAGTGACTGTAATGTGACTCAAAATTCGTTCCATATGACAGCAGAGATCCTCCTTGAAAATCACGATGAACAGTCCCTCGAAATGTGTGCCACAGCCCTCAAAATTCGTGCTTCTGTTTGCCTCGATTTCTGCACTGACTGTCTCCTTGATTTTCATGCTCCTCTCCTTGGAATTTGTGCCTCCTATGGCTGCCTCCCTCCTAGAAAATTGAACCCTCCTTCTCTAGCTGCAAATTCTCCTTCAAGTTCTCCTCTCCTCTTCTCCTCATGCTCTCTCAAGTGTGAAGTGAAGAATGAGCCTCCCTTTTTTGCAATGTTCCACCAAAACTCCGGTGCAGGGAAATGCACAAGGGGGACATGTGGGAGTACCCTCAAATTCTAGGGAAATTTCAGGGGTGCGGGGAGACGTCGAGGTATACAATTTAATATATATATATATATATATATAATTCAAGTTCATATTCGTGGGCAAAGTAACAACGTGCAGGTTGCGGGCTGGAGCAACTGCAAGTGCATATACATATACATACATACATATATATATCAAGTTCATATTCGTGGGCAAAGGAGCAGTGTGCAAGTTGCGGGCTGGAGCAACTACAAGTGCAGGGTGACTCTGGAGCAAATGGCGTCCACTCTAGAGTCTCGAAAGACCGGTCTCAGCGGCGACAGGAGGATGGCTGGGCGGCGGCTCAAGCTCAGCGTATTCAGCGTTCCGTTGAAATGAAAATGACTCATGAGTGTTCCATTTAGTTTTAACTTTCATTTTATTCAACCTAGGTTTTAGACTTTTAGTTATTTAATATTTTTTGTTCTATTTAGTTTTAATTTTAAAAATTTTTAATTGTTTTGATTTTTTATTTTTTATTTTGGTCTTATTAGACAAATTTAAAGGGGGATGCCCAGAAGCACCCTTTTTGAAGGGGAGCACCCAGACACACCCTTTTTGGGGAGTCTAAACTCCCACATTGGGGAAACGCACCCCCTTGTGTCTCCCCGAGACTCCCCAAAAAGGGTGCATAGGGAAACGCACCCCCAAGAGACTCCCCGTCCCGGGTGCAAGGGGTGCGTGCACCCGACCCTGGGGGACGCGCCCCTGTGGAACACTGTTTTTTTCCTTTTGCCCCTTAGAAAAGATTGAATCCCTAAACCTAGGATCCAATGGATGAGATTTAATTTCCAGATCTCAAATGTGTGATTGAGATCAATTCTCCCAAATGACCCCCCTCACACATTGGCCCCATTACTTAGAAGCCTCCTAGTACATTTTTCAAGTCATGTACATTTTTTTATTTTTCTCATAAAGTGATTTTTCAACTCACTTTAATATTAGAAAAATACACTTAGTAATTTAAACGTAAAGTCACTTTATAAAATACAAGTGACTTTAATATTAGAAAAAATACATGGTACAACACTTTTAAGTACTTTTTCCACCCATGACATTAATATAACTCATAAATGTCACCAATACAAAAGCAATTAATGTGTATACTAGGCTCAAAGAGATAAATGCCTAGTAACACCTCTCCTTGGTACTATTTTCAACAACTCGTAGCCATTCCAATATCTCCTACGCAGTTGAGTTGGTTTCCAGGTTCATGCAGGAACTAGATGGGCTTCATTGGAAAGCCACAAAGAGAATTATTGGCTACATTAGAGGGACACACATATGGCGGCTAGTATTCTTGTGATGGCAATGCAAATTTAGTGGATTATTCTGACTCCTTTTGGGTTGGTGATCTCAATGACTGCAAGTCCACCTTTGGCTATGGCTTCCAGCTTGGCTGTGGTCCCGTTGTTTGGTCCAGCAAGAAGCAAGCTGCCATCCCACTTTCTTCTACAGAAGCAGAGTACAGAGGTGTTGTTAATGCTGCAACTGAGTCTGTTTGGATTTGACAGATTTTGTCTAAGTTTAATTTTCAGCAGGAGCAGCCTACTCTAATTTGGTGCAATAATCAGAGTTTTATCCATATTTCCAGGGAACCAGTAGAGCACCAAACAGATAGAAGTCCACATGCATTAAATCTGATAGTTGATTTATTGTTGAATTATTTACTTGCACTATTGTCACACTGAGTTGCAAGTTGCTGACGTGTTCACGAAACCCTTGACAGATACTCAATATGTACTTTGTACCTTGCTTGGGGTGAAAGACACTGTCCTTTGAAGGAGGGAATAGTCTCAATCCTCCTTCCTTTTTCTTGTCTGCTGTTCTGAGCATTTTGTACATGGGTACCTATCATAGCCTTGTAGCTGGGACCCAATTTTTGAGATTTAGCTACCCTTTTTATACTTCTTACGTTCAGTTAACAGAGGGTGTCAGTGTACATACACAATTGTAAGTTAAATTAGGTAAGTCTTAAATGCTGGACTCCTCCCAGTTTGCTATAAACAGAAGGCCTCCCTTTATATTTCAAACGCAGAAGTTCTAATAGATATACAATAATTCTATTATTCATTTCAATGGCTTTTCAGTCTCTGCTAATTTTATGAGCTCTGTTGTCTGTATGGAGTTTAAGCCCATTATGATCCTGCTGTATCTGGTTGATTTAACAATGTTAATATATCAATGTGCAAAGGAACTGTTAATTGTGATTCCCAGATAAAATCAAGGATCGGCAAAATATACTTATTAGTTATTAAGATAAACAAAATAAAGATCAGCCCCAAAAGGGGAAATCCATGGGGCATTGGCAAGGTACCAGCGTCCTCACTTTGAATGCTTTATATACGACTGAGCGAGAGAGTATATTTCTCCAAAGAAAAACAAAATCAAAGAAAAGGGCAAGGATTTTTCTTCTGGAGATGAACATTATTAGAAAACTACTGCAATTGGGCCATTTCACAAAGACTTGTAGTTCATATGATTTTAACAAAAAAGAGCTGGAGAAGAACGGATACAGATAAGTGCAGAAATAAATATTTAATATAAATAAGTAAGTTCTGGAGGACGTAGCCTCTCAATCATTACAAAAGGACTGCTTAATGTAAGCAGTATTAAAACTTGCAAATCCGGTAATAAAATTTGCATCTATTGAACACCATATAATCGAAATGCCCTTTTCATTTCCGAATAATATTTTTCTACAAGTATGGAAGAATAAACCCCGATACACAATCTAGCACACATATCATACATAACTCACAAAAGAATATTCTAGAGCGTGGGCATATCTCTTATTCTTTCGACTCAACAGGGTATCTGAGAGGTAAACCACTTCATTACATGCAGAGGAGCTTTGATCAACTCCAAGGCAACTTCCACCAAAACTGTAACACAGATGCAACATGGGCATATACAACTGAGCAGTATTCTGCAACAACAACAAGAACCCATCAATTTTGCGTCACAAAAATGGCAGGCCAGTTAATTAACTAATGAAATCAGGCCAATCAAACCCATGAATTCGAAACCCAACCCCTAATTGAAGAGCCACATGATCCAGGGGAAAAATACTCACCAATTTCATTCAGCAGCCCTACAACACATATTAAGGAAAAATAATACTGCATAATGAAGGATTTCAAAATAAATACTCACCCGACGATCCAAACGAGGATACCAACTAACGAAACCAGGAACGCAAGAAGAGCAAAGGGAAGTCCCAGCAGGAAGCCGAGAGGCCTGCACTCGCAATCTCCGTCACCCATATTTTCGACAATACCAATTACCCTTTAATGCTAATGATCTGGTTGTGAATCTCAGAGTTCTCTGGTCTTCAATGTGATCAAAAGAAACCGAAGGATATTCTCATATAGCGGAGAAGAAAGTCAGAGACACGGAATCGACGGACAGAGGGAAACTTCCAAAACATTTCAATGTTTGCAAATGTCTATTAATATCGAGCTGTTATATGTTTGTTTTTTATGATTGGCTCCATTTCTGTGTATGGTAGTTACCTGATACAATCTCTTTACATATTATCATTAATATAATATGTAAAGAGATTGTATCAGGTAACTACCATTGACTTTTTAAATGGGTCTTTCGGAAATGCGTGGTGACGTAGTGCAGATTTCACTATCCTGTGCGTGCAAAACGGTGTAAATTTTTCCTTCCGCGTGCGGCAATGTGTACCTTTCACGTTACTCCTTAGGTTAGCTACCCGACATAATCCGGAGTGGTAGTCAAGAATTGTTTAACCTCATCTATGAGAATACCTAGACTGAAATATGTATACGTGTTTTCAGAGAGGTACTTTGGGTAGTGGGTTAACTATTAACTTTATGTTAACTATTCTCCATAATCCATTGAGTGATAATCTAAGATTTTTTTAAATCTAATTTGTGAGAATACTTAGAGTAATTTAGTGGGTTAATTATTAACGAAGTTAAGTAAAGAATGATTTTGGTCTATACAATATTAAATATTGTAAATTTATTGATTTAAATTTTAATATGGTTAAATTTATTTTTACTATAATTTATGATAATGTGTGAGAGTGGAAAATAATATTGGAAACTTTATATATTTATTATTTTATTTTTTATTTTTTTACTAGGCTTACTTTAAAAAGTTATGTAAGGAATGATTTTGGTCTATATAGTAATAATGGAAATATTGTAAATTTATTGATTTAAATTTTATTATTATTTATGATAATGTGAAATAATGGAAAAATAATATTGGAAACATTATAAATTTATTAATTTAATTTAATTCTTTTGATCTTACTTATAAGATAGAAGGATATACCCACTAATGAGATGATATTCACCCGGTTATAGAAAAGTTTAATTACTTTCCCCAAGAGTGACTT
Source organism: Pinus tabuliformis (assembly GCA_031772625.1). NCBI lineage: Eukaryota > Viridiplantae > Streptophyta > Pinopsida > Pinales > Pinaceae > Pinus > Pinus tabuliformis. The sequence goes on along the minus strand of CM062815.1, from coordinate 1,002,753,455 downwards.
CCACACCTCTCTATAAGATTTGAACATGTGATCTAGTGTGAAATAAACCTCACACAAACTAATTGATCTACACTTCATAAATTTATTAATTTAAACTTAGTATTCTCTATAATAATATGAATAATTTTAAAATTTTATTTAAATAATTAAATTTATAATTTAATATATTTTTATTAATTTAATAATTAAATTACAAAATAATTATATAATTTCATTTAATATATATATATATATATAATAATAATAATAATTTTCAATTATATTTCACGGTTTTTTATAATAAATAAATAAATTATGAACATTCATATTGTATATATTAGTTAATTCGAATAATTTTTGTTTTTTTAATAATAAAATTTAAATAAATATATTAATTTATACAGATTTTGCTTTCATAATAATAAAATTTATTTATTTAAAATAATTATTAATTTTTCAAAGTGTTTTTTATAATATGAATAAGGATTTTGGTATTAAATAAGTATTTAATTGACACTTCTGGTATCTATTTATAAAATTTAAATGTAAAGTATTTATAGGTGAAGATATTTAATATAATATAAATATTTAATTATTACTTATTATGTGTTTATGGGGCTTTGGATTGGTAATTGAATTAATGTGAAATTATTGGTTTAAGTTAATGGTTTAATTTCCCGCTTTAATTAAGATAATATATTGAACGGGATGATGTACTCCTACCAAATTTAAAAAAAAAAAAATATTACCTCCTTCCAATATACATATTTTTATTATAAAGTCAACTTTTTTTTATATAAAAAACCAGCAAATTTATAAAAGTAAGAAATCATTTTTTATTATAATGATATCATGTCTCACCCAAAAAGATAAAGTTTTTTAATTTTTTTAAAAGAACCAGCGAAGTTGTGAGAGCAAGAATTCATGGGACCCAATGAACATGCTCTCTTCGTATTGATATCATATTTCATTATAGGACAAGTCGTTAGGGTTATAAGAGGTGGAAAGACACTCTCTTTGTGGTGATATCATATTTCATTCTAGGGCAAGTCGTTAGGGATATAAGAGGTGGAAAGGCATTCACAATACTCTCTTCGTATTGATATCATATTTCATTATAGGACAAGTCGTTAGGGTTATAAGAGGTGGAAAGACACTCTCTTTGTGCTGATATCATATTTCATTCTAGGGCAAGTCGTTAGGGATATAAGAGGTGGAAAGGCATTCACAATAGAGTACTTTGAGTAATATGTGATAAGAAGTTATTTACAATGGTGTTAATTATTTTAACTCAAAATTATTTATCATAATTAAAAATTATTTATAAATAAAAATAATTTTTAATTAAAATAAATATTATGATGATGGTGGTGGTTAACGTCTGCTGAGATTAAACATTGGTTTATCGGACCTAAAGAAATAAATTATTTATTTTGATTTAAGATTTTATTCATATGCTCAAAAAGCTTGGAGAGAAGCCTCCCGAGCTCACTATAATTTTGACATTGTAAAAGGCTAAGAAGGTCAGTGTTGTAACAAAGATTGTGAAACTGAGATCTAATGTGGTTGTACGCGGGGCACTCTAAGAGGAAGTGGTTTTCATCCTCAATGTTCCTATTCTCACATATATGGCAGATCCTTTCCATCCATGGCGTTTTAAGAACTGCCCAACGACCTGTTTCACTATGGAGCTCATGAGAATTCATTTTAATCTTTGCTATATTAATTTTCTTCTTTGAGCTAGTTAAAATAGAGAGATACTTTTGATCTTCTAGGGTGGGGTTGATGACCTTCTTATAATAACTTAATTTTCTTTTAGCCGTTAAATCTTTCTCACACCACGTTTTTTCTTTGAACTTAGAAGTAACAATATCTTTAATGTTATTTATGTTTTGCAATGCATCATTCTCGTTGATCTCCCAATAGTTTAACCAGGCCCTTATGTCTTTATGCCACCCCTGATTGAGCCTTAGGTGGTTTTCGCTGGAATTTAAAGCTAGCTTAGGAAGTCTATGATCGTCTATGTTATTGAGTTTGTGCTTGTACAACAGAAACCTAATCATAGCTAGGCTCTCAACAGGGGAAAGACTTACTTCTATAAGGAGAATAGGATAGGGTGTATTACTTTTAATTTTCAGGTTATAAGTTATAAAACGCTTCTGGATTTGCTTAATCTTTCTCCATGATTCTCTGGAGATGCTGCAACCCAAACCTCACAGCCATATAAGATAACAAGAGTGACTAAAGTTTCAAAGAGGAACTTCTTTTTATCCCACATTGCGAGGTTTGTTGTTTTACAATTATTTTCCAGACCAAAATAAGTTTTCCACCCCCCATTAATCCTTTTCTCAATGTTATGGTTCTAGTTGAGCTTGTGATGAATATCAATTCCTAGGTACTTGTAAGAATACACTTCCTCCAAGTTATTATTGTCATACATAAAATTAGCGTAAGTGTCCTTCTTGGATTTGATAATCATAACTTTTGTTTTCTTAGTGTTAACAGTCATACCCATGGTAGAGCAGAAATCCTTAAGAAGCTTGAGTTGCTTATCAAGATCAGATGGGCACCTTGCCAAAAGAACAATATCGTCAGCATAGTGAAGAAGGATGACGACTATCCTAGCTAAGATCGTGCCATGACATCCTGCTTCCTCTAAATAGTCTTCGAGCTTATCGATGTAAATGCCAAATAGGGTAGGGGAGAGGGGGCAACCTTGTTTAACTCCGATGTTACAATTAATATCTTTCGACCACTCCTCATTGCTCTTTAGCTTGGCAATTACATTCTCGCTCTCAACTCGAGAGGAACCTTTAGCTCTTCTAATCTATTCCAAAGGTTGTATCTAGGAACCGTATCGAAAGCCTTTCTAAAGTCCACAAAGCAACAAAATAAATTGGATTTATCATTACGACATTCCTCCGCAATGATCCTAAGCATAACGAGGTGGTCTGTTGTTGAGTGATGCCTTCTGAAACCTGCTTGGCCTTTAGCCCGCTTACCTTCACTTTCAAGCCATATGCTTAACTTCTTTTCCAAAATACTACCATATAACTTGGCTAAGAGAGGGCTAATCATAATTGTCTGATAATTAGAGGGGTTATTTGTATCCCCACTTTTAAAAATAGGGATAATGAGGCTCTCAGTCCAAGGTTTAGGGAACCCTTGCTTGACTGCTTGATTGAAAAGCTTGTGGATGTGGGGGATGAGGACAGGACCTCCAATTTTTAAGATTTCCACCTGGTAACCTTCAATGTCTTTAGCTTTCCCATTAGCGAGGCGATTAACTCCAAACTTAATGTCTTCTAAAGAGAAAACTTCTTTTGTTGTGAGCAGGATTTCCAAATTATCCATGACATTTGGAGATTCATAAAGCTTTTTAAGATAGGAATTCCAATTGTGAAGAGCAATTTTATTATTATCTTTAGTCTTCCTAGTCAGAATCTACCCCCAAAATTTCTTAGGAGCTACCTTAGAGAGGTGTAAGAGATTCTCCTGTCTTTGACAAATGTACTGCCTCTTTTTCCTTTTAGTTAGGGCTTTGTATATTTTTATCTTGTCCATTTTAAGAGATTCATCAATAGCTTCCTTAATTGCTCTCCTCGCACTTTTACAATCTTTGTCATACCATGGATTGGTTTTGCTATTTCTTTTATTATTTGAAACTTCAATTGAGAACTTGTTAATAGAATATGAGAGGGTTGTAGTAAAATTATGATAGAAGTCTTCTATGTTGTCTATACTACGACAAATGAAGCAAATTAGTTTTTAATTAATTTAGAAAGAGATCATTTTTATTTCTATCAAATATTAAGTTCTTTTGGCTGTAAGTATTATTTTCTGTGGGAACTCTATACATGACAAAATTGAGAGTTATAAGTAAAGGCCTATGATCAGAGTCAGGTGGTCGTTTAAGATGTCAAAATTTATTATTTCATTATATATTTATATTAAATTTATAAAAGATATTAAATTAATTTCATTTATTTTTTAATATTATATTTAAATTTAACTTTTATATATAGAGTTTTTTTATTAATAATATAATAAATTTTTTATTAATAATATAATAAGTGATATAATAAAATTAATTTAAATTTAAAATTTAAAATTTATCAATACATATCACACATGTTTTATTTTGGAAATCCAATGTTTTATTTTGAAAATCCAATTAGATTTTTTTCATTTTGTTTAAAAAATATTTAATATAACCCTCAATGATTAAACACTTTAGTTAATGGAAAAGTGTAATTATATAATTTTATTTGTTATATAATATATAATATAATATATAATATAATATAATATAATATAATATAATATAGATTGATTTAATAATTTAGCAATCAAATAAATTTGTTGAATATTCTAAATCATGTAATATTGTTAATATAACACATTTCATAAAATAAATATATAGTTCAGAAAGTTACTTTCCGCAAAATATCACTTTACATTTTTTAACAAGGGCAAAGTGGGAAAAGAGCAAGAAAATCTAATGATTAAAATTTCCTAGCAATAATTGTGCTGTAAATATAATGGGAAGATGATAAATATAAAAAAGGTTGAGGAGAAATTATATGGTTTTTATATTAATATTGTATTAATTTTTGTATAAAATTATATAGTAGGGAATTTAGTTAATATAAAAGAGATTTATGTAAATTTTGAATGTATTTTGACTATGTTGATTAGTGGGAAGACAATTCTATGATAAGACACTGATATAATGTATATGGAGGTGAATGTATAAGTTTGATAAAATGTTGATTATTTATTTTATAATTTTATTTTTTTTCTATGTGGTTTATGGTCTCTCGATATTAGTGATTACTATATTCACAAAATATTTGTATCAAATTTACTTGAAGGGATCACTTTCGGCCAACTCAATCACAAAGCTTGACCCGAAAGTATCAAGAGAATTGAACCCGTAACCTCTCAATAGAAAAAATATTTTAATATTAGAGACTCGACCAAACAAAAGTGTTTTAGTAATAGAGATTCCACCAATTGAACTAACCCTAAAAAATACTTATTTCATTATTTTATTATTATTATATATACAATTTAATTATAACTTTTGTATCTATAAAAAAAAATTATAAATGTTTATTGAATTTTTATTATTATAAAAATTTTATCTCAAAAAAATAACAACATACATAATTAACTACCTTCTTTAATGTTCTTAATGTATATAAGCTAAACTCTAACCAGACCATCTATTTAATGATTCTATTTCACTATAAAAAGTTTTGTTTTTGTTTTTTTGCTTTTTAAATAATATTGACAACTTCCATGTGACAAATTGCTTTTAACCATTCTTTTAGTTAACATGAAAATATATACACTTATAGATATGCATTTTGTTTTCCATTTTGAATATATAAATAAATATACATTTTTAAAATTTGAAAAAACAAACAAACACATATATTCACATCTTTACCAACCGGTGAAGATATATACACTTACAATATATAAATATACATTTGTTTATCAGTTTAAAAATATAAATGAAATACACTTTCAAAGTTTGAAAAAATTATACAAACGCATGCATTTACATCTCCACCAACCAATTTCACAAGTTTCTCATAAAAATATAAAAATGTATGAATATAAAACCTACCCTCATTACATTTGTATATTTATATTTTTCATGGTTCATTACATTTATATATTTATATTTTTTTGATGTTATTTTTTTAACTAATCTTTATTCTAAATAAATGTTTATAAATTAAAATGAAAAAATAATATTTATAATATAGAAGTGAAAAACTCTATAACATATTTAAGTGAAAAAATTTATTTCCTTTTATTAGCTTGACAATAAGTTATGATACCATTTTGTTACATATCTTTATTAAATTTATCTTAACCACACTTACAAAAATATGATTTCATTTCTTATACATTTTGTCAAACATTTTGTATGAAATCAAAATAGAAACATTGCTTGAATTCTACTTGTAACATACTAAGTGAAACATGCCACTCAGTCATGCAACCTTTGGTTTTTGTCTTTGAGGTATTTTATCAAATAATTTGTATGCAAATTGTAATAAAACACCTTTAACTAGGTTTGGTCTTCATAATTATCATTGTACTTATATCAATATGCATTTCATGTAAAATAAAAAAGAAAAAGAAAGATTATTATTTTCTAGTCAAAGCATGTTCTTCATTAAGGTTTATTGAGTCAAAAGAAAATTTGTCACGAGTCAAAAGAAAATTATTTGAGACAAGTCCCATTTGGACTTCTTGAAAGAAAAGAAAGAAAATTTTGTGATCTATAATGTAAACTTGAAGGTGATGGTAAAATTGCAAGTAAAATTTTATGTATTGTAGGCAATGGATCACTTTGCAAAACACATAAAATTATGGTTTTTAAACTTAGTTAACAACATAAAACAGAGACAATATACCATATCAGAAACACATAACAACAAAATGATAAAGGAGTTCACCCCTCTTATGGGCTACATCTCCTAGTCCAGCTTCCAATGATGGGTCTCTTTCATTAAGTGCTCAAATTTGTGTTTACATAGATTTACAGTACTCAAAATATAAATATTATATCTCCAATGGCTTCAAAACTGTCAAAACCCCCTAAGTGGGCTCTTGTTGGGCTCAATTTGGCCAAAAACTGAAGAAGTTATGCTCTCCCAAAGTTTCTTCTGCTAACTGCACCACAAACTAGACTGGACCGTTAATTGATCTACGCTTTATGCCTTTCCAGGGCGCATTGTGTCGAAATTGGTGCATTTTGTCGCTTGAATAAATTTCCCAGTAAGGCCTTGGGCGGAAAACTAGGACCTCATGGGGCCATGCACCCGGGGCTGGGGCTAACTACCCGCCCCCATCAGCATAGCCCCTAGGCCTTCTGCGGTTGGTTCTATCGCGACATGAAACTTAGGGCTTATCCCCTAAACACTGCACCCAAACCCAAACTTCCACGCTAAGCGCTCTACGATGGTAGCATATGGTTACATGGTGTTTGATATGACCGGGTCTGGTCCCCATTTTCCGTGCCCAAATCTATTGGCTCAGTGCTATTTGACATATGGTCCAGTGGATCGTGTTTGATGGTGTCAGAACCTAGGGTCGGGGCTAAGCCGGCGCCCCTGGCTCCCCCGCCTATGGTCCTGTGGGCGTGGGGTGACCAGGGGCTAGGGCTTAGCCCTAGCCCTGTCCCCCAAACCACATTTCGTAAAACTTTAAATAGAAGTTGGGCACCATAGTAGTTAAGTACTACCACGCGCCCTAGCGATAAGGCGTTGCACTGTTGGATTGGAGGTCATGTGTTCGACTCTCCCGGATGCTCCTTCACCATACAAAATTTTAATGTATTGTTGGGAGGCCACGTGGTAGCCTTCTATTGACCCACGTGGCCTCCATTCATTAGACCACTTCAAATCCACTTCGTCTAATGAGAACACAACAAAATTCAAACCAATCTAAAGAGGACAAGTGGCAGCCTGCCATTGGTCTGAGAAACCCAATCAACATTTCGAATCACCCTGCCCAGTCAACAGTCCTGCAATCAGTCTGCAAATTTTTTATATGTCTGGGAAAACGATCAAAACACGATATCAGGGGCATACAATATCGGTTTTGAGCGATTCAAATTATGTTGGATTTAGGTCGTCTAGATCTACACACTGGTATAGGTTTAAAGCACTTTTGAACACTTTGAATTTTGAGCACTTTTACTGATCCCTTAGATCACTCCTCCGCACTGGAAGCTTTGGGACCTCCAAAAGACTACTTTTAGTCAAAAAACAAATAAGTGTACAATTCCCTCACCCTTCCAATCTCAATCCATTTGTATTTGCTTGGATTTTTGCCTTTGAGTCCCACACGAAGGTATTCCACCTTCCCTCATTTTGAAGTTATTGTTCTTCTATCAAGGATGGTGTCTTGTTGTAATTCTTCAGGAAATTTTGGAGAGAAATCTTCTATTGAAGGAATCTGAACATGCTCTCCTTAATCATCAATAAAAAGAGGCTCATATAATCTCAAATTATCAACATTAAAAACTGCATGCATTTGCATATATGGAGGCAAATTCAACCGGAAGGCATTATTAAAATATTTTCTAGAATCTTAAAAGGTCCATACCCTATTGGTTTCAATTTTTTAACTCCTCCTTTAAGCCTCTTCTTGCTAATGTAAAGCCAAACTTTATCTCTAACTTGAAAATTGTGGTCCACACAATGCTTATCATGCCTTGTCCTGTACTTGGCTTGACTCTTTTCCAACTGTTCTTGAACCATTCGATGCACGAATTGAACTTGTTCAATGAATTGCTTGGTCTTATCAATGTCACTACGACCATCAATAGAAACATATTTCCCAAAGATAAAATCTAAAGGATATTTTGGTAAGTAACCAAAGCATGCCTCAAATGGATATGTTTGAGACGATGAATGCTTTGCTCAATTATAAGCATGTTGAATGCAGTGTAAGTGTTCATCCCAAAGCTTAAGATGTTTGTTGCAATAACCACGAAGAAGATGTACTACCATTCTGTTCACCACTTCTGTATGACCATCAGTTTGTGGATGCAATGTTGTACTCTTTTTCAATTTGGTTTCCATGAGTCCCCATAAGCTTGACGAAAAGTTCCTGACAAATCGAGAATCTCGATCAGAAGTAATGGATTCAAGCAACCCAAAATGTACCTGTTATCACCCCAAGAAACTCTCCTAGGTTGTAGCTCGGAGATGCTCGGGACATCACAAAATCAACTTAATGTTGGAAATGGATGAATGGAAGGAATGATGCATTTTCAAGCCAGATAACCACTCCTACTTTGCTTGACACCAGACATGCGTGAACACCCCCAGACTACAAGGCTTTAAACCACCAATTACTCACAGTTTTAGGATTGGGTGAATATGGAGAATACTGACCACACCAGCAGATGCACATGACCCTGTGATGGTCGACTGCAACCAGTAAAGAGGTCTGCAAATCTAATTCCCTAGTGAACAGACAGGATGTCAGCTCTCTGTCACTAAGCTAAAAGAGACCTGATTAATACATTCACTGATACATGCAAGATTATAACACAGAGGTGGGATGACAGCCCTTCTAATGCTAAACATCAAGAGTTCAGGAAGAATTCATATCAAGCACAGCCTGGAACAGAAAAGGAGATGGAAAGTAAGCAATTAACAGCAAAAGAAGCTTGTATTAGCTGAAAATGAAGACGAGACGCTGCAAGTATCAAAGCAGTTACAGTCTCCAGAAGTTGAACCTTACATCAAAACAACAACCATCAACCCTGATTACATATGTTTTTTGGGTATATATAGAGTTTGATTACAACAATGTTCTGCTATTCTAGACGTGGAGGGGTCATAATGGACCACCAACCGCTTTAACTGCCTGGCAGAACTTCTGAGTGCAGTTGCTCGCTGTAGTGAACAAAATTGATCTTCTTAGATGCTCTGTTGTACTTCTCTAGCAGGTGAAGTGTTGTATGGATTAAGTTCCATAATTGCTGAATGTATTTTAACTGCTCGAGGCATGTCCTTCTTGTTCTCGGCCATGCTGTTTGTTGAAGACAATGGTTGAGGAGTAACTGCGTAGAGTACTGGATGCTGGCCACCTTCGTCCTTTCGGGAGTATGGAATGGTTATGAACGTGGACAGTATGGACAAACGGAGGGGGAAGATCGGCTGTTGGATCGCACAGATGGACGGCAGATACGGCTTAGCAGGGGCTATCGGGAAAGTGAGGTGGAGGACGATCGTGAGCCGTTGGATATCGGGCGGGCAGATCCAACGGTCATCAAGTGGAAGAGATGCGCGGGAGATAACGAGCGAGGAGGGCGGTTTTGGCGGTGAGCGGTATTTATCACACCGCCTTTGGGGGGAAACGGTAATCGTACAACGGGGTGCGATCCCTATCATTGGGCGATGCGTGGTGGACGGGACGTGACGAAAATTGCTTTTGATTGCGGGTTATCGTGCGGTCAATTTTTGGGCGCGGGAAGAGCGAACGTCGTCCGATCGTGGCTGAGATGATCAGACAGCGAGGGTTTAATCGCATAGGTTTTGTTTGATGTGACAGGGCAACGACGGGTTATGGGTTTTGCGAAAATGCACGGTTATATGGGTTTCGGGATTTTTAATGCCCAAGGCTTAAGGAAAAGCATTTTATGTAATTTTTAACAAAGCATGTGTCAAGGAGGTGAAAGGGAAATGGGCGAGAGATTTGGGAAAGGTGAGGACAACTAGTGCAGGCCATCTTTGTCTACAACCAAGGTCCGAGATCATTTCTACTCTTTGAACATCGACAACCTGTAGCAGAGCTAACACTGGCTCCTTCTAGGGATGAGATCCTCCTTGTGAGGTCTCAAGAACTTGCAAATCAATGCCTTCCCTGTGAAAACAAAATAGCAAAATTTCCCTAGTGTTCCATTGGGCATGGAGTTTAACTAATCATACACTAAAACTGATAAAACAACATATTTACAACTTTAAGGCCAAAGGCCTTAAACCACATAAATTTTTAGAAAACGCCCATTAACTGGGCCATCAAAAACTGTATCCCCTCCCATAATCTGTAGCATGAAGGCATTGTTTCCTTGGATCTGAGAAATAACAAAAGGCCCTGTCCAGAAGCCATCAAACTTCCCATGGTTGCCTTTCTTTTCTTTCAATGCATCCCACTTCAGAACCAAGTCTCCAATTTGAAAATTATCTAATTTTTTCTTTCTGTCAAAAGCTTCCTTGATTTTCTTCTGATGTGCCGCAGACTTTTCAACCAACTGTTCTCTGATTTGGTGTACCTATGCTAAATCAGTGATCCTTTTTGCCATATCTTCTTCCTCCTTCTGCTCTTCTTGCAGGAACTTGGCCACACGGAGAGTTAATTGGATCGGGAATACAACTTCAGTGCCATATACCAGCGTAAATGGAGAATTCCCTGTGGATTTCTTAATGGTCACTTTGTCAGCCCACAGTGCATATTTGAGCTTAGAATCCCAATTCCTTTTGTTGTCTTCCAACAGCTTTTTAATTATCCTTATCAGGCTTTTGTTGGAAGATTCTGCTAAGCCATTTCTTTGAGGGTAGTATGAGGTGGAATGAACTGGCTTAATGCCCATTGAGTCGCACATATCCACCAACTCTTTTTCTCTGAAGGCTGCTGCGTTGTCTGTGACTATTTTATGTGGACAACCAAATCTGGTGAAGATATTCTCTGTTAAAAACTTCATGACCACATTATGATCGGCCTTTCTGGTAGGGATTGCTTCAATCCACTTAGTGAAGTAATCAGTGGCTACTAAGATCCATTTGTGTTGGCCACTGGAATGTGGATTGATCTCTCTAATGAAGTCTAAGCCCCACTGCTGAAAAGGTCCATTAGCATGTATTAGTTTTAAGGGTAGGGACTTCAATTGCTGTTTTCCTTCAAATCTTTGGCACCTGTCACAAGATTTAACAAATGAAAAGACATTAGAAAATAAGGTGGGCCAATAGCACCCAGCTCTGAGAATTTTGTGGGCTATAGTTTTCCAATAATGGTGTCCTCCACACATGTTGGAATGAAATTGCTGCATAGCCTCCATTGATTGTTCTTTATCCAAACACCTTAGCATGATTCCAGAGGGATCCCTACAATAAAGCAGATTTTCATGAATGCAATACTTTGCTACCCTGAGTTTAACAATTCTGGCTTGACTTGTGCTGAGGCCTAGAGGGATTTCTAGCTTCAACAAGAATTTATCTATTGCAGAGTACCAATCACAAGAAGCTAGATTTTCTGCTAATGATTGTTCTTTCCCTGGTTCAGTTGCTTCCTCTTCTTCTGTTTGACCATTTTCTGCAATTGTGCCCATGAAATCTATGTCCAATGATCTGCAATTTTCTTCAGCCATCAGTCTGGCAAGGCCCTGACCTCTGACAAGCTTGGTGGGCTTCAATTCTATATTAAATTCAATTAACTTTGCAATCCATTTAGCCCTTCTTCCATCAACATCAGGCTGTGTTAAGACATCTTTTATTGAAGCAGAGGGTACATATGCAATTATCTTGGAATGCAGGATATAAACTCTGAAAGCTTTCAAAGATTTGATAAGAGCATATGCATGTTTTTCAATGATATCATACCTCAGCTCAGCATCCCTTAATGTTTTGCTGAAAAAAGCCATTGGATGCTCTGAGCCTTCTTCATCTGCTTGCAATAAAATTGCTGCAAGGGTGTCTTCAGAGGCAAAAGAAAATATGTGGAACTCCTTGCTGTAATATGGACTTATTAAAGTGGGAGCTTCCATAATAGCTTTCTTAATGGACTCAAAGGATTTTCTTGCTGCATCAGTCCACTTAACCTCTGACCCCTTTTTTAACATGGAGGTAATGTGCTTTACAAGTTTTGCAAAATTTGGGATAAACCTCCTCACAAAATTTATTTTGCCCAGAAAGGACTGGATGTCTTTCTTTGATCTCGGGACAGACAAAGTCTGTATTGCTCTTACTCTTTCTAGGTCAATTTTGACACCTGCAGCAGAAACAACATGTCCTAACAGCTTGCCCTCTTCCAAAGAAAACTGTGACTTCTTAGGATTGATTGAAATCCCAAACCTTCTGCACTTCAGAAACACTTTCTTCAAATGCTGCAAATGGTCTTGATGGCTGCTGGAGTATACTGTTATATCATCAAGGTAGATAAGGACAAACTTATCCTTCTCTCCCACAAATGCTATATCCATAGCTCTCTGAAAGGTGTCTCCAACATTCATCAATCCAAAAGGCATCTTGGAATACATAAAAGTGCCCCAAGGAGTGGTGAATGCAGTCTTCTCTTGGTCATCTGGATGTACAACAATCTGATTATACCCTGAAAATCCATCCAGGAAAGACATTACTTTGGCTCCTGAGACCTTCTACAACAAATGCTCCATCTTTGGTAGAGGGTAATTGTCTTTCTTAGAGCATTTGTTTAAGTTTTTGAAATCAACACAGAGTCTGATTTCTCCACTTTTCTTCCTCACTACCACTAAGTTGGCTATCCATTTGGAATATCTGAGAGGGACTATGATTTTGGCAGCCAGTAACTTCTTTATTTCTTTTTCAATCAGAGGAAGGAGCAAAGGATTTATTGGTCTCAGCTTCTACTTGAAAGGGATGATGTCTTTCTCTAAAGGGATTTTATGTTGTATAATCTTCTTGTCATATGTTTTCAGGTCACTATATTCCCAGGCAAAGACATCAGCAAATTGCTTCATTAAATCGCAGTATTCAGCACTCTGGGCAGCTGATAGATGAGTGGACATATTTATGTATCTTGGCTGATCTGGACTTCTTATGTTATACTTACAGACTGCAGATTGGTCCTCTTTTTGGGCAGCCCTATAAGGCACATCATTCTGATCAAACAACTTTTCTAATGGAACTCGACCCTTAGGTATATGATTGCTAGGCAGTTGGACAATGCTATATTTACCAATTCTATTTCTAAGCTGGGATTGGGGACTTTCTTCCAAGGCTTCATTCTCTTGGTCAATTTGCATTTCAGAAAATTCATCAATGACTTGCAGAAACCTATTTACTTCATCATCATCTTCAAAGACTTTCCAATGCTAGACATTATCAGGCAAAGAGGGTCTATATTTCATTTGGACTTCATAAACTAGTCTGGGAGGCATGGGAGGGATAAACATGCTTGCAGACACAACAAGGGAATCAGCAAGCTGATTTTTGGCTCTAGGTATGTATGAGATATAGAAATTATCAAAAGAATCTTTAAGTCTCCATACCTCATCTCTGTATGCTTTCAGCCTTGGATGCTTTGCTTGAAATGTTCTGTTAACTTGCTGAATGATAAGATCAGCATCTCCAAACACTTTTATATTTTTGATTCTCTGTCTTTAGCTGCATTAAGGCCCAATAGCAGAGCCTCATACTCTGCTATATTGTTTGTGACTTGAAATGCCAGCTTAAAGGACAAATGTGTACTTTCATGATTTGGAGAAATCAGCACCACCCCCGCTCCTGCAGTCTCCCTGGAACATGCTCCATCAAAGAACATCTCCCAATCTTGACTTCCTTGCTCTTCCTCGGCTTGAACTATTTGTTCCGTGAGCTACATTGAGGCCTTCTAAGATTCTTCTATTTTGAGGATACATGCTCCAAAATCAGTGTCCACGGCATATATGGGATGATTAGAAGGATTCTTCTCATCACTGATGATGTAGGCTAGTTGTGCTTCTTTGTACAACCTCTTGCTTTTTCCTCCAAAAACTGGGACAATGGCGTAAGATAGGTCATTCTGCAATGTCCCACCTAGTCTCTTAATCCACCCTCTGGACAACAGCATGCCAAACTTAGGAGGGACATCTGCTACCACAATATCCATCATCATGCTCTTCATGGGCAGCTGAGTTAAGGTAATGGCTAGATCTTTAATCAACCCTAGACATTTCACCTTTCTTGAATCAAATGAGAATAAGTCATGATGTGTTCTGGTGATGTCAAGGCCTAACTCTTCCATGACAGCTTTAGGCATCAGATTGTGGCTGGCCCCTGTGTCTAGCAAGCAATTGTGGAGGATTTTGTCATGAATGGTCAAGGAGACATAAAATGATGGAGAATTATTATCAGCAGGTTCAATCATAGGGCTAAGCACAACTGCAGGCTTGTCATCTTGCAAATTGACATAGTCAGTGGAGGTTTGTGTGGCTTTCAGCTCAAGAGCCTCAAGGATAGGCTTTCTAAAAACTTCACTCCTTACAAGTTCTAACAGAGGCACATATATTTTTAACTTCTGGACTTCTGACTCAAAACTGAAAGGGGAAGGGGACTTATCAAGACCTCTTACCTCTTGAGCTGGTGCTTTGAGGATGAATGGATCAGCTGTTGGTCTCTTCTGTCTGATATTCTGTGACTCTGCCTGCACAACAACTTTTTGGGCAGGACTCTCCTTGAAATTGTTTGCTTTTGACCTCAAATTATACCTTTGTTGTTCACTAGTCTGCAAAACAACCTCTTTGTCCCACTCTTGACTGTTTTGGTTCTGCAGTAATGATTCTTCATATGCAACCAATGTCAAAAAGGCAGCACTGCCTTTGTCTTCCATGTAATGAATTTCATCCTCGTCTTCAAACTGTTCTTCCTCCATGACTACTTTTTGGAAAGGGGACTTCACTCTTTGTTCTTCATTTGCTTCTTTACCCCTTTGAATGATTTGTAATTGTTCATTTGCTCTTCTGAATGGATTTGGATTTCTTGGAGAAAATGTGTTTTGAAACCTTGTTTTCCCATAACTCTGCTCAACTTTCAGCTTAGATATCTCAGCAACTAATGACTCTATCAACTTAGCCATTTTATCCAGTTTAGGTTCTGAAGATGAAGTAGAGGAAGAAGAAGCCTCACCTCTCTGCCTTCTTCTATCAACATGTGTTTTAAGCTTTTCTGCAGCCATAATATTTGATTCCACCTCCAGTGCTGCATCTTGCATATCAGCTAGAGTGGCACATCTCCTTTCTCTCAAAAGCAGGCAGAAATCAGAGTCAAAAGCATTAGCATAAGTGAGTTTGGCAGAGGTGGGGGTAGGCTTTACTTCAGCTGGTATCTTACTATACATACGGTTAAATCTTTTATTAAAATCAGGCAATGATTCCCCATTTTCCCTCTTTAGGTTTCCAAACTCTGTATGGTAATAGAGCAGGTCTTTCCTATCTCCCCATTGCTTCAGGAATGCATCATCCAATGCTTCAATGTCTGTTATGGACCTATGGGGCAATTCTCTGAACCACTTTCTAGCCTCTCCATCAAGGCTCTGAACAAACACTCTCATCCACACATCATCTTCACTGATATCTAAGTTATCAGCATAACTATAAAAAGATTCAAGGTGTTCTTCAGCTGTTACCCCCTCTGTACCAGTGAATTTGGGCATATATTTCTGATATTCTCCTGCAGGCATAGCATTCAAAGGAACAGGCAAGACCAGGGGTCCATACCTAGCAGCTATAATTCTTTCCATCTTCGTGGGAGCTTGCTGGCTTGCCATGACTGGGATAGGTGGAAGGATACTGGCAGATTGAATGATAGGAAGTAATGAAATAGATGACAGAAATGAAGAAAAATGATGGGTTGTATGGGAGGCTTTCTTTGGACTGAGATCCAAAGGGGAACTGACTAAACAAGGCGCTGTATGAATCTCTGAAGGTATTTCTTTATTAACAGTGCTAGGCTCTAAATCTTCAAATTGGATATCCTCAGCTATAATCTTATCTTTCAGAGATGCATAAGTCTTATTAGGCTTACCTGATCCTGATGCTCTTTTCTGTGATGTTTTCCTTTGCTTAGCAACCTTCTCAGGGTCAAGCACTGGGTCAACTGGTGATTTCTAAGGATTTCTCAGGGTATGCCTCACGAATTGAGCCAGAATTGAAACGTGGAGTCGCCACTAGGTAGGTTCTCCAGTAGAGTCGCCAGATAGATGATTACAACCAGAAATGTGTCCAAACTTTGTCTATCATCAAAGTATGGAACTATGTCGTGTCCCAGGGAAGCTGAGCTTCAATCTCCTCTCCCCAGCAACGACGCCAATCGATGTTATCACCCCAAGAAACTCTCCTAGGTTGTAGCTTGGAGATGCTCGGGACATCACAAACTCAACTTAATGTTGGAAATTGATGAATGGAAGGAATGATGCATATTCAAGCCAGATAACCACTCCTACTTTGCTTGACTCCAGACATGTGTGAACACCCCCAGACTACAAGGCTTTAAACCACCAATTACTCACAATTTTAGGATTGGGTGAATATGGAGAATACTGACCACACCAGCAGATGCACAGGACCCTGTGATGGCCGGCTGCAACCAGTAAAGAGGTATGCAAATCTAATTCCCTAGTGAACAGACAGGATGAAAACTCTCTGTCACTAAGTGAAAAGAGACCTGATTAATACATTCACTGATACATGCAAGATTATAACACAGAGGTGGGATGATAGCCCTTCTAATGCTAAACATCAAGAGTTCAAGAAGAATGCATATCAAGCACAGCCTGGAACAGAAAAGGAGATGGAAAGTAAGCAATTAACAACAAAAGAAGCTTGTATTAGTTGAAAATGAAGACAAGACGCTGCAAGTATCAAAGCAGTTACCGTTTCCAGAAGTTGAACCTTACATCAAAACAACAACCATCAACCTTGATTACATCTGTTTTTTGGGTATATATAGAGTTTGATTACAACAATGTTCTGCTATTCTAGACGTGGAGGGGTCATAATGGACCACCAATCGCTTTAACTGCCTGGAAGAACTTCTAAGTGTAGTTGCTTGCTGCAGTGAACAAAATCGATCTTCTTAGATGCTCTGTTGTACTTCTCTAGCAGGTGAAGTGTCGTATGGATGAAGTTCCATAACTACTGAATGTATTTTAACTGCTCGAGGCATGTCCTTCTTATTCTCGGCCATGTTGTTTGTTGAAGACGGTGGTTGAGGAGTAACTGCGCAGAGTACTGGATGCTGGCCACCTTCGTCCTTTCAGGAGTATGGAATGGCTATGAACGTGGACAGTATGGACGAACGGAGGGGGAAGATCGGCCGTTGGATCGCACAGATGGACGGCGGATACGGCTTAGCAGGGGCTATCAGGAAAGTGAGGTGGAGGACGATCGTGAGCTGTTGGATCTCGGGCGGACAGATCCAACGGTCATCGGGCAGAAGAGATGCGCGGGAGATAACGAGCGGGGAGAGCGGTTTTGGTGGGGAGTGATATTTATCGCACCGACTTTGGGGGGAAATGGTAATCGTACAATTGGGTGCGATCCCTATCATCGGGCAAAGCGTGGCAGACGGGACGTGACGAAAACCGCTTTTGATCGCGGGTTATCGTGCGGTCAGTTTGTGGGTGCAGGAAGAGCGGACGCCGTCCGATCACGGCGGAGATGATTAGACGGCAGGGGTTTAATCGCACAGGTTTTGTTTGATGTGACAGGGCAATGGCGGGTTATGGGTTTTGCGAAAATGCGCGGTTATATGGGTTTCAGGATTTTTAATGCCCAGGGCTTAAGGAAAAGCATTTTATGTAATTTTTAACAAAGCATGTGTAAAGGAGGTGAAAGGGAAATGGGCGAGGGATTTGAGAAAGGCGAGGATAACCGGTGCAGGCCTTCTTTGAGTAGAACCAAGGTCCGAGATTATTTCTGCTCTTTGAACATCGGCAACCTGTAGTAGAGCTAACAGTACCCATACATGTTGAAAGAACATTTGTATAGTCTGTTCAGTTGTAACTTGCTTCTTACAAGGCATCTAAATACATGTCTTGTTGAAATGATCCACCACAACATAAAGATAATCATGATTTTTTTTAGACTTAGGCAGTCCTCCTACAAAGTCCATAGAAACACTTTCCCAGGGATGGGAAGGAAATGGAAGTGGAGTATACAATCCTAACTTTCTATTGCTAGGCTTACTTGTAGCACATAAAGAACATCCTCTTACATATCGTGACACACTTTCATTCATTTTAGGCCAATAACAATACCTTTGTAATTGTGCCATTGTATTGCCTACACCAAAATGGCCAACAATAAGAGAAGTATGTGCTTCCTTTATGATGTTGACTCTTTCACACTATGGAATGCATAACTTGCCAAGACGATACAAAAGTTTAATAATTCACATCGTAATCCAATTCCTCTACTTGGTTGCCTTGACACAAAGTTTCATATACATCTTTAAAGTCATCATCTAAAGCATATTGTTCAACATAGCTCTCATGCATGATAGAATTATGCTTAAGAATAACTGAAGCACTAACAATTGGTCTAGAAAGCATGTCAGCAACCTTGTTATAGATACCTTTCTTATACCTTATCACTAAGTGTAATTGTTGCATGAAACCCATCCATCTGAAATGCGTCACTTGTTGTAGCTTGGTTTGTGATTGCACAAGTATTGTAATGGTTGATGATTAGAGTGAATGATAGTTTCCTTTCCCATCAAATAGTGTTTCCACTTTTTCACACTTTGCACCAATGCATATAGTTCCTTGTCATATGTAGGATAGTTAACTACTGCACCATTAAAAGTTTTAGAATGGTAACATATGGGCTTACCATGTTGCATCAAGACCGCTCCCATGGCATATTCACTTGCATCTGTTTGGATCTCAAATGGTTGTCTTAAATCAGGAAGTGCAAGAACTGGATATGTGTTGATTCTTTCCTTCAATGCATCGAAGGCTTTCTATTGCTTTCCTCCCCACTGAAAAACTTGCTTCACACTTTTCAAGGCATGTAATGGAGCTGCAATTGAAGAAAAGTTAGAAATGAACTTTCTCCAATATTGGGTTGCTCCCAAAAAGCTTTTAACCTCAATTACATTATTGGGATTGGGACAATCTACAATGACTTTGACCTTTGAGGGATCTATATTCAATTCACCCCCTCCAACAATATGTCCCAAATACACTAATGAGGTCTTTCCAAATTCACATTTAGACATATTTAAAAATAACTTTTCTTTCTTCAAGACATCTAAGACTTGCCTAACATGCCTGACATGTTCTTCACAGGTTTTACTGAAAATCAATATGTCATCTAAGTAGACAATTACAAAATCATCAAGAAAAGGCCTTAAAACATCATTCATAACTCTCATGAATGTTGCAGGAGCATTACAAAGCCCAAAAGGCATAACTAACCATTCAAACAAACCTTGCTTTGTTTTGAAGGTTATCTTCCATATGTCTCCTTTAGCAATCCTAATCTGATTATAGCCACTTCTCAAGTCTGAAATACACAACATCTTTCAACTGATCAAGCAAATCATCAATTTGAGGAAGAGGGTAACAATTCTTTACTGTAATATTGTTCAAGGCTCTAAAATCTACACACATGCGCCATGTACCATCTTTCTTTGGTACTAAAACAATTGGTGACCCGCATGGTGATGTGCTTGGTCTGATGACCCCTTTATCAAGCAACTCTTGGATTTGTTTCTTGATTTTTGCATTCTCCATAACTGACATCATGTACATGCCAATGTTTGGAAGAGGACAATCTTGCTGCAATTGGATCTCATGTTGGATTCCTCTTTTAGGAGGAAATCCTTTGGGTTCCTGAAACATCTCATCATAGGTGTTAACAACCTCATACAAATCAGATTTTAACTTTGCATCACACTTTCAACATTCTCTTTTGGTTTGATCATAAAGAGTACAAATTTCTTACTGGCATTAACAAGCCTCTTCATTTGTCCAACATTCACAAGTGATAAACTCAACTTCTTTCTATGTGCTCTAACAATTTACTCAACACCATCTTTAAACAAGTGATATTTGTTTTCATGGCGATGAAAGATGGATCTCTTATCATATAGATATGGGCTTCCCAAAACAATACCACAAATGTCAAGTGTAATAACATCAAGCTCTACCTCGTTTATAAAGTTTGCAGTGATGGCAAATTTCAATTTACATATTTTTGTCACATGCAATTTTGCATTGTCACATATCCAACCTAAAGGATAAGGTTTAGGATGTGGAGTGGTTTCCAAATTCAATTTCTTAACAATGTATTCAGAAATAAGGTTTGCTTGTGATCCACTATCAAATAATGTATCTATATTGGTATGTTTTGAAATGACTTTAATGTGGAAAAGCTATATTCTTTATTTTTCATGTTGAGTTTCATTGAGGCTACTTGAAGAACTAGTACTTGCAATAGAGTCCTTACCTTTAGATCCCATGGATGTGACCTTTGTTTCATCTCCAAAATCAGATCCTAAATCATGTTGTGTAGTTGCAACAATCTTTTATTTCCCTTTGTTGTTAAACTTTTTGGGTCTCATTTCAGGATGAAGTTTCCAACAATGGTCTTCATCATGGCCTTCTTTTGAACAATGTTTACATGTGAGTTTTTCTCCCTCTTTCTTGACTGAAGCATTCTTCTTCCATTTTCCTTTGAATTTCCCCTTTCCTTTGTCTCCACTCTTGAATGGATTTTTGCTACCCTCTTGAGGAACATTCTTCCCTCTTGCTTCTAAATGAGTTGCCTATACACAAACTTCATCTAGTTTTGTAGGGTTAAACATGAGAATTGTGTGTCTCAAATAACTATGCAATCCTCCAATGTATTTGAGTAGAGTGTCTTGAGAGGATAAATATATACCCAAAATCAAAGCTCTTTTTCTAAATTCTTGAGTATAGCTTTGCACATTTTGACCCTTAGCTTGCCTAAAGTTTTGCCAATCCATGATAGCTTTTTGCATGTTAGTGGATAAAATTGCCTTCTTATTGCAACAATAAAATCATTCCAAGAGGATAAAACCTTACCATGTTTCTTCATGTCCTCTTGAGTTTTGGCCTCCCACCAAATAAGTGCTGCACCTTCCAACCTAAGAGAAGCAAGCTGAATTTTGGTCTCATCATCCTTGATTCTTTGTATCCTGCAATACACTTCAATATGGCGAATCCAATTATCTAATTTCTCAGCATTTACCTCTCCATTGTACATAGGAAATTCAAAATTAATGTCAATCTTTTGCCAAAAGAATTTACCATGTCCCTTTGGAGAATTTGGAGGTGTTTGTGAAGGGGTAGAAGAAGTAGAATATGAGGACGAAGATGAGGATGATGATGAGGTGAAGGTGGTGGTTTGTCACCATTCCCTCCATTCCATTTTGGTGGCTTGTCTCCTTTTTCTCCATCTCATTTTGGAGGTTTTGAGCTCCCTTCATATAGCCTTGAATTCCTCTCCTCATAAAGAACTTTTACCATTTCAAACATCTCAAAGAAGGTTTTTTTTGAAATTTCTTTCATTCTCAAACATCCCTTTAGGACCTTCCTCATGTGCCATGACTATTGAAGCTTAAGGTGTATGCGTTCCCCTTGAAACAATGTGAGGCCTTGGCTCCACAAGTTCTCCTTCTCCTCTTTTAAGGTTCAACCTTGTTAGCATCATAAAACACTTGCAAACAAAATCAAACCTTCATAATAACCTTGAGCTTTGATATAAAAATGATCTATAATGTAAACTTGAAGGTGATGGTAAAATTGCAAGTAAAATTTTATGTATTGTAGGCAATGGATCATTTTGAAAAGCACAAAAAATTATAATTTTTAAACTTATTTAACAACATAAAACAAATACAATATACCATATCAGAAACACATAACAACAAAATTATAAAGGAGTTCACCCCTCTCCTGGGCTACATCTCCTAGTCCAGCTTCCAATGATGGGCTTCTTTCATTAAGTGCTCAAATTTGTGTTTATATGGATTCACAGTGCTCAAAATGTAAATATCATATCTCCAATGGCTTCAGAACTGTCAAAAACCCCTAGATGGGCTCTTGTTGGGCTCAATTTGGCCAAAAGCTAAAGAAGTTATGCTCTCCCAAAGTTTCTTCTACTAACTGCACCACAAACTGCACTGGACTACTAAATGATTATGATTTATGCCTTTCCAGGGAGCATCGAGCAACAATTTTGCTTGGCTCTAGCGAAAATTGCGCCGAAATTAGTGCATTTTGTTGCTTGAATAAATTTCCCAGTAAGGCCTTGGGTGGAAAACTAGTGCCACATGGGGCCATGTGCCCAGGGGTTGGTACTAACCGCCTGCCCTTGTTGGCATAGCCCCTGGGCCTTCGATGGTTGGTTCTATAGCAGCATGAAACCCAGGTCTTATTCCCTAAAATCTGCACCTAAACCCAAACTTCTGCGCTAAGTGCTCTACGATGGTAGCATAATGTTACATGGTGCGTGATATGACTGGGGTTGGTCCCCATTTTCCGCACCCAAATCTGTTGGCTCCGCGTTGTTTGACATATGGTCTGGTGGATCATGTTTGATGGTGCCAAAACCTAGGGCCGTAGCTAAGCCCTCACCCCTAGCTCCCCGCTTGTGGTCCTGTGGGCGTGGGGTGACCAGGGTCTAGGGCTTAGCCCTGGCCCCGTCCCCCAAACCACATTTCACAAAACTTTAAATAGAAGTTGGGCACGATAGTAGTTAAGTACTACCATGTGCCCTAGTAGTAAGGCGTTGCACTGTTGGATTGGAGGTCATGTGTTCGACTCTCCCGAAGGCCCGTTCGTCATACAAAAATTTAATGTATCGTTGGGAGGCCACGTGGCAGCCCTCCTAATCTAAAAATGGGGCACTTAGGATTCTTGTATGACTTACAAGAACCTCTCACACTTTCAAATCTTATTTATTCCCAAGTCTTTATGATTAACCAATGTGGAATTAAATATGTACTTGAAAATAAGGTGTATGCTTATGTATATTTTAGAACTGTTTATGTGCTTTTAATATTCTGTTGTTATGTTGATACAACATATGTATAATAGTAAACAATACAACAATAAAACAAAACACACAGAACAACAATTTAATTAGGAGTTCACCCAAAACTCTTGGGCTACGTCTCCGTGAGCTCTAGTCAACTCAACTAGGCTCTCTGGGATTATGGTCTAAGTTCTTTTTACAAGCCCTTGGCTCAACTCCACTGTTTTACACAGAAACAATGGGTTTAGACACCATTTTATCCCTGGCTCTTGAAGCTCTTGACTTTTTGGCTCTCAGCTCTCACTCTGGCTCTCGGCTCTGGCTCTGGCTCTTGGCTCTGGCTCTTGGCTCTGGCTCTGGCTCTTCAGCTCTGGCTTTGGCTCTAGCTCTTCAGTTCTAGCTTCTTTGGCTCTCTGCAACTCTCTGGCTTTTCACTTAACCTCCAAGTGACTCCCTCGGCTACTCTGCATAGTAGCTTTTTCTCTCTCTGCTCTCTCGGCTCTGCAACTTCTTTCAGCATTCAACTCGCTACTCAATTGAGCTTTCTGGGCTCCTTTAAGGCCTTTTCCCAGCTTTTTGGCTTCCCCAGTCGTTTCTTTGCGCTGTCTATTCGACTGACCATTTGGCTCTACGGCTCTGTGGCTTTCAAACGCCTCATCGTCTGCCAATAATGCTCGTTGGTAGCGTGGAATGATGATTAGGAGTTGTTACAAGGGATCGGGGTCGTTTTCTAGGCAATAAGCCAAAAATAGAGAAAAATCCATTACACAGGCATTTTCCCGAAAATACACTATTGGGCATGTTTTTCGGACTTGAAATCCCATTCAATCGCCCCTAAATCCCTATCGGGTCCACCATTAGGCATTATATCACATCGCAGAAGTGTTTTGGGTAAAATCCCAAATACACAGGAAATCAATGTAAAACCCGTTAAAATCCTTTTTATCGGACTTCAAATATTATTGCATCTATACTATAAACATTTCAGGTCCGCCTTTGGCTGCATTCGCAGTCTCCACCATTGATCTGTGGATCTCTGATCCAACGGTCATTATCCCATTTTGGTCGGCTTAGGAGTTCGAAGGTTACTCGCTTGAAAAGGCGGTTTTCCTCTCTCCTCCGCCAGCCACGTGTCGACCAGTGTGTGGAATCGCGCAGAGCCGGCCCAAAACCATTTACTGCTTGAGGCCCGCCCGAAATTCGTTGTTAAGGAACTCAAAATCTCTACAATTGGGCTTATAAATCCCCTTCGTGTCCATTTTATCGCTTCGGGCATAATTTCTTTGTATTTCGGGTTTTTCACTGAAAAACATTAATATACAAAAAGTTCAAATTTACGGATTTCAAATTTTATACAATCGGGCTTTGAAAACTTATCAGGTTCGACCTTTTTATCGGCATTAGGAGTCGTCGATTTCCAATCGCCGATATCGGCGATCGCAATGTCGCTCGCCCGAGGTTCTGTGCATCGCCGATGTTGATTAGCCGATCCAATCATCGGCAATCGGCGTATCGCATGATCGCGATCGCCGATTCCAGGGTTCCGATTTCGCATATGTGTTTGCCTCCGATCCGATCGATCGGATTGGTGGATCGGAGTTTCCTCCACCTCTGCTTAAATCCGGCCTTTGCCTTTTTCCGATGCGATCTCCCTTTTTAAGGGTTTTTGCCTCTTTTTCCAAAGAAACATGGCATCTTCTTTTTGTGATAACTTCTGCACCCTAAGTCCATTTTAGCCCATTCAACTTGCAGTAGATTCAGAATGAAAAGATATTTGCCATGGGGCTATTTCCAGGAACTTCCTTGGATTTTCATTTTTCCTCTGTGAGGAACACTTAGACTCAGGAGTCTATCCAAAATCCATTTTGGATCACGCCTTCCCACTAAAAGAACTTTTGGTCTCCAAAAAACTGATATATTGATCTAAACAGTACGTGAGAGTAACAACACCCTCTTCTTTCAGCCTCCACACACTTGCCTTGCATAGTGCCCCTGAACCAAAGTCTTTGACCACCTCCCTTCTTGGATGGGTTGGTCTTCCTAGGAAGAACTGTCTTCCTCCTTGCCTTCCTGCAAAACTTCTGCTGAAATGGTTATGGAAGGTGGTTTGAACTTCTTTGCCTTGATCATTGATCCAAGGTGGTTCAAACAAATGTGAAGTTCATCTACTCCACAAAACTTTCATTTGTACCTATTTGAAAAGTTGTCAACAACAATAGAAACACAGACAACAACTGGATGGCCTAAACTTCTACTTCAACAAAAGAAAAAGATTTTCACATCTTGTGAGCACCTCCATGTCTTACATCTGCATACAAATGATGGACTAGTTAACAAGCCCACAAAACATGCCTTTAAACAAATGACCCTTCAAGTCAAGCACGTAGAAAAAGACCATTAGGACTCTTTTTCAAAAGATGAAATACTTCATCATTATCTCCATTTGGAGACCAAATTAACTTCTCCCAAGTCAACATGGCATCACATGCATGTCAAAGCAATCAACCCTGCAAGTTAATTACACATACATGTTCAAAAACAAGGAAATTATCAACATCCTTGTGTTCATGCATCTCCTGCTCATGTATGCATTTCATCCTTCAACTTTCACTTAAGCACACTGTACTTTCGAAGATGAAATGGAATATAATGTAGATGCATCAATAGGCATGCAATCTTAATTGGATAAGAACTCTAACCATTTCTTACCAATCCTTTTCAAAGGTACTACCTTTGTATGCACATCAACATCATCATGTGAATCATCCTAAGACACATCATTCATGGAATCTTCCTTTCCATTCCTGCCATCTTCTCTTTCCACTTTCTTCAGCTTTTGTGGAAGCATTGCTGGATTCAGAGTCCAACATTTTGCAGCAAGATGTCCTTTCTTATGGCAGTAAGTGCACTGCATGTGCATCCTCTTGACAACATGATTTGCCTTGTCCAATGGACCTTTGGCTTCTTGCTTCTTTTCCTTCAAAAGTTTCATGTATGTGGCCATTCTCTTCCAACATTTGGAAACATTATGGTAATCCAACCCACAAAAGGAACATACAATTTTTTTCCCATACATATGTGGAAATTTATCATGCTTTGCACAATCAAAAGGAAAATGTTTAGAACCAGATTTATACCTGCCTCTTTCACCTTTATTGCCTTCATGAGGAGGTGAAGCAAATGAAGAAGTGGCTCCATTTGGAACATAATCAATCTCTTCAAGGTTGTTAGAGTCTCCCCAACTCTCTGGTTCAAGTGTGTGATTCTAAACACCTGCATCCTGCAAATGATGTTTCAAGCTATTGCATTCCTCTTGAATACAACCTTCACACTCTTGAAGACCTGCAATGCAACTCCTTCTTGGGGTTGTTTTAATGGTCTTCATGGCAGCTTTGGAACTTTCTCCATAAGTTTGTCCATAGCCAAGACCCAAATACTTAGGCCTTTCGTCAATTATTATTGGCTCAACAATACCTTGTGCATGTCTACCCAAGCTTTTTCCTTCATAGCCCATCTTGGACATTAGCTTGGAACCTATGCCTTTGGTATGTTTTTTCAAAAGAACCAATATAAGCATCCTTAGAGGAATTTGAAGACAAACTGGAATGGCTTACCTCTTCTTCAAGCTGATACTTGACTAAGGCTTCTTGGGCAACAAAGAGCTGTGTCTCCAACTCATACATCCTTCTTAGGTTCATATTTGCAATATGAAGTTGCCTCTCCATTCCCTGCAATTTGTCAGTAAGCAACTGCTTCTCTTCCTTCATGGAATTCAACTGCTCTCTAAGTCTGCTGCTCTTCCTTCCATCCTCATACATTTATATCACCATATCCATCATGGTGGACATGTCTTGCTTCATATCTTCATCAAAGAGTCTTGTGATGAAGAAAGAAGAGTTTGAGGACTCACTTGTAGAAGTTGTCATTATGCCAAGGAACAAAAGAACTTCAAACAAGATAAAGAGCTTATTCAACAACCTTTTGCAACAAACCTCTTGTGCTCCAAGGATTGCTTTGAGGTCCTTTGGGATAGAAGAATGCCTTCAGCCCTTCTTCCTTCTTGCCCTTCCTGGACTGAGCTATCAACAACTTTCCCTTCACCTCTGCAAACTCAAACAATAGTCAGTCTGCAACAAGCATACAATCAACCTCTCACTATTTAAACACCTTTCAGACAAGCAATCTTTGCTCTGTCAATCAAGCATTCTGATATAACCTTCTTTGAAGGTGTGGTTAATCAATCTCAGGCTCTGATACCACTTGATCTGAAAATGGGGCACTTAGGCTTCTTGTCTAACTTACAAGAACCTCTCCCACTTCCAAAGCTTATTTATTCCCAAGTATTTATGATTAACCAATGCAACATTAAATATGTACTTGAAAATAAGGTGTATGCTTATCTCTGTTTTAGAATTGTTTATGTGCTTTTAATATTCTGTTGTTTCGCTGATACAACATATGTATAAAAGTAAACAATACAGCAATAAAACAAAACACACAAAACAACAATTTAATTAGGAGTTCACCCAAAACTCTTGGGCTACGTCTCCGTGAGCTCTAGTCAACTCAACTAGGCTCTCTAGGATTATGGTATAAGTTCTTTTTACAAGCCCTTGGCTCAACTCCATTGTTTTACACAAAAACAATGGGTTTAGACACCATTTTGTCCCTGGCTCTTGAAGCTCTTGTCTTTTTTGCTCTTGGCTCTCATTCTGGCTCTCGGCTCTGGCTCTGGCTCTTGGCTCTGGCTTTGTCTCTTCGGCTCTGGCTCTTTGGCTCTAGCTTCTTTGGCTCTCTGCAGCTCTCTGGCTTTTCACTTGACCTCCAAGTGACTCCCTCGACTGCTCTGCACAGTAGCTTTCACTCTCTCAGCTCTCTCAGCTCTGCAACTGCTTTCAGCATTCAACTCGCTACTTAGTTGAGCTCTCTGGGCTCCTTTAAGGCCTTTTCCCAGCTTTTTGGCTTCCCCAGCCGTTTCCCTACGTTCAATCATTCCCCTGCGGCTCTGTGGCTTCTCTGCACTGTCTGTTTGACTGGCCATCTAGCTTTGCAGCTCTATGGCTTTCAAACGCCTCATCGTCTACCAATAACACCCGCTGGTAGTGTGGAATGATGATTAGGAGCTGTTACAAGGGATCGGGGCCATTTTCCATGCAATAAGATGAAAATAGAGAAAAATCATTACACATGCATTTTCCCAAAAATACATTATCGGGCGTGTTTTTCAAACATGAAATCCCATTCAATCGCCCCTAAATCCATATCGGGTCCGCCATTAGGCGTTATATCACATCGCATAAGTGTTTTGGGTAAAATCCCAAATACACGGGAAATTAATGAAAAACCCGTTAAAATCCTTTTTATCGGACTTCAAATATTATCGCATCTACCCTATAAATATTTCAGGTCTGCCTTTGGCTGCAGTCGCAGTCTCCACCGTTGATCTGCGGGATCTCTGATCCAACGGTCAATATCCCATTTCGGGCGGCTTAGGAGTTCGGAGGTTACCCGCCCGAAAAGGCGGTTTTCCTCTCTCCTCTGCCAGCCACGTGTCAACTAGTGTGTGGAATCGGGCGGAGCCGGCCCAAAACCATTTATCGCTTGAGGCCCGCTCGAAATCCACTGTTACGAAACTCAAAATCTTTGCAATCGGGCTTATAAATCCACTTTGGGTCCGTTTTATTGCTTCGGGCATCATTTCTTTGTATTTCGGGTTTTTCACTGAAAAACATTAATACACAAAAAGTCTGAATTTCCGGATTTCAAATTTTATACAATCAGACTTTGAAAAGTTATTAGGTTTGGCCTTTTTATTAGCATCGGGGGTCGTCGATCGCCGATATCGGCGATCACAATGTCACTCGGCTCGGGGTTCTGTGCATTGCCAATGCCGATCCGATCATCGGCGATTGGCGTATCGCATGATTGCGATCGCCGATTCCAGGGTTCTGATATCGCATATGCGTATGCCTCCGATCTGATCAATCGGATCAGAGTTTCCTCCGCCTCCGCTTAAATCCGACCTTTGCCTTTTTCCGATGCGATTTCCCTTTTTAAGGGTTTTTTGCCATTTTTAGGGGTTTTTGCCTCTTTTTCCAAAGAAATAGGGCATCTTCTTTCTGCGATAACTTCTGCACCCTAAGTCCATTTTAGCCCATTCAACTTGCAGTAGATTCAGAATGAAAAGATCTCTACCATGGGGCTATTTCCAGGAACTTCCTTGGACTTTCATTTTTCCTCTGTGAGGAACACTTAGACTTAGGAGTCTATCCAAAATCCATTTTGGATCACCTCCATTGGCCCACGTGGCCTCCATTCATTAGACCACTTCAAATCCACTTCGACCAATGAGAACACGAAAAAATTTGAACAAATCCGAAAAGGACAAGTGGAAGTCTACCATTAGTCTAAGAAACCTAGTCAACATGTCCAGTCACCCTTCCCAATTAGCATTTAGACTGCCCAGCCAACAGTCCTGCAACCAATCTGCAATTTTTTTACCTGTTTGGGAAAATAATCAAAATGCGATATCATGAGCATACAATATCGGTTTTGAGCGATTCAATTTGTGTTGGATTAAAGTCGTCGAGATCTATGCACTGGTACATGTTTTGAGCACTTTTGAACACTTTGAATTTTGAGCACTTTACTGATCCCTTGGATCATTTTGTAATGAGTCAAAATAAGTCAAAAAGTCAAATTTGTCCTCCACAAGACCAAGTCGGCCTCCTAGACAAGTCAACCTTGAAGAGGCACCTATTCGACCTCCTGGGAAGTGTATAAATACAAGAATAGTTTGACCTCATTTGGCATAATCACACAATTTGATTTCTGTGCAAGAAGAGAGAAAACTAGCAAAAAAAAAGTCAAGAAGGAAGAGCGAAAGTCAATGGAAGTCAAAGGAGAGAGAGCGGAGATCAAAATTTTATTTTTTCCCCTAATTCTCTCACATGTGTGAATTTCAGAAGCTTTTGTAGGGGCCAAAAAATGTCAGAAGTCACTGCAGGTTCGAAATTTCAGATTTGACTAGTTTTGAAGGAAGTTGACCACCATTGTCTTAGGTTGACTCTGCATGTCCACATGCAACATATTAACTTGCACATAAAAATCAAGAAAATTTTCTTACAACCTCAAGGTACAATTTCAATATAATCCACAAAACACTCATGGCATTTTTCCTATTGATTCCACTGTTTCCTACAACCATGCAAAATTATCACATAGATATACACTAATTTCAGTAAGGAACTAATCATCATATTCATAGCTCACAATTAATAAAATTATTTAAGATCTAACAATGGCTAAAATTGAAGGTGGTAATTTGATTTTCCACCCAACTATAGACTAGTTGCAACCTATATTTCTTGTAGTAGTCACCCCTAAGCTAGATCCATGATCCAAGGGGATTCTTTAAGCAAACTCAACTGGAAAGCATGCTCAGTATTATGAGTATTATAATTTTTCGTTACAGGTGGTTTATTAGTTGTGGCAAGCACTGCAGGAATTCCCATTTTTGGGAGGTTTATCTATTATGGAAAGCACTCTGAGAGTGGTTTATCAGCCCAATAGAAAGCACCTTGGGTGGTTTATTATCCCTCTTAGCAAGCACCCAATGGTTTATCAGTACTTTCAGCAAACACCCTCTTGCCTAGTGGTTTATCAACTTGACAATAAGCACCTTGGTGGTTTATCAACCTTCTTGGAAAACACCCTTCACCCAACCCTTCTAATTTTTCCGTTGAACTTCTTCGAGCTTAGACTCACATAGTCCACAAATTCACAACTTCAACATAGGGAATCCCATTCCCCCAACCTCAGTAAGTTACACCAGTGCTCAACTTGTGCTCAAGTTTGGCTCCTTGCCGCATAAATCAATTTCTATTCTTCATCCAATTTTTTCTATCCTACCCCTCTTTTGTTGGTCGAATCCCTTTTTAAAAATTTTCTTGTGTGTCTCTTCATATTCCTCATGGAATGTTCTTTGGGATCTTTCTTACTAGCTGCACATCTTATTTAGAAATAGTGATAGCTAATACCACTTAGGTTCATCTTCCTTTTCCTCTTTAGATCGTGGATCTATGGTCCCACTCTTCAGGCCATTGAAATAAATTAATAATCATTTATAATTAAAGTCACAATTACATTTCAAAAATCAGGGAGAGTCTATCAATGGTGTTACAAAATCCTTGCTCGTGGTGTCGAAAAATTCAGCCAACAGAAAGTGGGGGAAAGGGGGGGGGGAGGGAGGAAGTTTGTCACCTCTCCTTGTATTAAATAAGGGGGGATGGCATGGCCATCTCACCCCATGCACTCGCACGTGCCAACAACCTCAACATTCTATCACATTAATATGGTAGACTGTTAGGTCCCTATAATACTAGTGTGGCCCCCATATTATTAATGTTGTGCACCCTTTAGCCCCCATATTGTTATTGTTGTGCCCCATTTAAGCCCACTATGGTTATTTTTGAACCATTACATTATCATTTCTATGTAGGCCCTGATTATATTGTGACCCTTTAAAATCCTATATATACCAAGGAGGTCTTTTGATTTGTATCATCCAATAATTGTTCATTTATGTGATGTAAAGGAGGTTTCCCCCTCGAATGGGGCCAATTTTCAAGTCATCGATCTATCTTTTATTTTGTTTTGTGATTTGGTTGCATAACATTTGGTATCAGAGCTTTGGATTTTAGGGTTTCGCTGCTTAAAAAATGACATCTTGGCATTTTCACTATAACTTTTTTTCTACGAGGCTTTAGAAGCTGAAATTTAAACCACGTGGATGAGAAATCTTGGTAAAATTGGTGTAAAAATTCAGAGCTTGTTTTGCTATATTTTCTAAGATAGGGTCTGATGAAGTTAGGGTTTTTTCATGATCTAGAATTTAGTCTCAAACAAGTGACCTAGTGATTATTGTCATAACTTTCTCTAAGATCATCATATTTGAATTTAGTGAAAAGTGACTAAAACCACAAGGATTTTAGTTTGTTTTGTATCATTTTCAGGGTTGAAGGTTGAAACAATGACACGTGGCATTATGTACAAGTTCACTCTGTTGAACTAGTCCATAACTAGGCCATCGTGGGTGATTGGGCATAAATTTATCTTGAGGAATCCAATCTCGGTCTAACTTGTGGCGTTAGAAAGAAGACTCAAAGGGATACCATAAGAAGAAATTTCAGAGCTTGAAGAGCCAAAATTACAGAGACACAATAGTTTCAATATCGAGCTCCTAAAAGCAAGAAAAAGGTGTGTATTTTTTTTAAAAATTGCATAACTTTTGTTTGAAAAATCAGTTTGAAGTGATTTAAAGGGCATATTGAAGCATAGATATCAATATTTGGTTCTAAAATTCCTCCCAAAAAAAATAATTCTACACCCATTAAGCCCTCAGAAAGCTCTACTATGACGCATGAAGAGGAAGAATTGCAACATGATATTGCTCTCACAAAGAGCAACCAAAGATGAACTAAAAGGATACATGGATGACTTAAAAAGGGACATGGATGGTCTAAAAGCAGAAATAAAAGGCGACATGAATGGTTTAAAAGAAGACATGGAAGGTTTGGAAAATTTTCTAGAAGAAAGGCTTCCTAGTGGTGATAAGGTATTTCATGAAACTCATGAAGAGAAAAAACATAATGTGAATCATGATTTTAGAGACTCCAACTTTGGGATGAATACCAACCATATTCCAAATATTGATATGCAGAAGTTTGATGGCAAGGATCCGGTAACATGGATACTATAGATGGAGCAATTCTTTGATTTACATGATGTGCCACAAACACAAAAGGTACTCATTGCATCTTTACATTTAGAAAAAAATCAGTTTATGTGGTATCAATGGTTTTTTCTCGTAAATTAACTATCACTTGGAAATTTTTCACAGAAGAATTGGTAGCACATTATGAGGATACAAAGAGCAATACCTTCGTTAGCCAAATGATAAATCTCAAACAAAAGGGTTCAATGGCGGAGCACATTGAGGACATCCAAATATTTAATATCAAGGTAAATGATAATACAGAGGAGAATAGGATTGATGTTTTCATAGGTACTTTAAAGGATAACATCCAACATGAGGTTCTCCTTTGGGAACCTAAGAAATTGAAGAATGCACTCAAGGTGGAAAGAAAATTTGAAAGCAAAATTATGGCAACAAGGAAGTCTACCACTCACAACTATAAAGATGGAAGTGTTGCTACTCCTAGTCTCCCACAACCTAAGAGGTTGACACCATAACAACTGGAGGAAAAAATAGTAAAATGACTTTGTTATAGTTGTGATAGAAAATACACTAAGGGTCATAATTGTGTTGAGAAGAAATTATTTTACATAGATTGTGAAGAGGAGGAAAAAAAATAACAAGAAACATCAAAGGAAAAGGATATGCACCAGGAATCAACCCCAAAGAAAGAAGAAATGAATCCAACCATATCTTGTATTGCATTGGAAGGAATTACCACTCCTTAAAATCTCAAGATAAAATGATATATCAAGAAAAAAAAGGTAATAGTGTTGATTGATTATGATATTATCCATAATCTTATTCATTGTAAGATGGCCAAGGATTTGAATTGCTTTCTATATCCAACACTAGAGTGTCAAGTAATGGTTGGAAATGGAGCCCCGGATGCGGGTGATCGCTAGACATATGGCACACAAGGCTCGTCCAAAGGGCAGGTGTCCGCCCGGACGAGCCAAGCATGACGGAAGGACACGCATTCATTCCACCACCCTGCAACATTTAAGGAGGGGAGTAAAGAAGGTTGACAGAGGAGTCCTGTCGACATTCAAGGCGAGTCTTGAGAAGCGCATCATGGCACTTCATAACAGCATTCTCCCAGACATTCTTCCGCCATTCCTTCCTGCAACTGTTTCGTTCTCGCCGGAGGTGACGGAGGTTCTGAACTTTGATTGTGAATGTGGGTGTGTTGCTGCGGAAGAGTGGGGCAATTGGCAAGCTCACAAGCATGCCAATTGCGCCTCTGAGAATTTGGTAACGCCTCTCTGTATGCGTCTTTCGTTAGCTCCTGCTCTGGCTTCGTTAGAAGGTGAGGGGACTCAGAGCTTCAGCTCGTATCCGCGTCCATTGTTAGGTCCTGTTCTGGCTTCGTTAGAAGGTGTGGAGGCACAGAGTCTCAGCTCTCAATCAAACATTAAGAAAGAGGGTCAAGGCTCTGCTGCCACTGCTCTCGGCAATTGGGAAACTCAGACCTGGTCTGGCAGTATTTCTAGGCCGACAACACTGTTTCACTGTGGATTTGAGCGCTCTGCTCATAAGACCAGCATGCATCGCACTCGAGGAAGAGGCAGCGGCGGCAGGGGTGGATATAGTGGCAGAGCCCCCTCGACTTCTTCCTCAATTGAGGAAACCTCTGAATGCAGAAGGCCGAGGGGTAGGCCCCCGGGCAGAGGCAGATTGGGGGAACCTCCTGCGCGCATGGATTGTGGGCACACGGAACACCCAATGGTGAGATACCGCCTCCCCTGCACCTTAGCCAATTCTACTTTCTTTGTGACTGTCTCTGTTGAGCATTCTAGCAATCCCTGGGAAGATGAGGACGACAACCCTCGGGCCAACCCTCCGCGTGTTCCTGGGATCGTTCCCATGGTGGATATGGAATTCCCTGCTGTTGAGATGATGCGGCCCTTACATGACCCGGGAGCGAGCCTGAGAGAGCCTGTTGGTGACTCAGGCGCTGGCCCAAGCGACCGTGGAGCGCGCAACCTTGGCAAGGCCATCCTACAGCCTCCACGCTGCAAGGCAGAAGATGAGCCGCAGACCACTGACGAAGATTGACATGCCCAGCTCGCACTCCAGGTTCTACAGCAAGAATTTTTCTCAGTCTGCTTCCTATGCGGTTATATATGAGTCTGTCACTCTGTCTCTATGTAATTGTGTCGGTTTTATGTTATCTCTGTTCTGTGTCGATGTTCTGCAAGTGTTTATGTCCATGTGTCAGCTGCATGAATGTGGCCCTAAGTCTTTATCCATGTGTCCTCTGTCCATGTGTCCTATGCAATTCTGGCAAGAATTCTCAAGTGTCTACTGTCTGTCCACGGACAAATTTTACAGGGCCGCGGCCCCGTTGTAATTTTCACAATGTAACTCTGCTCTTGCTGTAATATAATAGTTTAGTATTACTTAGAAAAAAAAAAAATGGTTGGAAATGGAGGAACCATAATTTACTCAGGGAAGTGCCATAATATCTATCTAACCATGGGGGAATATGTATTGAATAGTCCAATGCTTTCCATTCCAATGGGAGGTGCATATGTTGTATTAGGAGTCCAATGGTTACAATATTTGGGGACAATAGCTTTTAATTTTCAAGAACTTGATTTTTTTCTTGGAAGGAAAGGGAATTGAATTAAGGGGTATCGTAGGGAAACCTAGGAAGATAATAAGTTCTAATGAAATGAATTTTTTTTTTAAGAAGGAATAACGAGGGGTAATTGCACAATTATGTTTTCTTGATGTTCAAACATCTAAGTCATCCATTTCTTCAGTTCTCAAAAAAGCCCTTGACAATCATTCCAAGATATTTGAGACCCACAAATGTCTCCCACATATTCACGATCATGATCATGTTATTCACTTGATTCTAGGAAGTATTCCTCCAAACATTAGACCTCACAGATATCCCTATGCCCAGAAGAGTGAAATTGAACATATGGTTACAAAAATGTTAGAGGGAGATATAATTCAACCTAGCCAAAGTTATTTTTCTTCTTTAGTATTATTGGTGCACAATAAGGATGGATCATGGCGTATGTGTCCAGATTATAGAGAGATAACAAACTCACTATTAAAGATAAGTTTCCCATTCCTGTCATTGATGAATTGTTGGATGAACTACATGGAGTGTTTTACTTCACCAAGCTAGATCTTCATTCAGGATATCATCAAATTAGAATGAAGACAAAAGATATTCCAAAAATAACATTTAGAACTCATGAAGGTCATTATGAATTTTTGGTCATGCCTTTTAGCCTTACTAATGCACCTTACACATTTCAAGGTTTGATGAATTCCATTTTCAAATCCTCCCTTAGAAAATTTGTGTTAGTATTTTTTGGTGATATACTAATCTATAACAAGTCTTGGAAAGACCATGTTCAACATGTTGACAGGATGCTCAAACTATTGGAGGAGAAACAATTGTATGCAAAATTGTCCAAATATTTCTTTAGGGTACATGAAGTTGAATATTTGGGTCATATTGTATCCCATGAGGGGGTTAAGGAAGAACCTAACAAAATTAAAGCCATCAAGGAATGGAAAATCCCCACAAACATAAGACATCTTTGACGATTTCTCAGGTTGATAGTGTATTATCGCAAGTTTGTTAAGAATTATGGGAAGATAGCAGCACCTCTAACAACATCATTGAAGAAAGATGCATTTTCTTGGACTCCAAAAGAAACTAAGGCCTTTAAACATCTTAAAGAGGCAATGTGTCAAGATCCAGTATTAGCTACACTAGACTTCACAAAAACCTTTATTGTGGAATGTGATGCCTCAGGAAATGCGATTGGTGTTTTTTAATGCAAGAATGAAGACCCATTGCTTTTGAAAGTCATCCAATCAGGGGAAAGTATTTACATAAAGCTATTTATGAGAAGGAAATGTTGGAAATCCTACATGCACTAAAGAAATGGAACCCTTACCTAATGGGAAGACACTTCAAGGTAAAAAAAAAATCATGATAGTCTTAAATACTTCTTGGAACAAATATTATCTTCAAAAGAGCAACAAAAATGGGTCACAAAGATGTTGGCTTATGACTTTGAAATCATATACAAAAAGGGGAAGCAAAATGTTGTTGCATATGCACTCTCAAGAAGGGATGAGGATGTGGAAGCATTGCTTTATTCCATTTCTATTATCCAACTTGATTGGATAACTGAAGCAAGGGAGGAATGGAAGAATGACGAAGAGGTATGGACACTCATTCAAAAGTTGAAGCAAGATCCCAATACATATGATACATTTATTTGGAAAAATGAATCATTGTGGTACCAATATCACTCATATCTATGTAAGAATTCTGAATTCAAACAAAAGGTTAATTTGGAATTGCACACCTCTCCTTTAGGAGGGCACTTAGTATTTTTAAAAGCTTACCACAGGGTCAAGAAGGAATTTTTTTGGGATGGCCTTAAATCCTATATTTAGAAGTTTGTGGCATAATGTTTGGTTTGCCAACAAAATAAAGTTGAGACAATTAAGACACTAGGTCTGTTACAACCTTTAGCCATTCCAAGTTAGCACAAGGATGAGGTCTCTATGGATTTTTTCACAGGTTTACCAAAGTCCAAAGGAAAGAGTGTCATCATGGTGGTAGTTGATAGAATTACCAAGTACGAACACTTTTGTGCACTATATCATCCTTTCAAAACCAGTATATTTGCTATTGCATTTATGGAAATAGTTCAAAAGCTACATGGAAACCCGAATATTATCGTAAGTGACAGAGATCCCATTTTCACTGGAAATTTTTGGACAAAATTATTTTCTTATCTTGATACTCAATTAGCTTATAGCTCATATTATCATCCTCAATCTAATGGGAAAATTGAGATATTGAACAATGTTTGGAATGATATATTCGTTGCTTTGTATCTGATAAAAAAACATAATGGGACAAGTGGTTACCTCTAGCATAATGGTGGTATAACACTTCCTTCCATACCGCAACCAAAATGACCCCATTTATGGCACTTTATGAATATCATCCACCGTCCATCACATTGTCTTTAAGAGAAAATATTAAGTTTCAAGTTGTGGGAGATCAAATCAAGCATCAACAACAAGTTCTCCAACTCTTAAGGGATAACTTGACTCTAGCGCATAATCGAATGAAACAACATGAAGATCAACACCGCAGTGAAAGAAGTTTTGATGTAGGTGATTGGGTATTTTTACGACTACAACCATACAAACAAATGTCCCTCAAGCAAGCTAAGAAGGATAATAAATTATCACCCAAGTACTATGGTCCTTACAAGGTGTTGCAAAAGATTGGTACTATGGCATACAAATTGGAGTTGCTTGCAT
Organism: Pinus tabuliformis; assembly: GCA_031772625.1. Classification (NCBI taxonomy): domain Eukaryota; kingdom Viridiplantae; phylum Streptophyta; class Pinopsida; order Pinales; family Pinaceae; genus Pinus; species Pinus tabuliformis. Next base: position 1,002,715,125 of record CM062815.1, on the reverse strand, counting down.
CTTCCCGATTACACCCAGTTTTCCATGTTTCAACCTTGAAGAAGGTTATAGGTGATGTTGTAACATGTTTTAAATTTGATGTACATATTAAACATAAGTGTAAAAAAAAGCAAAAATCAAATATTGAAAAAGGAAAAGAAAGTGTGAAAGGCTTTGTTATTTGATTAAACTAAGATATGATAGTTTATCAAAGTCTTTGCATTACTAATATCTCGTATTTATAAAGTTTATTGCAATAAATTGAGTCTGACGGTGGGACCCTGCGGCGGTAGTCAGAGGTGTTAAAGTGCGAGCATGTTCGTGATGCGCGAAATTTATAAAGGATGGGACCTGACCGATGGAGAAAATCTGACAACACAATTAAGTTGGTAACACAGGCAGTGCCCGCATAAAGAATTTTGTTGGGCATGTTGACTTTCGAATGAACGGTGTAGATTCACTATGGGGGCACCACCCGGAAATTGGTCCCATACAGAGTACTCCCCCCGCAGTGATGACAACAAGCAAGCCAACTCATTCAAATTTCGTTCTCCATGTCACATCCATTGTCCAACTGTCAAATATTCCATTTAATTCGGTCATTTCTCACGATGGAATTTAATGCCATCTTTCCCTCCTATGATTTTTTTTCATTCCATTATAAAAACATTTTCTTGGATTTTGTTTAGTACATTGTTTTGTTGTTTGCTGCCAAGAAAATCGAAATCCATTGTATAGGATTAAATGCACGGTGTATGGAGAATGAAGGAACCCTCAAGGGTCTTCCCGGGACCCTTGGCAGACTGTAAGATTATCTACAACTGTCACAAAGCTACATGCATGTCCATATTCAATCACTAACTATCAAAGCAAAACAGATTCATTACCTTGAGTATCCATGTAGATTTGCTGGAGAGCACAATGTAGCTAGGCGAAAGTCCCCTAAGCCGGCTCCAGATCAAGTCCTATACATAGAAGAGACAAGCGTAATCACAACATAAAACCTTGACAATTAATGTATGAATATACAAAAGACATCTAGTTGCACATAACTAAGAAACTCATGCTAAAAGACATTGAATAAACATATAAATAAATTATAGTACCAACATCATGGAGTAGACAGTACAACTGCAGTTCTATATTAATGTCGAAAGAGTGATTACAACCATCGGTTGCATCAGCCTTCCCTTACCCCTCCAACTCCTCTCTCTCTCCCCCTTCTTACCAACTTCTTATGCTTAGGTCTGAGACTCTGCTCGACAATCAAGTAAGCTATCCTTTCAAATGATCTGACCCCTTTCACAATAGCCCTAGCTCTGCTTATGTAGCATTCGAGGTTAGGGTTGCCAAGTTTCTCCATGAGTTTCCTTAGGTAAAAGCAATGATGTTGCCATTCTTTTGAGCTCTTTCCCATTTTCCTTCTTCATTAGGATTAGAAATCCCCCAAATAGGTCGAACTTTGATGTTTCCTTGCTTTTTTGAGTTGATTTAGGAGAGAATATAGGGATATTTCTTAGTCAATTCACTCCTTTGACCCTTAGATCCTCATTAGGGTTCACTAATGTTGTCCCCGAGGTAACAAGTAGAGTTACTTGGGTCACTAATGCTCCCTTAGGCTTGCAGAGAAGCTTTATAAAGCAGGTTGTCAGTGTATAGGAAACGTTAGCTTGGAAACAAGGCTTGTGAACTTGGTCATTGCTTCAGTCATCATGTCTTTCCCCTCTGAGTTGATGAGGAGGTCATTTTACTGTATAACAGATGCCCCCTAAAGTGTGAGATCAGAGGCTACGACGATGGCCGAAATACTTTACTTAATTGTTATGTTTCTTCTTTGACAAAAAGAGAGAGAGGATCAGAGCTTCGGGCAGTACGGGAAACTTGATACAACACATATATAAAACAACTAAAATCATGTCTTGAGTCGGGCATTCCCATGCTCAGTAGCTATGTCAAAGTGATTTTCTCATAAAAGAGATATGATGATGCTGGCCGCCGATAAGCACAATGCGGAACCGGTGTCATAATAGGATCATTCTGATGAGCTATCTCCAAAAAACAATATATGCAACTTGGGAGAGGAAACAAGGTTGAGTGATGCAAGCCTCTACCCAAGGTCTTGATTTCCGCTTCACCGAACAGCATAGATCGATGCATGTGAATATATGCGTTGATGTTGAACATGCACGAAATCGTCTGATTACTAGTCAATAATGGAGACCGTTAACGAACACGAGGAAGGCCACCAATAATGGTGACGGTCTCCAAGATGAACATTACAATCTAGCGAGTGTGAAAACTATTTTTGTCGTTGAACACTCATAGAATCGCTTAACCAGGAGCCAATAATGAGAACCCCTAATCAAACACAAGGTGACCTTCCACTAATGTCTGCAAGTACCAAGGCATTGAATTTGTTTTTGGGTTGTCTTCCTAGATAGAGTGTTGAAGTCAATAGGAAGAGACCTGTCAAAAGGTAGGCTATAATGTGTCCTACATAAATCGACATGAAATGAGACAAGAATGATTTGTTTTTTAGGAATATTTAGCATTGGGTCAAAACAACAGAGGGCATGATGAAAGAATATGCTTCATGGGTTGATGGAGGAAACAAAAGGTTATCCCTTGAACAATAGAAGGCACGACAACGGTTTTAACCATGCAACACTAGACTCATGAACACCAAAGAGTGTTAGGATACATAGATGCAAGAATATCTGGGTATTTAGGCTAAACTCATAGGATGGTAAGATTCATATTGAGAGGCTGTCACAAGGAAGGTTTATCTGAGGGAGTGCCATGTTCAAGGGAACAACTGCTACCAAACTACGCTTTCAAATATTGAACACAGTTGTATTGTATGTAGAAAATTTCTACAAATCCAACTCTGATACCATGTAGAAAATTTGCTGGTAGGTTAACCCAATAATGCAATATAAGTCAAAGCAGAATACTATAACCTACTTCTACTATTAATTTGCGGAAGCTTAAAGATTGAGTTGAACAATATAACCAGAAGAAGAAGAACCAATGCACAATACACATGAAAATACTTTGGGGAAAGCCTCAGCTAAAAACCCCACTATTTGTATTATCATACAAGGTGGAAATACATAGGAATTATACAAAGCCTTAGCTCTCACAGCTATCCAGCTCTTAGTACAATCCTCACAGATGCTCACAGGCAATCTTGGCTACTCTCCAACCTTCCTCTCTACCCTCCAAGCTCCTATTTCCTTGCATTGTTCCTTGTGGATGATCTTCACCTCACCAAGTGGAAAACTTATCTCACACACTATCAGAACTATGCAATCCTCAAGAAATGACACCTTGACTACATGCATGAGTTTTCTTTATAAGAAAACACATGCAACTAATAGTACATTGTCCTTGACTTTAATCTCAACTGGGTCTTTCTTAGAATAGACATGCATGAGTTTTTGATGAGGGAATCTTCAGTTAACTAGAGTACACTAGTTGAGTGCATGCATGCATCAACTAACTGTTAACTCTCTATTAGTTCCTCAAACAGTTTGGAACTAATTTAACTGGACTTAACTTAGTAAATTGAGTTAACTGATTACAACTCAAATATAACTCAATCTTATCTCCTTAATTTAAGGGATAATTATTACATGACTTCAGAAAGACTTCTAACTTGAATTTCTCCAACTAATTAATTCACAATGAATTAATTAATTATTTCCAAGTAGCTGTTAAGACTAAATTCGATTTTAATTCACAATTTAATTCAAGGACAAATTAAATTGGAATATTCTTGTTTTCATATTTCAAAACTCCCTCTCAACAAGAAAGGGATTAACTGCCACCTCGATCCTATCTCTGTGGAACTCGAATTTACACTTTGACAATGCCTTTGTCAAAATGTCAGCATCTTGCTCCTCTGTCGAAATATACTGCAGCAACATGATCCTCTCGACCTGTGAAAAGCCACGGGCAACAAATCTTGCCTTATGCTTCTCCACACTACCATCAGCAGCTTGCTTTACCTTGTAAAGCCAACAGGAACTCACAACTGACTTGTTCTTCGGTCTTAGAACCACATCCCAAACACTATTACGAACTATGGAGTCATACTCCTCCACCATAGCATCAACCCAAATCGGCTGCTACACTGCTTCCTCAAAGGAATATGGCTCGGTCTCAACACATTCCCCAACAAGGGCCATGTATCCAGTGTACCTCTCAGGTGACCTCCTCTATCTGCACTGAGAAGATGGTGCTCCCACATTCTCTCTCACATCCTCCAACAATCTGTCAGCTTCTCTTGTGTGCTTCCATCCATCTCTGGAAGACTCTGCTTGAGTGGATGTCTCCACTCCTGGAACCTTTGCATGTAGTTGCTCCGCATCAGTCTGAGGCTCCTCCTCCTTAGGAACCAACAGTTCCTCCACAACCTGTAGTTGGAGCTCCCTCTCAAGGGAAACTCGCATGGCCTTCTGCTCATCAAACTTGAGATCTCTGCGAACCACTGTCCTCCAACTGGTAGGCAAGTACACCCGCTAGTTTTGAGGTGTATCAGTGTACACCACAAATATCCCCAACTCCATTGTCAGCTCAAGCTTCTTCCGTGCATCCTTTGTCACATGGAAATATACCGATAAGCCAAATATCTTGAAGTGACCCACATCTGGTCTCTTACCAGAGAAAGCTTCCTCTGGTGTCTTCATCCCAAGTATGCGATGCGGGCTTCTATTCTGCAAATAGATCGTCGTGTTGCATGCCTCAGCCCACAAGTGAAGTGGTAGGTCTTGTTCATGCAGCATTTCCTGTGTTGCCCCTACAATAGTTATGTTCTTCCTCTCGGCCACCCCATTCTGCTGTGGGTTATGAGGTGCTGTCAACTCTCGTTTAATTCCTTCCACTACACAGAAGTCCTTAAACTCTTGAGAGGCATATTCTCCACCGTTGTCACTTCTCAAGGCCTTAATCTTCTTCCCTGACTCTTTCTTGACCAAAGATTTTAACTCACAAAACTTTGTGAAAGTTTGGTCCTTCTTCTGCATGAAATAAATCCAGCATTTACGAGAATAGTCATTAATGAAAATCACATAATACCTTTGCTTCGCTGTGGATGCCATCGAGAATGGTCCACACATCAGTATGAACTCACTCTAAGATAGCCTTTGCTCGACTGTCTCGATCATGAAAGGAAGACTTGGTGCACTTTCCCAAGGTACAACCTTTGCATGTGTCAACTTGCTCAAGTTTACCTTTGGGAAGTCTTGTAGATATCTGCTGCATTATCTTCAAAGCCCCATGATGCAAATGGCCCAACCTCATATGACACAACTCTCCAATGTCTTGGCTTTGCACCAATTCTGCTTTCGTACTCAATGCTACACAATCAAAAACCTCTAGTTTATAGAGATTCTTCACTCGAATCCCTATCCTCTTGGTCTGACCCGTGGCTATGTGTCTTAGGAACGCCTTTCCTTTACTGAAGACAACATCGTAGCCTTTGTCCTCCAACATTGCGACCGATACCAAGTTATTCTTCAGTCCAGGCACATACATCACATCTGTCAAGGTGATAGGAGGTCCATGCTCCCTCTAAAAAGGAACTGTGCCCACTCCTGAAACACTATACCTTCTGTCGTCACCCATCTCTATGCACATCTTGAGGGTTTTCTCCTCCAAGGCACTAAATAAACTTTTATCGTCGGTCGTGTGGAATGAGGCTCCATTGTCAAGATACTAGACACAACCCATCATCGATGACACCATGCATGCGATGAGGGTAAAGTCCATTTCGAACTCAGAGGCTAATGCCTCACCTTTCGATCCTTCCGAGGATCCCTTCTTGGACTTCTTCAATGGGCAATTAGTCGCATAATGTCCCATCTCATGACAATTAAAGCATCTCACTTTAAACATGTCACCCTTCTTCCCTCCATGAGAAGATTTCAATTTGGAATGGGAAGCCTTCCCCTTCCCTTTCCTTGCCTTACTTGCTAAGGCCAGATTTTCTTCATCGTCATTCTTGGATGAAGAACCATCTCATGTGCTCCTCCTGATCTCCTCCCGCATAAGATCCGACCACAGTCGTTCTCAATCCAACAGTTTCTCCCTTCCATTCACAGAGTCTTGGTAGCTATTCCAACTTTTTGGAAGGCCAAGGAGAGCGAGGCTCACCATATAATCATCGGCGGTAGTTATTCCCACACTGCCAAGCTCATCTCTGTAGGTGGTGAGCTTGTTCAGATATGTGGAAATAGTATTGCCCTTCTCCATCTTGATTCTTCAAAGCTTTTCCTTGAGCGCCAATTTCCTATGGTCGCTATTGCTTTGGTAGAGGTCCTTCAATGTCTTCCACATTGAAAATGGAGTATCCTTCCTATGGAGACTCGAGACAATATGGTCTCGAACTCCCTCAAGGATGATCCGTCTCGCCTTCGCCACACACTTCTTCCACTCAGCCAACTCTTGTGCATTAGTTGAAGCTGGCTTTGGGATTTCTTGATCAATGAATTCCTTCAAGCGATTGTCTTCTAATGCAACCTCCATTCTATATTTCCATGCTATGTAATTCGAGCTACCTTCCAAGGCATACTCAAGTCTCAAGCCATAGGATTCCATTGGCCAACCTTGAAGTATGATATGAATTCGATTTGCACCTGTAACCCCGAACTTCAAACTTCGAATTATCTTCTTAGTATACTATTCACAGCTCCGATACCATGTAGAAAATTTCTACAAATCCAGCTCCCATACCATGTAGAAAATTTCTACAAATCCAGCTCTGATACCATGTAGAAAATCTGCTAGTAGGTTAACCCGATAATGCAATATAAATTAAAGCAGAATACTATAACCTACTTCTACTATTAATTTGTGGAAGCTTAAAGATAGAGCTGAACAATATAACCAGAAGAATAAGAATCAATGCACAATACACATGAAAATACTTTGGGGAAAGCCTCAGCTAAAAACTCCACTATCTGTATTATCATACAAGGTGGAAATACATAGGAATTATACAAAGCCTTAGCTCTCATAGTTAGCCAGCTCTCAGTACAATCCTCACAGATGCTCACAGGAAATCTTGGCTACTCTCCAGCCTTCCTCTCTGCCCTCCAAGCTCCTATTTCCTTGCATTGTTCCTTGTGGATGATATTCACCTCACCACGTGGAAAACTGATCTCACACACTGTCATAATTGTGCAATCCTCAAGGAATGGTACCTTGACTGCATGCATGAGTTTTATTTATAAGAAAACACATGCAACTGATAGTACACTGTCCTTGACTTTAATCTCAACTGGGTCTTTCTCAGAATAGACATGCATGAGTTTCTGATGAGGGAATCTTCAGTTAACTGGAGTACACTAGTTGAGTGCATGCATGCATCAACTGACTGTTAACTCTTTATTAGTTCCTCAAACAGTTTGGAACTAAGTTAACTGGACATAACTTAGTAAATTGAGTTAACTAATTACAACTCAAATATAACTCAATATTATCTCCTTAATTTAAGGGATAACTCTTGCATGACTTCAGAAAGACTTCTAACTTGAATTTCTCCAACTAATTAATTCAAAATGAATTAATTAATTATTTCCAAGTAGCTGTTAAGACTAAATTCGATTTTAATTCACAATTTAATTCAAGGACAAATTAAATTGGAATATTCTTGTTGCCATATTTCAACATTGTCCACTTTCCCCATCTGATTAGTTTAGTGAGTCCAGATGGGTAAACTCATCGATCTTTTCATATTTTGAGAGTTTGAAAAGGACCACAAAAAGAGTGACTCTATGTGCTATTTGATTAGTTTAATCAGTCCAGACAGGCAAATTCCTTGATCTTTTCATATTTTAAGAGTCTGAAAAGGATCATAAAAAGAGTGACTCTGCACCTCGTCTGTGTGATTTAATGAGTCCAGACGTGACAAATCGATGGTCTATTCATATTTAGAGAGTTTGAAAAGATCGTAAAGAACGACTCCAGGGTGGTCCCTTTGTCATAGTTTTAAACCGGGTGCGACAAAGGTTTAATAGTATACCCGTATCAATACTTTTCCGTGAGTTAATCTACTAAGTCCGGATAAAGAGAAACCTATGCTCAATAGATGTTGACCTCATTTTGTTACGAGTATGAGGAGACGGACTAAACTCGATATTCGTCGTGAATTTTTAATGAGTCACGCAACGACAAACTCAATACCTTCATCGAATTTTAATGAGTCAAATGAAGAAAACTCAAAGTATCTTTTTCAGTTTAGTGAGAAAGAAAAAAGAGGTAAAAGAATTGCTCATTCCTTCTTCGTAGATTTAACGAGCCCGAAGAAGGGAAAAAATTGGGGATTTTTCGATTTAAGAGCGAGAAATGGTCCCAAAAAAGCAAGTTCTCTTTTTGTTGCCGTAGATTTTTAACGAGTCCAGTGACAAAAACTCAGGATTTTTTAGTTTAACGAGCGAGGAAAGTACCTAAAACAATGCTCAGATTATCTTCATAAGTTTTTGTAAGAACTATGAATAATTTAAACAACTATTCCTTGTGAACAAAATATGAAATAACAAAATATTACAGCCATTACAAAAACAGTGATAGAATATTACAGCCATTGCAGAAACAATAAAGGCTTCTAAAATTGAACATCATGAGCCTGTGATAAAAATTCCTGAGTTTTATAAATTTAACTGACAGAACCAATGAGAGTACTTACCTGTAATCCTACGGTTGATGATGCCTCAAACTGCTCCTGCTTTGGTTACCAAAAGACTGAAACCACTCAGCCAAATTGAGCAGAACCTCGCTTACTCAGTCCAGTAAGCTTCTCAGTTGAAGCAGACTATTCCCCCGTGCCCAAAAACCTCAGAACAAGCAAGGCTCAAGTGTTTCTCATGAACTCTATGTGCCAATTTTTCCTCCTGTTTTCCCTCTTCTCAAAATTGTTCCCTGCTCCTTATATGTTGTTTCTTGGTGGTGGTCGCTCCCTCCACCCACTTCACCTTCTCGTGACACCCTTCCCATGTCACGTGATATATATATATTTCTTTTTTTAAAGGTATATTGATTTTTGATTTAATATCCTTTTGTTTGTTTTTAATATAATACTTTATCTTTAATTTATTTTTATTATTTTATTAACTGATTAATATAATTTATTTTTATTTATTTTATAGATAGGTCGTTACATACACTCCCCCTTCAGAAAACTTCGTCCCGAAGTTAGAGTTTTTATCTTATATGAATATTTATGATAACGCTTAGTACATTCTTCTTAGAATTGTGTATTGAGGTTAAATTCTTACTTAATGTGAGGGCACTATAAAATTGGTGTTTTGCATACTTTAGGTTTATAACTTTAATGATCATGTTTTACTTCATCAAGTTCCCCAGCTATTACAAAATCATCCTATCCTTCCTAATCTCTTCCGCTCCCATCCTATCCATCCTCTACTGGAGTATGCCATGGCGTCAGTTATACTGGCCTAACCATTTATAAACTCCAAGGATGACAGCGTCGGCTATACCGACCTGATCCCTAGTAGGCATCCAGCAGTCATCATCACACGTCTAGGGGAGCATGACTCGCACAGTCCTCCCATGACTCCAGGATTCGAAGAATAAATGGTGGGTAACACCTCCACCCCTCCCAGTAGAATGAGGGTTAATACCCTATCATGGAATATCTTTGAGCCTTAATTGTTCTGATGTTTCCATCATCACGTGGTCATTTTGGTAACGGATATTATCTGCAATCATAAACACTTGTCCATGCATTTATAAAATGTGCATTAACATATCCAAAAACAAATAGCTGATGTATAATTCATACATGTCAATTACAATATAACATACTTGCCATATTCTATTCATGTCATTAACTTTCATATTTAAAATGTAATCATTCTTTGATTTCTATCTCATCAATCCTATTGATATGCATAAATGAAATAAAATTATAATATCTTAATTCCCATTAGAAGCAAAATTACTCAAATATTTAAACTTTACTTTGATAACTATAATTTAATAAGATCAATAACATATTCTGTCTTGGTATTCATGTACTAGCGGAATTAAACAGATATTATGTCATAAAAATTCACGTTTATATATGATCATTTCAAAATGGTTTTGAGTTTTTGATTTAAAGTAAAGCAAATATATACAAAACATTGTTTAAAGTTCTTCAAAATTGACACAAGTTGGGGTATTTTGACATATGATCTTCGTATCTTCCCAAGTAGCTGATCCAGGACTATACTTGTCCCACTGGACTTTAACTTGGTCTACCAGATGATTCCTGAGCTGTCGAACCCTACGTTCCAGTATACATAATGGTTCGACCGATATGGTTCCTTCGTCCAATACCTGCATTTCCTTCCATTGAAGGTTATGAGATCGGTCAGCTATGTAATGCCTTAATATAGATACATGAAATACATTATGAACTTTATGCAAGTGAGGTGGCAGTGCAAGACGATAGGTGATAGGACCAACTCTTTCCATGACTTTAAATGGTCAAATAAATTGAGGTGATAACTTTGTCCCTTTTCTGAATCAAATAGTACTTTTATTTTGTTTGATGTGGATGAAAACCTAATCCCCTACCTCATACTTCCTATCAGTTCTATGAGCATCAACATAACTCTTTTGTCTATCCTGTGCTTCCTTTAATCGTTGTCTAATTTGTTTTACCTGCTCCTCCATTTCTTGTATTAATTCTGGTCCTACTATCACCCGATCTTCTAATCTGTCCCAACTTAATGGTGTTCTACAAGGTCTTCCATATAATGCTTCAAATGGAGGCATTCCGATTGAGCTGTGGTAACTGTTATTGTATGCAAATTCGACTAAGGATAAGTACTTTTCCCAGTGTGATTGCTGATCCATAACATACATCCTCAACATATCTTCTAGTACTTGATTTACCCTTTCTGTTTGCCCATCAGTTTTAGGATGATAAGCTGTACTCAAATTTAGTTGGGTTCCTAAGGCTGACTGCATGCAAGTCCAGAATCTTGAAGTGAATCGAGAATCTCTATCTGATATGATCTTCTTAGGTACTCCATGAAATCTGATAATTTCATTTATGAATACTCGAGCTACATCAACAACTTCGTAAGTATCTCTTACGGGAATGAAATGGGCACTTTTTGTTAATTTATCCACTACCACCAGAATAGCATTGTGTCTTTGAGAAGTAAGGGGTAGCCCAGTGATAAAATCCATAGAAATGATCTCCCATTTGGTCATAGGAATGTCGTGAGGTTGTAAGAGACCCGCTGGATGACAATGATCTGCTTTTACTTGTTGACATTCCAAACATCTTGCAACGAATTGAACGATATCACGTTTCATGCCCGACCAGAAGAAGAGTTTCTTGGTATCCGAATACATTTTCTTTACTCCAGGATGTGCACAATATACTTCTCTGTGCGCTTCCTTAAGGATGGTGTTTCAGAGATCCCTATTATCAGGGATATACATCATTCCATGAAATCATAAGATTCCATCATCTTCTAGTTCATATCCTTCAAACTTAGATTCTTTTGGCTTTTTACTATCAAGACTAGATCTTACCTTTAAATACCAACTATCTTTTATGAGATGTTCTAGTACTCGTTGCCTTAAGTCTACTTTGATAGGTATGAGGGAGAATATCCGTGGTCTTCTGCTTAAAGCATCTGCCACTACATTTTCTTTTCCTTTTATATATGATATTCCAAAGTCATATTCACTTAGGAATTCACTCCATCATCTTTGTCTAGCATTCAAGTCTCTTTGGGTGAACAAATATTGTAGACTTTGATGATCACTTTTAAGCGTAAAACTTCGCCCCACTAGATAGTGTCTCCAAATATTTAAAGCTAGTACTACAACGACTAACTCTAAATCATGAGTAGCATAGAGTTCTTCATGAGGCTTTAACTTTCTTGAGACATATGCTATTACTCTTCTATCCTGCATTAATACTACACCTAACCCATGTTTGGATGCGTCAGTACATACCGTAAAATCTTTGTTCATATTAGGGACTCTTAAGATTGGTCCACTAGTTAGTAGTCTTTTGAGTTCAGAGAATGCTTTATTACATTCCTCAGTCCATTCATACTTAACACCTTTACGCTGAAGGGTTGTAATTGGATTTGCAATTTTGGAGAATCCTTCCACAAATCTTCGGTAGTAACCGACTAAACCCATAAAGCTTCGTACTTCATGTGCGTTTTTCGGTATTGGCCATTCCATGATTGCTTTTACCTTCTCAGGGTCTACTAAGATCCCTTCACCGGATATGATATGACCTAAGTAATGAATTTTTTATTTTTATTTTTATTATTATTATTATTATTATTTTAATTAATTATTTATTTTTTTCCTGAAAGAACGAACACTTGGATAACTTTCCGTATAACTGGTGTTCTCTGAGACAGGATAATACTATCCGTAAATTGTTTTCATGCTCTTCCTCATTCTTGGAATAGATGAGTATGTCATCTAAAAAGATTTGTAGAAATTGATCAAGACACTTGTGGAAAACATTGTTCATAAGATTCACGAATACTGATGGTGCATTAGTTAATCCAAATGTTGAGAATGCAATAAGATGATGGAGCTTAGTGGAAAGAAGTCGCTTTCACTAAGTGGGCCCGCAGGCTATTTTTGGCGCAAAGTCTATTTTTAGACATATGGATCATGGTCTATGAGTTGCAGGATGCTATTTGTGGATGATTGGTCATGTTGGTAAAAATAGATGGACTTCTATTTTTAGACATATGGGCAGTGTCTATTTTTAGACTGTTAGGCTAAAAATAGAACAGTCGAATATTATTAGCTCATAATAATATTTGGACTATAAACATTATCTTATCCTCTTGGAGCACTTCAGTTCGAGCTACGGATGTGGCACATGCAGCTGTCAGAAGGAAATACGCTTTTCTTATGGGTCAGTTGAGCTATTGCATGCAGGACTTCAGTTAGAACTCATGTATTTGAGTTTGGTGGAGTTGATTGTGAAGTTGATGGAGTTGTGTTCAGTTTGACTTGGTTAAACTAGTTATATTTTAGTATAATTAAAGAATACACTAGTGATGAGTTGTGTGAATTAATTATTAATTAATTCACTAATTATTAACTCATAAAGCAACTGAAGAAGACATCAGTTAACTCAGTGCATGTACAGTTCAGTGGAGACAGGTGTTAGAGGTTGAGATTGCTATCAGTTGTGACTATAGTTGTGCATGAGATTTGCACATGCATGGATGGAGATTGCCAATGAGGCTTGCGTAGTATAACCAAGGGAATTCGAATTCACAAAGTGATTGATTCTCATGCAGTATTGCGCAGTGGAGGAGATTTAAGGCATCAGATCTGAGCTAGTTTGTGTGTAACAAGTGGAGATAGTACTGAGTACTTGTGAGGAGTATTGTACTATGTATTGTTACATGTTCTCTATCATTATAATATACAGATAGTGTGGGGTTTTCAGCTGTATGCTTTCCCCGGGTTACATACTGTGTTAATGTGTGCATGCGATTGATGTTTCATTGTTTTTAATGCTGCTAAATTGATGATCAACGTAGAGGAGGTTATGTATTGTGCATGTATTCCGCAATAGTGTATAATCGAGATAATCTCTATGAATAAGTGTCATATTATTCAAAATTTCTACATGGTATCAGAGTTGTTGATCATCAGATCTACTATTCAGAAAGTGTTTACATTTTATTTCTTCAGGCAGAGTCTGTAATCGGGCCAGGTAGCCTCTGGATTCATCCTTCCTTTGGAAAGTGAGATATCCGGTAAAAGCCCATACAATCAATCTCTGTACAAGAAATACTTTGTTCTCACGAATTCTAGATAAGAGGCGGTTGAGTTTGGAGCTGGTGGAATTCGAATTTGTAGCAATGTTTTCTTGGTGTCAACGTTGCAATGTCTTTCAACGGATTGTGATTGGAGTATGCTCTTGAGGGTAGCTCGAACTATATTGCATGGAAGGACAGGATGGAGGCAGCGTTAGATGACAATGGGCTGAAGGAGTTCATAGAGGCTGAGGTCCCAAAGCCTACTGATGCTGCTGAAGCTGAGGTTTGGCAAAAGAAGACAACAAAGTGTCGAAGGATTCTGTTGGAGGGCGTGAAGGATCACATTGTGTCCAGCCTGCATGGAAAGGCTTCTCCATACTTGATGTGGAAAGCATTGAAAGATCTATTCCAAAGCAAGAGTGATCAGAGGAAGTTGGTGGTGGGCTCCAGTATTGTAGCAATAATGCTACAACTCCTGGAACTCCCTTCTTTAATTTTATCAACCCGGTAGTTCGTAACAAACTTGGAAGCGACGGTGCTGTATGCACAAGTACTAGCTCTTGCCGCAGCTGTCACTTGGTCAGCTGGCACAAGTCCGCTAGGGGCTCAAGCCAACTTCTATGAGCTCTTAGAAGAAGCTTTTTAACTGATGGACGAAAGCTAACTCAAAGAAAGCTAATCTACTTGCGAAAAGAAACTGAAAGCCAAAAAGAAACACAAACCCTAGCAAACCCTCGCAAACCCTAATTCTACCAACTAGTCCTACTGATGCGAAAACGAGAATTCAAACTACGAAAGGAGATGCCATTACTTCTAGGAAGGTAAAATGCATGTGTCTAAGTTATCACTATCTGAAGAAAACATCTTTTTGTATTTTTGCTTAAGTTGTTGAAATTATCATGCATGTGCTTCTAACTAGTTTTCCATTGTGCAGGGATGGATCAAGGGATGAAATGCTTTGGGAAAGGTTGGGATGGCACAGAGAGGGTCTAAGGGATCCCTAGCATTCTTTCTGAGAGTTTCACAAAGTCTGGAGGCCATGCAACCGTGTTTATGAACTTCTACAGGAAGTCTGCAGGGGTTTCTACAGGAAGTTCTGTAAGTCTTCTACAGGATGTTCTGTAATTCTTCTACAGGATGTTTCGAAATGGGATTTTGGAGCGTGGATGGAGGGAAAAAGATGGAGGAATGAGTATGGAGGTGAAATAGGGATGTGAAGAGGTCTAAGGCTCAGTGGATGAGGCTAAGGAGCGATTGGATTTGTTCAAGGGAGAGTGAAGCAATGTTGCACAAAAATTAGGGTTTTGGGAGCGAATGGCAAACATGAAGCAAGGTTTCTAAGTAGAGGGTGGAGCAGGTAGGTTGGATGGAGTATGTGCAGGTAAGGAAGGGTAATAGGTACTCTGCAAGTGGTTTTCTAAACTGAACAAATAAAGACATGCAAAAAACAAAGATCTAGTTATGCTACCCTAATATGATCTAGCGAACAGTAATAAGAATGGACAGCAACTTTATTTACAAGGAGACCATGTATATTAACTATGAAATGAAGCATTCAAAGCTCTGATCATGTAACCAACTTCTGCAAATGAAAACCAAACACTAATGATTGCATGGTAAAGCAAAGTCAGTGTTTTTGTGGGCAGCAAAGTCATCCTAGTCACAGCTCCTGATCCCACTAAGGGAGAGGTGAAACCACAGATGTTTGTTGGCCCTTTTCTTGAAGCTTTTTCTGTTAACAACCTATCAAATAAATCTGAGCATGAAAATCTATTTTACTCATCAAAAAAACAAACTAAATAACAAAACAAGATTTAGATCTAAATAGCAAATTTTATTCTAAGAATGCAGCAAAGACACATAAAGATAATCAAAGGAGGTGTTGGGCGCTTGAGATGGGCCCAACCCCAAGAGTTGTAGCCTCCTAAGAGAGATTTAGAGCTGGTGCAAAGCTGGATTCATCTTTATTGATCAAGAAATGAAGAGTTACATCAAAACTGTCCACAAGAAGAACTTGAGAATGAGCTGAAAGCAAAGCTAATCCATGGCCTAAAAATCGAACTACAAAATGACTAACTACTGGTTGAGACAAGTGACTAACCACTAGCTACAAAATGACTACCCACTAGCTAACCAAAATGAGGCCCTAAGCCTTCTTATTTATACAATTTGAGGACCCAACAGTCCTCCTAAAATTCAGGGACTTGGCTGCCCAAGACTTGTAGTTAACAGCAGTCCAACTTGACTTGCTTGGCTGCCCTTGTGCTCATTGATTTGGTGGCCTTTGAACTCCGAGCTGATGGTGGAGAATTCGAGGTAAGGGCCCATAAATGAGGGGGACACCTTCCTACAAATCCTCTAGCTTGTTCTCCCACGAATTTGGCTGCCAAGTGCTCATTAAGACCTTCAATTTTGTCTCCAAGTTGACCAAAAAGGCTACACAAAGCACCCATTAGACTTGTTGGCATAATGACTAACCAAATTCACTCTATTAACATAAAAATAATCAAAAACATGCAATAAACTAATGAGAATGGTGGATTAAGTCAACTTAGGAGGTTGGATGAGCCCAAATAATTGTCCATTTTTGGGGCTCATCAGTTGGCGCTCAAGGATAAACTCAGAAACATTAAATGCGAGAAGGGAGACAATATGCCCAAGTATCTCACGAAGTTCACTCAGTGCAGGGATGAGCTGGGAAGTGTGGGGGTGACTGTCGATGATGAGGACTTGGTGAGCTTGGCTCTCCTTGGTCTTCCGAAGAGTTGGCATTCCTATCAGGACTTTGTCAATGGTCAGGAGAAATTGCCAGGATGGGAGAGACTTTGGTCAGATCTTGTGCAGGAGGAGATCAGGCGGAATACTAGGGACGGATCTTCATCAAAGGCAAATGATGAAGAAAGTTGCGCTTTGGCTGCCAAAGCAAAGAAGGGGAAGAATAAGAAAGCTTCTCATTCCGGTGCGAAAGGCAAGAAGCAGGACATGTCTAAGGTGAAGTGCTTTCACTATCACCAGCACGGACACTATGCCACTAATTGTCCGCAGAAGAAGAAAAATAAGCAAGTTGTTGGATCTATAGCAGGAGAGGCCTTAGCCTCGTAGTTTTAGCTTGATTTTTCATTGATGACATGCTTGGTATCAAGTGTGATGGGATCGGTATGGTTCTTGGACAGTGATGCGTCTTTTCACATGAAAGGAGATCGAGATTTGTTTTCTGATATGGAGGAGAAAGATCTTGGAGTGCACATCGAGATGGGCGATGATGGTAGATACAGTGCGACCGGTATCGGTACCATTTCCTTTGAGAGGGAGTCTGGTAAACCCTTCGTATTGAAGGAAGTGATGCATGTTCCATGATTGAAGAAGAATCTTATCTCTGTGGTGATGTTAGAAGAGAAGGGATATGATGTTGTTTTTAGTGAGGGAAAGGCTTTCCTGCGCAGTAAGACAACTAGAGAAACCCGGAAGATAGGGGTTCGAGTTATGAACCTTTATCAGTTGCATGTAGATGGCTGCGCAACAATGGCATGCAAGGCAGAAGGATTGGTGAGCCAGGATGATGGCGAGCTGTGGCACAGGAGATTGGGTCACCTTCACCATGGAGCCTTAAAGATACTGTAGCAGATCACTACTGGGCTTCCTAAAGGCACTCTTGCGCAGTTAGATCAGTGCAAGGGGTGTACTTTTGGAAATTTTGTGAAAGCCACCTTTCACGAGAAGGATAGTCGCGCCACGATGATCCTTAAGAGAATTCACACAGACGTGTGTGGATCTTTCTCAGTAGCTTCGACAGTAAAACACAGGTATTATGTGATCTTTGTTGATGATTTCTCTCGAAAGTGCTGGATCTTATTCATGCAGAAGAAGAGTGAGACATACTCAAAGTTCTATGAGTTCAAAGCACTGGTCGAGAAGGAGTCGGGGAAGAAGGTGAAGGCTCTTAGGAGCGACAATGGTGGTGAATACATCTCTGGCGAGTTCAAGGACTTTTGCAGTGCAGAAGGGATTCGAAGAGAGCTCATAGCTCCCCATAACCCACAACAGAACGGGGTTGCTGAGCGGAAGAACAGAACAATCGTGGGTGCTGCACAGGCGATGTTGCATGATCAGGGCCTACCCCTTCACTTATGGGCAGAAGCATGCAATACTGCAGTATATGTGCAGAACCGTTGTCCTCACAGGATACTTGGCATGAGTACACCTGAGGAGGCTTATTCTGGTAAGAGGCCTGATATTTCTCATTTGAGGATTTTTGGTACTAATGTTTACATGCATGTGACAAAGGATGCCAGGAAGAAGCTGGAGCCGACCGCAGAGGTTGGGATATTTGTGGGGTACACTGATACGCCCCACAACTATCGTGTGTATTTGCCAGACAGTGGCAAGACTGTTGTGCAATGGGATATAAAATTTCAGGAGGGGAAAGCCATGAAGTGTTCGCTTGAGAGGGAGCCACGCTTGCATGTAGAAGAGGAGCTATTAGTTCCTAAGGATGAGCTTCAGGACGTGGATCAACCACAGGACAAAGTTCATGGAGTGGAAGAGACCACTCATGCAGCGCCAACCATCAGAGGGCGAAAGCGCATGACAGAAGCTGAGCGACTGGCTCAAGATGCAGAGAAGGTTGTAGGACCACCTACAACTCAACGTAGACAGAGACAGTCACCTGATCGGTACACTGGATACATGGCTCTTGTGAGCAAATGTGTTATGACTGAGCCATCCTCTTTCGAGGAAGCTGTGGAGGATCCTGCATGGGTAGATGCCATGGTGGAAGAGTATGATTCGATTGTTAGAAAAAGTGCATGGGAGATTGTCCCAAGACCGAAAGGGAAATTAGTGGTGGGTTCGAGATGGATCTACAAATTCAAGCAGGCAGCTGATGGGAGTGTGGAGAAGTACGAGGAAAGATTTGTTGCCCGAGGCTTTTCACAAATAGAGGGGATCGATTATGAGGAGACCTTTGCACCTGTCGCAAGGTATTCTTCCATACAGACAATTCTTGCTCTCTCAGCGCAGATGGGGTGGCACATTCATCAGATGGATGTGAAGACTGCATTCCTCAACGGAGTCATTGAGGAGGAGGTGTACATAGAGCAGCCCGAAGGTTTTGAGATCTTCAACAGCGAGTCGCATGTGTGCAGGCTCAAGAGAGCGCTGTATGGGTTGAAACAAGCACCACGTGCTTGGTACACATGGATAGACAACTATTTCACCAGACTTGGATTCTCCAACAGTGAGGCGGATCCTAACCTATACCAGATTGTGGTGGAGGGTAAGTTGCTTATCATTGTACTTTATGTAGATGATTTGATTCTAACGGGTGATGAGCTGTTGATCCTTTCATGCAAGGATGATCTTGCTAAGGAGTTTGAGATGAAGGACTTGGGCCTCCTTCATTATTTCCTGGGATTGGAAATTTGGCAGCGCAGTGATGGACTATTTGTTTATTAGGGTAAGTATGCTCGAGAGATACTGGAGAAGTTCAACATGCATGGCTGCAAGCCTGTTGATACTCCTCTTCCTGGAGGTTGGAGGAAGGAGGATGCTACTTCAGTAGAAGTAGTGGATGCCACTGTTTATCGACAGTTGGTGGGGTCGCTTATGTATCTAGTCAATACACGACCCAATATATGCTATGCTGTTAACCAGCTTTCACAAGCTATGGTTAAGCCAACCAAGCTCTTCTGGAAGGTAGGCAAGCATGTATTGCGTTATCTCAGAGGCACATCGGGATATGGATTGTGGTACAGACAGGAGGATGAGGTGAAGCTATGTGGCTTCACGGATGCAGATTGGGCAGGGAGCCCAACGGACAGAAAGAGCACATCAGGAGGGGTCTTCAGTATCGGGTTGACAACAATTTCTTGGTATAGCAGGAAGCAGATATCCGTGGAACTCAGTTCAGCAGAGGCCGAGTATATGGCAGCAAGTTTGGCTGCATGCGAGGCTATATGGATGAGGAAGATCCTGGTCGGGTTGTTCGGTTCTCACTTGGAGCCTACAGTGATTTATTGTGATAACCAGAGTTGCATTAAACTCTCGGCTAATCCAATATTTCATGATAGATCCAAGCACATTGACATCAGGTACCATCATATCAAAGATTGTGTGCAGCGGAGAGTCATGTTACTTTCATACATTCCAACGGAGGATCAGGATGCTGATATCTTGACGAAGGCACTCACCAGGAGCAAATTCGAATACCACCGAGGCAGGATAGGGGTTGCTGATAATCCATATCTTGTTGAGAGGGAGTGTTGAGAATGCAACAAGATGATGGAGCTTAGTGGAAAGAAGTCGCCTTCACTAAGTGGGCCCACAGGCTATTTTTGGCGCAAAGTCTATTTTTAGACATATGGATCATGGTCTATGAGTTGCAGGATGCTATTTGTGGATGATTGGTCATGTTGGTAAAAATAGATGGACTTCTATTTTTAGACATATGGGCGGTTTCTATTTTTAGACCGCCATGCTAAAAATAGAATAGTCGAATATTATTAGATCATAATAATATTTGGACTATAAACATTATCTTATCCTCTTGGAGCACTTCAGTTCGAGCTACGGATGTGGCACATGTAGCTGTCAGAAGGAAATACGCTTTTCTTATGGGTCAATTGAGCTATTGCATGCAGGACTTTAGTTAGAACTCATGTGGTTGAGTTTGGTGGAGTTGATGGAGTTGTGTTCAGTTTGACTTGGTTAAACTAGTTGTATTTTAGTCTAACTAAAGAATACACTAGTGATGAGTTGTGTGAATTAATTATTAATTAATTCACTAATTATTAACTCATAAAGCAACTGAAGAATACATCAGTTAACTCAGTGCATGTACAGTTCAGTGGAGACAGGTGTTAGAGGTTGAGATTGCTATCAGTTGTGACTATAGTTGTGCATGAGATTTGCACATGCATGGATGGAGATTGCCAATGAGGCTTGCGTAGTATAACCAAGGGAATTCGAATTCACATAGTGATTGATTCTCATGCAGGATTGCGCAGTGGAGGCAGGCAAACAGTGGAGGAGATTTGAGGCATCAGATCTGAGCTAGTTTGTGTGTAACAGGTGGAGATAGTACTGAGTACTTGTGAGGAGTATTGTACTATGTATTGTTACATGTTCTCTATCATTATAATATACAGATAGTGTGGGGTTTTCAGTTGTATGCTTTCCCTGGCTTACATACTGTGTTAATGTGCGCATGCGATTGATGTTTCATTGTTTTCGATGCTGCTAAATTGATGATCAACGTAGAGGAGGTTATGTATTGTGCATGTATTCCGCAATAGTGTATAATCGGGATAATCTTTGTGAATAAGTGTCATATTATTCAAAATTTCTACACCAAATGGTACCACAATAAATTCATAATGTCCAAAGCGTGTTCGGAATGCAGTCTTAGAAATATTGCTTTTAGAAATCCTTAGCTAATGATAACCTGAGCAAAGATCAATTTTTGAAAAGATAGCAGATCCTTTCATTTGATTGAAGAGGTCATCAATTCGAGGCATAGGATAACGATTCTTTACTGTAGCTTGATTTAAGTCCCGATAATCTATGCATAATCTTAAGGATCCATCTTTCTTCTTGAAAAAAATTACAGGAGCACCCCAAGGTGATATACTGGGTTGAATATGTCCTATATCCAATAGTTCTTTCAATTGAATTTGTAATTCTTGAAGTTCTGGAGCTGTCATTCTATAAGATGTCTTAGAGATTGGCTGAGTACCAGGTTTCAATTCTATTGTGAGATCTAGCTCTCTTTCAGGGGGTAATCCTAGTAGTTCCTTTGGAAATACATCCAGAAATTCGGCTAACACCGGATATTGTTCTAAGGATGGTCCTTTTTCTTTACTTACTTCTTGAATTACATATGCTTGGCAACCTTTTCTTGAGAAACACTTCATTTTCATTGCTGATATGTAGCGTAAAGAAACTTTTCTCTTGATACCTTGAATTTGGATAGCTTCTCCTTCATCATTTATGCCTAGAATTCTTTTCCCATAACAGTCTACCCAAGCTTGATGAGCTTCTAGCCAATCCATACCTATGACAAGATCATAAGTCCCTAAGGTTGTGACATAAACTTTCAATTTAGTCAAACAGACCCCTAAGTCAATTTTGCATTGGTCCACACTTAAGTCTACGGATTGGATTTCTCTTGAGGCCATTTCTACCTGTCTGAAATCATTTTGTTTATGAGCTGCCAACCCACTTTTGTTTAATGCATATGGAGAAATAAAACTATCTGTGGCACCAGTATCAAATAAGATTTTGAGTTTTATACCATTAATAATACCTGAAGATTCCACTACAGTGGATTGATGTGCTGCTTGATTGTTGTTGACTAAAGCATGAATTCTATGATTGCCTTGGGTATTTGGTATTGGTTCCTTTCCAGTCCTATGCAATATATTTGATGAAGTTTCTGGACAATCACGTTGAAAATGCGGTCCTCCACATCCCCAACAGTTTACCTGGGTCAGTCCTCTTGAATCATACTGTGAATTTCTAGATAAAGAGCTTCGTCCTCTCATGCTGCCTCCTCTTGAGTTTCTTCCTCTATTAGCAGTTCCATGGGATTTCCATGGACTTGTGTTTGATGATTCAGCGGCTATAGTATTAACTGCCATGGGAGCTCTTGTTCCTACATTTCTTGGAGTAAATCTATTACCATAAGGTGGTCTTGAGCTACCTCCCCTGAAGAAATTTCAGGGAGTCTTTCCTGAAAACCCTGATTGTAAAGATTCTGCTGGCCCGGCATCCTTTTTGATTCCTAGATGTTCTTCTGCATAACAGCCACATTCTACCACCTCAGCTACTGATGATGGTTTCCACATCCTCACCAAGGCCCTGATGCGAGGATTTAACCCAAATATGAAGCGTTCAGCCTGACGTTCATCAGAATCTAAGTAGTGAATGTATTTCACAAGCTCCATAAACCTTATCTCATATTCCTCCACTATTTTATCACCTTGAACTAATGTATGAAAGGCTCTGGCTTGTTGTTCTTGAAAATATGGAGGTAAATACTTCGCACGGAATCTTTCCTCGAACAATTCCCAAGGGACATTATCTATTGTGAGGTGTAGTTGTTTTTCCAAATTTCCCCACCAAATCAAGGCACTTTCCTTTAATTAAAATAAAACAATTTTTGTTTTTTTCAGAAGAAGAATATTCTCTTAATTTAAAACATCTGTTCATTCCTTCTAACCATGCCTCAGCACACTCTCCAGCTCGCCCTCCTGAAAATTCTGGGAGTTTAATTTTCTGTAGCTCCCTAGAAATAGCTTCCTTTGATGTTTTATAATCAAAATTCTTTGGTTCTGCTGAATTGGTTGCTAAGGGTTGAGGTTCTTCTTTAGTCTTAGCCATTGTTGACCCTTTTAATGTTTCCAATAAGGCTTCCAATGAGTTCATTATCACAGTCAACTCTGGTACTGGAGCGATCGGTGTTGATGATGGTCTTGATGGAGGTGATGATGATGGTGGTGGTGATGGAGATGATGATGACGACGGTGGTGGCATTAATGATGGTGATGCTGCCCGATCACGTCGTCGTCGCTCATATGTCCTTACCATCGTAATGTTTCCTGTATACATAATAAAATTTGTAAAATTTGAGGTATACATTTGGATTTAACATATAGTTTTTGCAACTTCACATTTATAAACGGGTATAGTTTTTTTTTGCTATTTTTTTACCTGCTAGGCAGATCTTACTGGTACCGAGGTCAAGGAGGGTGGTCTCGCGACCTCCTTGTCCTAATGCAGGGAATCCTATCCTAATGCATAATAATACTTATTTTAATGCATGAGTCTTTATAAGCCTTGATATATAAAGCAAATTTTTCTAAGTTTCTTTCATAACATTCATTCTCTTAGTAAACATTCTCCACTAACTCGCATATCGTTTCCAAAGTTGATGATTAAATATTTTAATATACATGTACTTTTAATATTTTTAAAATAATCATTAAAGTTAAACTAAGAGAATACTGAGTATTCGAATATAATCATTTTATTATTTAGTGGGCCAACTGAGTCTATCTTCTTTTAATATATATATATATATATATATATATATATATATATATATATATTTTTTTTTTTTTTTCCACTGGAAAAATCAATATATATTTCAATAATAAGCAGTTTTACATAAGAGTCTGTTATAAACAGAGTTTCTTCAAAAGCTGTCTGTGCAATACCACGCAGGGCATGCTATCAGTTCATTCTATTATGCTGTTCATCTTAACAAAAACCAAAATAACAGTATTGTCTGTAGAGAGCTGTCAAAACATAAATATATTTAGTGAGCTATTTGTGGATCCAGGGTTGGGTATCCTGGATCTATATATGGCCGATGATAGAATTTTTGCTCCTGTTGATCAATAATCTCTGTAATCTCCCATAGTCCTCTGTCCATCAGCGCTGCCTCCTTGGAAAGTTTGTCGGCACCCTTATTGTGTTCCCTGTATATATGAGAGATAGAAATATGGTTAAAAGCTGCTTTGAGATCGAGTGCTTCTTGTAGAATAGTGCTGAGAGAGTGCATGTGACATATAGCTGTGCCATTAATCCAATTAACAATGATCTGAGAATCTCCGTAAATATTGATGTTAATGCAGTGGTGTCTTAATGCAAAGTGTAGAAGGTGTCGAAGTGTAATCAGTTCAGCAAAGTTGTTTGTTCCGACTCCCAGGCCAGCCTTGATGTAGTAATGATGGTTTCCTGTTACATGGAGTATGAAACCTCCTCCGCAGCTTTGTTGGTTTGCAGCACCATCAAAAAATGCCCAAGGCATGCTTGGGTCGATGGGTGGAGGCGGAACAGGATGTCGCGAAGGCGGAGGGGTAGGATCGGGTAGCTCCTTCAGGGCAGCAACAATGCTAGCTTCGAGTAAGGGCCAGTGGATGGGCCTTTCATAAAAAATGTCTCGGTTTCTTGATTTCCAAATAGCCCAGTTAATAATGATGGGGAGGTTTATCACTTTGGTCCCTTTGTTTTTCTTTTCCCAATCATTCCATGCACTAGTGATATCCTGTCCCTCCCATTCTCCTGTGTAATTTATATGTGCCCTGAGATTTCGCCACAGGTCTATTGTTGCTCGGCATCTCATGAATATATGTTCTGTCGATTCCGATGCTTCCTTGCAAAGCACGCACCAAGTGGGTCCGTGTATGGCTCTTTTCGCAAGCTGTTCACCTGTGGGAACTTTGTTCCTTAGAATGCACCAACTGAATAATTTCGATCGGGGGGAGGCAGCGAATTTCCATATGTTCTGCCACCAACTTACGATTTCTCCAGGCTTTCGATGTTCGATGAGGTATATATAGCCTTCCTTTGGTGTGTATACACCGTGCTCTGCTCGATGCCAGACAAGTTCATCCGGTCCCTCCGAGATGCGAATATGAGCTTCCGTTAATGCATCTCTGTACTCATCCCATATGGTATGCCATCTTCTCGGGATATTTAATTGATTTGCCGATTTCCATGCTTGATGGAATATGTCAGATTGAGCTGGGTCTGCTATCTGCGAGATGACCTTTATGTTTTGTGCTGCTAGGAATGTAATTAGCTCTTGAGGGAGTGTATGTCTGCCACCACTTCCGGTCCAAGGATCCAGACCAATTCTTGCACTGTTACCGTCTCTGATGCGCCAAATTAGGTTATCCCTGATGAGAGGTAAGGAGTGCAGAAGGGCTTTCCAAATCGATGATATACCTGCTTTGTTCCAGGAAGGCAATCTAGCCCAATCTATGATGCTAAGTGGCCAGATATATTTATGAAAAGTGATGTTTGTCCATAGGCTGTGGGAAGTCAAGAGAGCCCATCCCATTTTTCCGGCCAGAGCTTTTGCAAATATCGGGAGATCCTTCAGTCCCCAACCTCCCCACTTCTTAGGCAGGGCTATCTTATTCCATCCGATCCATGCGAAGATTCGTTTGTCTTGATTCCCAGCCCATAGGTATCGATTGCATAATTGTTGCAGTTTTGCCAATATGTTTCGGGGTATCCATGCCATAGCCATCCAGAATACAGGGGTTGCTTCCAGAACAGCTTTGATCAGGATTAGTCTCCCGGCCCTTGAGAGATATCTGTGACTCCAGCATGTTAATCTTTTTTCTATCTTCGCCACGAGCCATACCCAATCAACAATCTTCTGACTTGTCGGTTTGAGCCAGTATCCCAGGTATTTGAGCCCTCTATCCAAAGGCTGAGGGATGTATGGAAAAGCCGTTCTAGCAGCATGAGATTCATTTACAGTGGTGTCAACCATAGTGATGGAGGATTTTGATCTGTTTACTTCCATACCCGTTGCTTTTGAGAACAGGTCGAGCAGGCGTGAGAAAGCTGTCGAGTCCTGTATGCTTCCATCCAATAATATCAGGACATCATCCACAAAGAGGAGATGAGTAAGGTAGCAGATGTCTGATATTTTAAGGCCCCGAATAGTACCCTCCCTGTTAGCAGTAATCAGGAGCCTACTAAGTGCTTCAATAACCAGGAGAAATAGCAGTGGCGAGAGAGGGCAGCCCTGACGGAGTCCTCTCTCAGAGTGAAAGAAGTGGGAGGCAGATCCATTGATCAGAATACTGAAGGTGGGCGAGGTGATGCATGCCATAATCCAATTTATTAATGAAAGTGGGAAGCCAATATGAATGAGGATCATTTTGATGTACAACCAGCTAGCACGATCAAATGCCTTGGAAAGATCAATTTTCAGCAGTATACATTTGAGGTGTTTGGTCCAGATGGAGTGGATTGCTTCCTGTGCCGATCCTATGGCTTCATGTATCTGTCGATTCTCTAGAAAGGCAAATTGTTGAGGAGAAATATGCCTGGAGAGGATGGGCTTGATCCTGTTAGCAATGATCTTAGAGATAATCTTGTAGAGCACATTACAGAGGGATATGGGGCGGAAATCATCGAAGGATGATGGATTGTCGGATTTGGGGATGAGGGCTATAAATGTGGAGTTAATGGCATGATATATACTTCCCGAGGTCCTGCTCTCCTCAACAACTTTGAGGATATCTCCTCCCAGAAGTTCAAAAAATGCAGAGTAGAACTCTATAGTCCAACCATCCGGTCCCGGGCTCTTCTCCTTCTTGAACCATTTTATGGTGCTTTCCAATTCTGCCATGGTGACTGGAGCTTCCAGATCCTCTACATCTTCGTCTTCTACAAATCTTGGGAATTTGGAGGCCACATTGATGATTTCCGCCAGATTTGCGCCCACAGGGCTCTTGTATAGGTTTCTGAAATGTGAGGTGCCCAAATTAGATAGCTTGTTGAATGTATCAGCTTGGCCTCCCTCGGGGAGGGGGAGATTCCAAATGGTATTTGCCACTTTCCTTCCTTTGGCGAAGTTATGGAAGAATCTGGAGTTCTCGTCTCCAGCTTTCAGCCATATAGCTCTACTGCGGAGTCTGATAGATTCCTCCCTTTCCTTTAGGATTACATTCTTCTGATTTTCCAGATCCACCAGACGGGCCTTATCATTCTGAGATAGGAACCCCAGATTTCTCTCGTCCAGAAGGCCCTTCAATTCGTCCTCTACCTTGATAAGCTGCTCATCTTCAGTTTTCTTTTTCTCTTTAGCCCAGTTGACCACTAAATGTTTTAGCTCTGTTAGGTTTTTTACAAATCCCCTTGCCAATGAAGATTCTCTATCAATGGGATGAGCCCTCCAGTATGATGTGATCAGGTTGATGAATCTAGGGTCTTGTAGCCACAGATGGTTGAATTTATAAGGCGCCTTTGGTTTCTGTTCCGGTCCTCGAATTTCCAGAACTATAGGTGTGTGATCTGAGATGCCTCCATTACTTACCCACTGTTTGTATGAATGCAGCCGGTTAATCAGAGGTTCTTTCATGAGGAATCTATCCAATCTTCTGGCCAAGGCTGCCTCCCCTGTTCTTCTATTTCTCCAAGTAGGCTGCAGTTTCTGAACAGGGATATCAATGAAATCGTGCTGCTCCAATAATTGTCTCATGTAATTTGTGATGGGGTCAATCTGGGCCGCCTCACCCCAAGACTCATTGAAGCCCAGGGAGAAATTCAGGTCTCCCCCGATGATGGTGTGCTCGAGTGATAAAAGGTTGCAACTGAGCAATTTTCTCCAGAAATCTTCCCTCTGATGACAAGGACCATAAATATTGATTATCCGGAGGGGAAGCCCGAGTTCGATGGAAATGATGTCTGCTCCTAGGAATCCCTGTCCGCCCCAGGATGATACCAGTTTGATTGAGCTGGGGTTAATACCGAGCGCCAAACCCCCCGATCTTCCCATGGCATCCATGGCTATGAAATTCCATCGAGCCCCTACAGAGGCTAGTGTGTGAGAACAATGT
This sequence comes from Pinus tabuliformis, assembly GCA_031772625.1. Classification (NCBI taxonomy): domain Eukaryota; kingdom Viridiplantae; phylum Streptophyta; class Pinopsida; order Pinales; family Pinaceae; genus Pinus; species Pinus tabuliformis. The sequence continues at coordinate 1,002,687,005 of CM062815.1, read as the reverse complement.
TCTGCCGATCCAAGGGTTTCTTGTAACATAATGATATCCGGTGACTCGACCTCAAAAAGTCGTTTAAGGGCTAGCTTTTTTGGGGCGCTTGCCATCCCCCTACAATTGAAGGAGATGTACTTCATGGTGGTCCAACCTTGGGGGGATTTGTAGCTCTAAGGACCCCTAAAATGGTGGCTTGACGCCCAGCAGCAACTTCTGCGCCCGCATGTCTAATGGCTTTATTGAGGTTTGATTTACGACCCCGGGAGGGATGGTACCCAACATCAAGGGGGACAATACCCAGTCCAGCAATGGATTCAGATGCCACCGGGCGGGGAGCCCGCGGACGAAGGGAGTAGGGGTGAGATGAAGTCGACCGAGGTGAAATGGGCGAGAGGGGTGGAGAAGAGAAGGGCAGGGTAGGCGGAGCAGGTGAGGTCGTCGGGGGGGGAGGAGGGATATCACAATGTACCATAGTGCATGCAGATGACTCATTGTGCACAAGAGAGATATCAGATGATATTGAAAGAGAGATAGGAAAAATACCCGGATCTTTCGCTGCCGCTGCTGCAGCCCGCGCCCTGGTCAATGGAGGTGCTATCGGACCTTTTGGATGCTCAATCACTTTTGCAGGAGTTCCTCGGGGCTCCGCATTGTTCTTTGGCGACCGAGGATTTTGTGGAGGAGCATTATTCCTTGGTGGATGCGGCGAGATTGGGGGAGCCCTGACCGAGTCCGGTTGTGCTTGTTGAGGTGATCCATTCTGACTGATGATTAATGGGCAATCCTTATAAACATGACCTACTTGGTGACACCAGTTGCATCTGAAGGGAACTCCTTCATAATCCAATATCTGAGTTCTGCTGAATTTCCCCCATCTCAGGGTCATTTTACCCACGAGTCCTTCCCTGGTATCCAGATGTACCAGAATTCTGGCCATAAGCTGGTCATTTGACTCCTTGTATGATCGATCATGGTCTAGATATGTTCCCAGTGCATTCCCAATCTTGATGAATGCCTCCTCCGTCCAGTATTGTAGTGGAAGTCCTGGCAATCGAACCCAAATAGGTCCTGCACCGATCTGCTCACGTTCCGGGTCAAATAGAGGACTCCATCTTTTCAAAAGTACTGGTGCCAATTCTATGTGCCAGTACTGTGCCAGAACCCTGTTCGTGTGCTCCTCTTTTGCGAAATGAAGTGAGAACCAGCCTCTAGGATGCCTTTGTACCTCCGGCAACTCCGTGAACAGTTCTCCCCAAATTTCTTTTACCCAAGATTTCAGTCTTTCCGCCGTGAAAATTCGCCCTCTCACATGGCCTACCAGAGTCGTTTGTGCCAGTGCCATGGTCTCTTCAAAATTGGATGGATCACCAAATGATACTGATATGTCCTTTGCGATTTCTCTGATACACTTAGTCTTCTTTGAGCGAGGAGCTGTGGGATGATCGACGAGCGGATTTGATGACCCGACCCCCACGGAGGGTTTAACAGGATGGGGGTGAATGGCTGGAGTGCTAAAGCTGCCCGAGGGCCTGATATCTGCAGTACTCAAGGGGATTTGCCCCGGCGGCCTGCTTTCCCGGGGATGATTTAACAGATCGGCACCGGAGGGAAACGATGTATGAGCAGAGGGATGGTATTCATCGGCCCTAACCCCCGCAAGATCGGCGACAGGGAGGATATCTACTGAAGCAATAGGAGGGATTTCCTCAGCCCTAGCTATCGATGGAACGGAGGGTTCATTGCTACGGGGCGGCGAGGTGAAATCGATAGCGAAATCATCGGGCAGGAAGGATGATAAGAGGAGGGCAGTACCTGGAGAGAGGGGAGGTGCCTCCAATGCGGGCTGTGTGGGCGAATTTTGCAGTGAAACCACAGGAGTAGAGAGCTGAACGGCGATGCTTGCAGCAGCTGGTGCAGGATGCTGTTTAGGGTTACCAAAAATGGCGATGTCTTCAAGTGGGTCCGCCGAATAATCGACCAGCTCCATTTCCTCGATATTCTCCATGCCGGTCAACTGTTAGTTAACCGCAATCCCTGTCAGCTGTCGGATACCCGAGCTTCCAGATCGCCGATTCCTCCAATCCGGCTCTTGCGCTGTCCGGTCGGCGAGGCTTCCGTGAACCGGTCTCTCCTGCAGCGAATGTCTAGCCCTAAACCGTAGCCCCGAACCTGGCGGTAAAGTGCCCGATGACCTGCGGCTCCTGCGGTTTAGATCGCGCCTGCGGCTAAGCTAGCCTAAACCTCGTCGATAGCTCCGCGCCATCTCCATCTCCTACCCCATATACCTACTGATCTGTTTCACATCACCACAGTTGATATATATATATATATAGATATTTTTTTTTTTTTTTTTTTTAATAAATAATCTTAAAATAATTATATATCATTTAAAACATTAAAATTTAATTCGCTTAGTCCTCACCGAGTGCATGAATATGATGCATCATATATTAAGTTAAGTATAATTTGATACAAAATTTATGAGCTATTACGGCATTGATATTACGTCATATATATTATGATATATATATATAACGACATAGTAATGGGGAGGTCAGCTGATCGAAACCCTGCCCAACGCTCTGGTCCGAAGGTATATGGCGCAATGGAAATTCCGTATGTGGTGAAGTCTTATATGTTTGGGAGGTCAATGGGTCGAATTCCCCACCCGACGCTCCAGCATTATATGGTTGAATATATCGCATATATTTGATTTGAATTACCATATAATATGGTTTCGGCTATGGTGTTATCCAGCGGTTTATGACATACATTAAATAATTACATCGCATATGCTCCTGTGTTTTGGAAATAATTAAATATGGATATGGTTAATATATCGCATACGCTCCTGTATTTTGTATGCTATATATATATATATATCATATATTTGATATGACCCATATTAAGAACAGTTAATAAATTAATAAATTACATTATAGTAATGGTTATTACATTATATAATGGTTATGACAAATCGCCCAGCGGATATATATATATGAACCATTTATAACATATGGTTTTAACCAAGTTTTATACCATTGGACCCCGCGGCTTATATTCGATGGGTACTGAAGGTTTTAACATAATATATGTTTGAACCATAGTCCGACGGTGGCATATGGTTAGAACCCGTGGCATATAGTTATGACATTACACCGGCGTTGATATATATGGCATATCATATAGTTTAATATATGGTCACGATATAATTTGAACATTAATTCATCGCTTGACACCTAAAAAAATAAAATTATTTCCTTGGCGCGTCTTCACAGTAACACGCCTGCATACTTCACGGAGGTGATTGGCGTGAGGACAACTATTGACGTCTGGTCCTGAAGAAGCTAGCGCATAGCGCTGTTATATAAGATTTTTTTTTTAGCACTGCCGTTCATCCCTTTTGTTTCCAGAACAGAGCAGATGAAGCGAGCATGGTTTTGAAACCATGATGCGGTGAGGGAATTAATTTTCAAAGAATTTGGAAGCCTCTGTGCGTTGGATTATCCCTTTTGCGCGAGCCAGGCCACAGTAGGCCTCAGCTGCTGCGTTCATTGACTGTATAAGTTCGAGAGGCTCCAAGGTTAGCTCTAGAAATATGTAGTTTCCATTATTTAGGCTGCAATATATATCATTCATTCAGCTTGACAACAGCTCTAAATAAAATTTTATAATGTATATAAACATGTCTATTATTTTATTTTTTTTGATGCGAACTGGCTTTCCTCTCAAGATTTTTACAGCTTCTGAACAAGATGAAACCTTTGTTTGCAGATCAATCAAAGACATGGATTGTATAAATAACTCAAGAAGAGATGGCGCACTTTTCTGGATTAGCGATAGTGTAACTAAAGATGTTTTACTGTATCTAGAGTAACTACTGCAGCGATGTACATCAACAACAATAGATCAGATGTCAATGATAATAAGGAAATTAACCTCTGGGGTAGGCTTCTGAAGAATTTCGTCATGGGGTAGTCAAGTATTTAAGGAAAGTACTGCTTAGCCCCAAGCCATGCTTGGGTAAAGCATGCACATGTAAACTAATCACCTTTCTTCTTTTCGGATACAGAGTTACCTTTCCAGGATAAGAACTCTTTTCTAAGTCATCAGAAAACAGAAGTATTTAGTAATGGAGAGGGTTTTAGTTGCATTTCTTCAGTCAGAAGATGCATCTGCAGCAGTGGAGCACTTGCTATCACTACTTCTTCAGGCAGAGTTCATTATGCTTCCACTTGCTATCACTACTTCTTCAGACAGAGTTCATTATGCTTGTAATGGAAGGCTTTTCTCTAATATATAGTCACAGACTTTTAACTCTTGACTCGTTATTCTTTGTTTTTAGATCAAGCAACGTTATTTTAACAAACTTAATAGATCCGAGAGTTTGAACCTGGCTCTGATACCAGATGTAAGAACTGTGAATAATTTAAACAACTATTCCCTGTGAACAGAATATGAAATAACAAAATATTACAACCATTGCAGAAACAGTAACAGAATATTACAGCCATTGCAGAAACAGTAAAGGCTTCTAAAATTAAACATCATGAGCCTGTGATAAAAATTCCTGAGTTTTATAAATTTAACTGACAGAACCAATGAGAGTACTTACTTGTAATCCTACGGTTGATGATGCCTCAAACTGCTCCTGCTTCGGTTACCAAAAGACCGAAACCACCCAGCCAAACTGAGCAGAACCTCGCTTACTCAGTCCAGTAAGCTTCTCAGTTGAAGCAGATTGTTCCCCCGTGCCCAGAAACCTCAGAACAAGCAAGGCTCAATTGTTTCTCATGAACTCTGTGTGCCAATTTTTCCTCCTGTCTTCCCCCTTCTCAAAATTGTTCCCTGCTCCTTATATGCTGTTTCTTGGTGGTGGTCGCTCCCTCCACCTGCAACCCACCGCTTCACCTTCTCGTGACACCCTTCCCATGTCACATGATATATATATATATATTTCTTGTTTTTTTTTTTTTTTCTCGCTAAAATACTAATCTATTATATACAAAACAAAAGAAACAGTACATTCAAGAGATGCATCCTCAGAGGCTTGAATTTGGCACTCTGGTCTGTTTGAGATCAGAATGGGCTACCTTCGCAGAGGTGCCATGACTAGTTGAGACCTTCCATACCAGGGTTCTTTGTACTTCAAAAAACTTCATCCATATCAAACTAGAAAGCCCATGCAGGGGCTTCAAAAAACTTGAAACTAACAAACATTAAAAACTGAAAATATGAACCGAACGCCGAGTTAAAACCTGAGAGTCGCTGAGGCTGGTGAATCTGCACAGGAGACCAGCTACTCCTTCGGTTCCTCTTCGACGATCGGACACCACCCGAATCGACTAATTTCCCTCGCAGAAGGGAAGGGGTCAAGGTAGGTGTCGGCCTGTTTGGACGTAGATGCCTCCTGAGGCTGAATACGGCTGGGGGTCTGAACCGCTTCCTTCCCAGGCGAGGCCTGGACCACCTGCACTTCCTTCCCAGGCGAGGCCTGGGCCAATTCTGGCCTTTCGTCCTGATGCATCCCTTAATGGCGGTGCTCATCATTGACAGATTGTGCCTGTAGGAATTTACAGGGTAAGTTCCACAGAAGAATACCAAAAGGACACCGCTCACAACCAGATCTCAAATCAATACACCAGTATTTTTGACGTGGTTAAAACCCTCAGAGTGCAAGGAGGGAAACAGTCCACGGCCTGTCCCAACGTGGGTACAGACAATTTATTAATCAAAGAATGAAAATTTACATAAGCTTCTCTCATGCACGGATTACCCGAACAATGACCCTCCATGCGCTTTAAATAGAACTCATGGACCAATCGGGTGTCAAGCCACGGATCAAGTGTCGGTAATACCGAGGTGAGAGTGAACCGTCGGATCACTACATATCGTGACCGTCGGATTGTAAGTTACAAAATGTACAACGGTAAAGAAACACACTTTACCTAACTCTAACCTAACTCTATACTAGACCAAGTTGAACTTAACTATATCCTATGTGTCGGAATATCCTAACATCCCCCCTTAAGAACAACTTGGGATAGGATTGAAGGATTTACAAATATGACACAATAGGAGAAGGAAGGAGGCACTAGAGCCTATCCCCCCTTAGTGACAACTTCCTGAACTCCAAGCATATATCGAAGTTTAGTGAACTTCGCCTCTGTGAGAGCCTTTGTGAAGATGTCTGCAACCTGATCATCCGTTGGACAATATTGCACTTCAAGAACATGGTCAAGAATGAGCTTTCTGATGAAGTGCATGTGTAGTTCAATGTGTTTGCTGCGCTGATGCTGGACTGGATCTTTGCATAGCTGAATGGCACTTTGATTATCACACCAAAGTGTGGTTGGATGCTGCTGCTCAAAGCCAAACTCTGATAGGATCTGACGAAGCCACAAGGCTTCCTTACTAGCTTCCACGGCACCACGATACTCTGCTTCTGCTGATGAAAGAGAAATGGCAGCCTGTTTCTTACAAGCCCATGTAATAGGTCCTGAACCAAGAGTGAAGACATAACCGGCAGTAGACTTCCGATCATCAAGGTCACCAGCCCAATCAGAATCAGTGAAACCAACTAACAGAGGAGCTGCTTTGGCACTGTAATGAATCCCAAACTGTATTGTACCTCGAACATAACGAAGTATTCTTTTAGCTGCTTTCCAATGACTTTCACGGGGGTTTTGCATAAAACGAGCAACAAGGCCAACAACAAAGGAAAGATCAGGACGAGTATGGGTTAAATACAAGAGTTTTCCGACAAGTTGACGGTATAAGGTAGCATCAACTTCAGGAGAAGTACAAGAGACTGAAAGTTTGACTCCAGACTGAAAGGGAGAAGGGGCTGGCTTACAGTCTTCCATGTGAAAATGACGAAGAATATCACAAGCATACTTGGACTGGGAAAGGAAAATACCCTCTTGGGATTGCAAGACTTGAAGACCGAGAAAATAGTGTAAGTGTCCTAAGTCTGTCATTTCAAATTTCTTTTTAAGGCTGGACTTCACATGGTTTATAAGGTTGGGATCACTACCAGTAAGAATAAGATCATCAACATAAAGAACAAGGATGATGAGAGAGTTGCCCACTTTCTTGGTGTAGACAGTATTGTCAGAATGACACCTAGAAAAGCCAGATTCTAAAAGAAAGCTATCCATTTTGGCATACCAAGCTCGAGGAGCTTGCTTGAGGCCATAAAGGGATTTCTTAAGGCGACAAACGAGGCTGGAGTCTGTTTGTATGAAGCCAATGGGTTGTTCCATATAGATTTCTTCCTGCAAGTCCCCATGCAAGAAGGCAGATTTAACATCCATTTGATGTACTTCCCATTTTAAAGAGGCAGCAAGGGAAAGAACAAGGCGGATAGAGTTCATTTTGGCAACTGGAGAGAAGGTTTCAGTGTAGTCAATGCCTTCAACCTGTGAAAAGCCCTTAGCAACTAGACGAGCTTTATGTTTGTCAACTTTCCCATCTGGTCCATACTTGGTTCTGTAAACCCATTTGCATCTAACAAGTTTGCGTCCCTTTGGTAGAGGAACAAGATCCCATGTATCATTTGTCATCAATGAATGATATTCTTCATTCATAGCTGTTTCCCAATGTGGATGGCCTGAAGCTTCTGCAAAAGTGTCAGGATCATGATTCACTGGAGCTTGAGCCAGTAAAGAAGAGGCTCTTTCAAACTGAGAACGTGTACGTCGCTGATCTGTAGGATCACCGGCAAGATCACCTGCTGCATCCCGAGTAGCACGGACCCATCTTGGAAGTTGAGGATCCTGAGAAGGTGGGGAAGGATTATCATCCTCGCTTTCATCATCAGAAGAAGAAATGTTCTCAAAGATAGAAGAGATGGGAAGAGGTGGCACATCCGCCGGACTAGGCTCGCAGGCCGATTTATTTTCATCAAATTTTACATCTCTTCTAATGATAACATTTTTGGACTTAAATGGAATAAGTCTATAGCCTTTTACATCTTCAGAATATCCAACAAAAGTACATTTCTCACTCTTAGGTTCTAAGGCTTTATGCTTTTCATCTGGAATATGGGCCCATGCTTCACTTCCAAACACACGAAAGTGACTTACATCTGGTTTAATGGAACTCCAAGCTTCTTCTGGAGTGATATTCTCTAGAACCTTAGTAGGAGTGCGATTGATTATATAATTTGCACAATTAATTGCTTCGGCCCAAAAACTAAGACTGAGTCCTTTAGATTGCAGCATACAATTAGCCATTTCCTTTAAAGTGCGATTTTTCCTTTCAGCTACACCATTTTGTTGTGGAGTGTATGGAACAGTATGTTGCATTTGAATGCCATTTTCGGTGCAAAAGGTGATGAATGCATTTTTAACATATTCTCCACCATTATCAGTTCTTAGCTTAAGAATTTGATGTCCAGATTGTTTTTCAACGAATGCTTTGAAGGCCAAAAAGGTGGTAAATACTTCGCTCTTGAGTTTTAAGAAGTATACCCAAGTGCGTCTAGAGAAATCATCAATGAAAGTTAAGAAGTACTTGCAGCCAGAGAATGAAGCAACAGGAAGAGGACCACATAAATCACTGTGCACAAGCTGTAAAGGGGCTGAGGCGTGCCAAGAGGCACGTTTGTCAAAACTGTCCCGATGATGTTTTCCGAGTACACATCCGGAACAAACACCATCTTTGCAAGATACCATAGGAAGACCTGTCACCATGTTTTCTTTACAGAGATGCTGAAGGGAGCGATAGTTTAAGTGACCATACCGCTCATGCCAAAGTTTGCTCACTTCATCATTATGAGCAACAAATACTGAGGGAAGATGGGATGACCCAAAGTTGTGAAACTTATACAACCTTTTGGAATCATCAGCAAGACCAGTAGCTAGAATCTGTTTAGGATCTTTTAGATCCTTGATTACAACATCATGAGGTGAAAATTCAACGATTTTACCTTCACCTGAATGAGTTATCTGATAGACAGATAGAAGGTTGCAGGATAAGTTTGGAACACATAATACATCATTGAACTGACCATTGTCTAGATGAACAGTTCCAGTCCCTACAACATTAAGAGATCTATCATCACCAACATATATATTTTTGGTGTTACAATCATTTAAAGAAGAAAACATGGCTTGGTTTTTGGCCATGTGACAAGAGGCTCCAGAATCAATGAGCCACTCATGAGAATGAGAAGAAGAAGAAGATACATTTAATGCATAACCAGACTGAGATGATTGACGATGACATGCAGAAAATGCCGTTCCGGAAGTTGAAGTTGAAGTAGGCTCCAGATGGATGTTATGTTTCTTCATTGCGGCTTCCAAGGCTTCCATCTTCTTAAAGCATTTAGATTCTAAGTGGCCATCTCGATTACAAAAGTTACAATGTCTTTCAGTCTTCTTCCATTTGTTTTTATTGGGCTTATCATATTGCTGAAATGATCTTTCATCTTGAGGCTGAGTTGGTTTAGGACCATTCCTTTGAGGATAAGACTTCTTAGGATTCTTTGAATTTGGATACTGCTGGGCGGCTAACGCTTTTGTGGAAGAGTTTCCAAGATTAAGAAGACCAAGGTGTAAGAGTTTTTCTTGTTCTCTTATTAAGGAATCACAAAAGGAGTCAAAGGAAGGGGGCTTGTAGTCTTTGCCTTGACAAATGAAAGCTTCCCTGGTAGAATGGAAAGTGGAAACAAATACAGAGTAGGCTGGCCCTAACTTAGTGAGGATGGAATAAATAAGGTTACCATCATCTTTCTTAACTTTAACACCTTCCAAGAGATATCTAAGGTTCTTGAATTTTGACAAGAAATCTTCAATGCAAGAAAAATTATTAGGATCCAAAGTAAGCAGCTCATTTTCAAGTTGATGGGATCTAATTTCATTTTTAATCCCAAAAACTTTAGCAAGTTTTTCTAATGCTTCATGAGGAGTTTCAATTTCTGCAATGTGGAATCTAAGATCAGGAGAAACAGACATTCCTATCAAGCCACGTGCTTGATCTTGTCGATTTTCCCATTTTTCGGCCTTGTCTTCATCTTTGGGTTTCTTCTCTTGGTCTGTGGCTATTCTGAAGAGACCTTTACTTCTAAGTAAATCTCCCATGTAGGCGACCCATTGGAAGTAGTTAGTGCTGTCAAGAATGACTTGGCATGGACTTTCCATTTTTGAAAAACAACTGAAGCTGAAGATGCTGAAAGTGAGTGGTCCAATGGATAGATCTCGAAAAAATAGGCGGTTTTAAAAAAAACGGCTCTGAAAAAGGCTTCCGGATGAAGAAGTTATGGCTTTTTGAAAAAAAATTGTTGACGTTGCCGGCAAAGTGCGCGAATGTGCGGGAATGAAAAAATCCGCCCCCACAAAATGGAGACTTGAACCCAAGACCTCTACTCTCTTAAAAGGTCTTTGAACCAATTGATCTATACAAAAGATTTGAGAGAGAGAGAGAGAGAGAGAGAGAGAGAGAGAGAGAGAGGGGGGGCCTCGATTTGCGTGCTTGCCTTGGGAAGACTCTTTTCCCCTACAAAACCCAACACGAATATCCAAAGAAAAACGAACCTTACGGCTCGAAGTTAGCTTTAGCCAAAAAACTAGAAATCTTAAAAAAAAATCTCAAAGTTAGCTTTTAGCCGAAAAACTAAATATTTTCCTCAATGTTTCTGATTTTCCGAGATCACACTAAGGTGCAGGGAAGAGAGCATACGCATGAGAAAAATCCTTTCTTTCTGTTTCTGATTTGCCCAGATCGCACAGAGTCGCAGGGCAAAGAGCATACGCAGAAATGAAAGGTATAGATCCGGGAAAAAAAAGGCTAAATAAACCGAAACCGAAATAAGCAGAGAGAAAATGACAGTAAACTGCAAAAAAAAAACACTGTATACCTCCCGATCTGAAAAATGACGCAGCTAGGGCTACCGGAAACCTTTTCGCGTGAAACGAAAGGGGTTCCTCACTGAAACAGATGCTCCGAATGCAACAGAGCAGTCCTCTCGGCCCGAAAGCAGTCAGAAACAGCAGATCTAGGAAACGACAGCCGCATGCAGTTCTACCGGCTTCAGATTTGGATCACCAACGGACGCGGCCCTCAAATAGCTCTGATACCATGTAGGAATTTACAGGGTAAGTTCCACAGAAGAATACCAAAAGGACACCGCTCACAACCAGATCTCAAATCAATACACCAGTATTTTTGACGTGGTTAAAACCCTCAGAGTGCAAGGAGGGAAACAGTCCACGGCCTGTCCCAACGTGGGTACAGACAATTTATTAATCAAAGAATGAAAATTTACATAAGCTTCTCTCATGCACGGATTACCCGAACAATGACCCTCCATGCGCTTTAAATAGAACTCATGGACCAATCGGGTGTCAAGCCACGGATCAAGTGTCGGTAATACCGAGGTGAGAGTGAACCGTCGGATCACTACATATCGTGACCGTCGGATTGTAAGTTACAAAATGTACAACGGTAAAGAAACACACTTTACCTAACTCTAACCTAACTCTATACTAGACCAAGTTGAACTTAACTATATCTTATGTGTCGGAATATCCTAACAGTGCCTCCTCCAGAAAAAGTACTGAGACATGTGCATTGATGCGGGGCCTGTCCATCGAGCTATTGAAGGCAAAAATGGTTGAGCCGAATGCAGGTGCAGGGACTGAGTCCTGGTCCGGGCTGTAAGAGTCCATGAATTGTCTGGATTGGATAGGATGAGCGGCAGGAAAGCTATGGCAGCGGCAATGAAAACAATAGGACTGGGAACCTTCAGCAGGCGTCCGAGAGGAGCCTCCTCGTGTAGTTCCTCGTTGGCTGAGCATACGCTCACAGGGACGAGCCATTGCTGCCGGCGCATTGAGGCTGAAGAGAGAAACGGGGTGGGGAGGCGGAAAAGGCAGAGAGGCAAGCGGGAGGCGAGAAAGGAAACAGAGGCGAAAAACACACAGAGGTCTTTCAGTCCCAGAATTACATACAGAATACAATGGAGCGGGAGATAATGCCTCCGGGAGGGCTAGAGACCATACCAACACCTGAACAGAGAAGACCGAACGCCAAGCATGAAACTGCTTGTGCTGAACCCCCTCCTCACCTTTCTTAAATCCTGCAACCCATTCTCGAACCGCGAATGCCATAACTGCTCTCTGCTGACGGACCTGCAACTTGAATGCGGCAATGAATGCCGACCTACGGTGAGCCTCGACCTATATTCCATGGCGGCGAACTGACGGGGGAGAATGTCCTTATACTTGAGGCATCACATGCCTGGCATGTGTCTCCTCGCTATCTGCTGGCGTGTCACCCGCATCCGGGGATATATTTCTTGTTTTTAAAGGTATATTGATTTTTGATTTAATATCCTTTTGTTTGTTTTTAATATAATACTTTATCTTTAATTTATTTTTATTATTTTATTAACTGGTTAATATAATTTATTAATATTAATATAATTTATTTTTATTTATTTTATAGATAGGTCATTACAGTTTTTAACGAGCCCGAAGAAAAAACTCAAGAGTTTTTCAATTTTATGAGCGAGAAAAAAGTGCCTAAAAAGAATGCTCAAGTGATCTTTTTCAGTTTAATGAGCTAGAAAAAGAGCGAAAAAGAGTTGCTCAGACCATCGTTGTAGGTGTTTAACGAGCCCAATGATGAAAACTCAGGGATTTTTCAGTTTTAGAGCGAGAAAACATCCCATAAAAGAAAGTGCTCATATCTTCTTTGTAGTAGTTTAACGAGCCCAAAGAAGGAGACTCGAGGTTTTTCAAATTAACGAGCAAGAAAAATACCATAAAAAGAATGCTCGCTCTTCTTCGTGGTAGTTTAATGAGCCTGAAGAAGGAGACTCAAGGATTTTTCGGATTAACGAGTAAGAAAAATACTGTAAAAAGAATGCTCGACACTTCTTGATCTCATGCTTGACAATAGAAGGGTCTATGCCATGCATTTCCTCATAAGACCAAGGGAAAACATCGCAGAAATCCTTAAAAAGGCAGGTGAAGCTTGCAATTTCCTCAGGATTGCAATATGCTCCAACCTGGATGTTTTCTACGATGCCTGTCATGACAAAAATATCGATGAGCAATGTCTTTGAAATATTGCCCATGTTTCCTTTCGAGTCCAAAGTTTGGATAGTCGTATAAGGTGAGGAAACAATTTCAGGTGCGTCAGATGACAGGATTTGAAGAGGCATCATGTCCGAATCAGATATCGAAACACGATGGTGCAAGTCCTCCCAAGGTCACTCTTCTAAACTCATGATCTCTCTAATAGCTTCGTCCATAGGTAGGAATTGATTGAGTGGATCGGAAGAAGGAGCAGTTATGGGAGGGGCAGTGGTACCATTGGTCGTGACCAAAGTGACCGAAGATTCAGATGCAGATTGAATGGCTTGGTAGGCCAATTCAACTGGTGACAACGGCATTTGTTCTCCATAAGTGTCAATGTCTAAAGGGGCCAGTAGGATCCAAGGATTGGTCAGTTCATGAGGAATGGATGAAACCATATTGACCATCTGTGGAACCGTTGGCGGCAGAAGAGGGAAACAACCCATCAGGGAAGAGGCCTTCAGTAGACCGATACCGATACTGACGTAAGAGTCAGGTACACCACCCACTAAGGGTACAAAGCTGCTTGGTAACGGGGAATAATCAGGGGTGCAAAAGGACAACTGGTCCACTGTGACTACCTTTCCATCCAATGGAAATAGGATGATGCGAAAGACAGTAGACACAATGGCCGTCATGGCGTAAGTCCAACTGCGACCCAACAAGAGATTATAGTCGAGCTTTTTATCTACGACTTCGATGTCCACCGTTACCGTTTTCCCATACAAGGTGATGGGGTAGCTAGCTAGGTAACCTTTTGGGATGAAAGTGTGGTCGTCGAAAGCTTTAAGGGAATTCGATGGCAGGGATAGGGTTGGAGAACCCAAAGTGAGCCAACATGAAGCCGACATTACGTAGGTAGAAGCACCTTCGTCAATGACAGTTCTATGTATACCTTTACCTTTCGAAAAGATTTGCACTTGAAATGCAAGCTGGTGAGAAAGGGGAGGTTTACACTTTTCCATGTCGAAAATTGCAAGCATGGAATCTTGTGGGTCGATACCACCAATGGCCAAAATCAAAGCTTTCCTTTGTGCTAGACATGTTTGTAATACTTCGAGCGCTGACATAGCTGATGGCGCTTGCACCAAGTCTTCTACAATGTTGTAGTTTTGGGCGGCATGTGCAGATGTATTGTGCGTTGTGCGTTGAAGTGACCCTTTAGGGGGGCGAATCACAAGGTTAGCAACCGGCCTTTCGATATGAAGATCATTAGGCAGCGGTGGGTTTTGACTTGAGGAGGGTTCCTCTGCATGAGTGACAGGAGCTCCATAAGATTTGGCTCTGGTCTATAGATCTACTGTTTCAAAGGTGTAAACGGTAGAGGGTCCTTCACCAGCTGAAGGATGTTGCGAACCACCATTGCCCCCTTGCGGGGGTTGGGGTTGGTTTGCAATAAGGTGTTGCTGTTGTGTTGTGGTATTCAACAACCCCCCATTTGTTAATAATAGTAGTTAACATTACATTAACTAAATGGGGACCCTTTAAAAATTTTCATTCAAAAAACAAAACTTAGCATTTAGTCATTTCTTTTATTTTTTGAATAAAGCAAAGATAACAATCAAAAACCTTTTTGGGAACTACTAAAGACTTACCTTTTCATATATAGCATGTCTAAAACCCACTAAAGGACCTTTTTAAAAAACCTCCAAAATCAAGCAAAGCGTTTAAAATAAGGGCTCCATGGTCTAAATTATCATAAAATCCAACAAAAACGGAAGTCCTTAAGCTTTTTAGGCTTAAGTCTCGCATCACATATCACGACCCATAAAGAGCTCTCTCTTAAATACGATATAGCAAGATTTGCGAGTTGCGAAACCACGATGGCGCTTTGACTTTTATTGCATCGCATTTTGGGTATTCAAGAAAACACTTTGCACTTACCATAAGCTGATATTGCGAAATGCAATTCGCGCCTGGACCCACACCTTAGAGTATTAAAAGCAAATATTTTGAGTCCATCAAGTCTATTACATAGGATGAACCTAACAATTAACCATATGTCAAATAGCTAATGGACGACTCGCATCTCACATCTCACATCTCACAGACACACAGTGGAAGGTAAGAATGCTAAAAGGCACATCTTGCGATATTGCGATCTACGATATTGCTTTGCAAATCGCACAATCGCTATCATCGCAGTATAATGGCTCGCCACCCTAGAAGCTTTCATCCCGTTTTTCGACGCAAACATTTATGAGCAATAAAGCTAAGGGATAACGAATCATTAGCGAGCATTAGTGGGAAATAACTGAATTTATGTGTGAAAAACCTTTTAGCTGATACGATATCTTGTTACATGTGTTCAAATAATGCTTCTTTTACGACCTTTACAAGATATCTGCATTATTTCATTTTTACGTTCATCTTTGAGTGTCTGATAGCTGTTGCTCTTCATTTTAGGAAAAAACCATAGAGCAGAGCATTGAGAACAATGGGGAAGAAAGGCAAGGTTGTAGCCTTTGAGAAGACATAGATGACTCCCCTGTTCACAGACACCACATGCAACAGATGACTCCTCTGTTCACAAACACAACATACTGGAGGAGGAACAATCGAGGATTATGGAAACAAATGTTACAGTTGACGAATGAGATTCCTCAGACGCTTCCATGTTAGAGATGGATTGCTCGTTTTTGCACCGCATAGCCGCTCAGCCGAAGATAATCCCTTATACCAACATGGTAAAATGGGTTATCGATGAAGCAGACATCTCAAACAGGGAATTCAAGACGAGAAGCCAAGGGGTCATCGGATCTTTTACCCCGGAAAATTTACGGCTTATGTACCACCTACCAAAGCCACAGGTCATCTACAACAGGCAATTCATAGAAAAGTTTGCTAAAGAGAACAGCGACCCAGCAGATTGCACCTGCGCCTGGTCGAATAATGAAGAGAAAATCAAGAAAGACAAAAATGGTATGTACACTACTGCATCTATTTGTCCCCCTTATAGTTTTGTTGCGGCTATGTTATGTAGATTGTTTGGCAGACCTGATAGTACCAAGTTCTCCCTGGAGTGGTTGCTGTTAATAAACATAGTCGTTAACGCAACTATTATGAATTGGGCCCAAATCTTGTCAGACAATTTAGCAAAAATAATTATCGAGTATAGAAGGAGAAGAAGTATTGCTTCGAGGGTTTACCCTCCATTTTTTATGAGCACCTATGTTATGGACGCTATTTGTTTTAGTTCAAAGTTCCCTATTATGGGATGGAAATGGACTGTTCGGAATCCACTTCCCATTCACGTGTACCACAAGGTCATGTGGGAATCCAATTTTCAACCACATTTTTTCAATATTTGCCATGGAGTTATGCTCCCTATTTACAAGCAGCTGTATAATCGAGATGCCCCCAGGTTTTCCCAAGAAGCTGAAGTTGACATCCTCCCAGTGGCCAGATGGTTCAGGGAGGAAACATTTACATATATCAGAGTTTTTGGTAGCATCACCTCCCCCCACATCCTCCCATACTATGTTCTAGATAAATTGATGGCTAGGGAGATAGCCTACCAGACATCTAGTGAGGGAGGAATGATCCATACATTAAAAGAGTAAAAAAAAGCCATTTGGCCTGCATTCCTTGTATAGTGTGGAGCATTTTCACTACACGACCTGGGACACACATTCAAAGAAGCAGAGAACATGCTATCTCTGCAATTACCCAAATTCCCTGGACGACAGTATGACCTGTTTGGCACTGTCAAGAATTTCACCACTTTGGTGAAAATAAAAGTATTCACTAATGAGGAGGATGTTTTTGATGATATATTTTTGTAGAAAAACACCTTTGCAGAGGTGAAGCATATGGCACAACTACTTTTTGACCAAGAAGATCTGGAAAAGTTTTACAGTTACAGAGAAAGAAGGTTGGCAATGGTCCCATTGGACCAATTGTTAATTGAACCAATAAGGGAGCCTACTCCCAGTGTGACTATAGAAGGTGACTCCAAAGAAAACTCCAAATCTGATTCTGGAGCAGAGTCTCAAGAAAAATATATCAGGGAATCACAACATTCATCACAGAATGGAAAAAGTAGGAGCATCAAGGATATGGCCCAATCTACACAAAAGATAGTTGAAGAAGCTTCAGCTAGAAAGCAGGTTGAAATCCCTACTACCTCTACACAACCAATAAAACCCATGGTAATTGACTTAGATGAAGAGTGGGATAATTTTAATAAAAGTCTCAATATAGAGGAACAGGTGCCAGAGTTGCAAACTCCTCAAAAGGAAAAAGCTCTGGAAATTACAGTCGAAGAAACTGCAAAAGAACCAGAAGTAGAGCATATCCCTGTTACCCCCACCTCTGAAATAATTTTGAAGATTGAAGAAATACCCCCTCTGGATGTATTATATAGCCCACAACATAAGGCCATGGTGAAAAGGAAAAGAAAGAAAAGAAAATTGGACTCTATAGCTGCTACTACCCCTGAAAATGAATTAATGGATGTTCTATGGAAGGACTCGCCTATTGATCCATCTGCCAACTTAACTAGACTCTCGCAGTTTGCAGGTGCTTATGATACAACGACCATAGACAAAGAAATAGAAGTCCAAATGTTGCTTAGAGAAAAGGAAAATAAAATAATGTTGCTTGAGCAACAATTACAGCATGTCAAACCCGACCAACAAGCAGAGATACAATTGGACAAGCTTCAACAGGAATTTGAACATATGCAAATAGAACATCGAATCAGCTAAGCCGAGAAGGAAGCACAAGTGTAGGAAATAACTGATATACATAAAGATGATCCAAAAATTGGTCAGTTTGTTATGGAAGCACTTGGACTTAATTCCTAGTTGACACATCAGAAAGAATTACTGTGCCAAAAGATTTCACACTGGAAATCTTATTGCGAAACAAGTGATAAACTAACAAGTCAAGTTGTAGAAATGCGACTTGAATATGATGAGATATTTAAAAAGGTCTCTGATCACATCGCCTGGCAAAATATAGAGGAGGGGAGAAAAGCCGACCTGCCCAAGCTAGAAGAATCACATAAGGAAATTATGTTTGCAAGCTGGGATTCTCGGCTAAAAGAAGCAGAAAAGGCAACAGCAGATGCGGCGACAACAACAAACATTATCATAGAAAATATCAATGAGAATTTGCATGGTGCCAATCTAGTAGCAGAGTCCATTCCAGGGTTCCTTCCAGATGCGAAACAGCTCGAACAACAATGGAAACAGGCAGCAGAGGAAAAAGAAGAAGTAATAAGGAAAACAACCAGGCTAGACTGGGAGGCATATTGGCAACATTTGGTCAAGCCTCACAGCCAATGGATGACCCTGTGATGCCTAACCACTTTTGCCGAGAAAATGGTGCCAGCACTAACCGATGCCATATTCGATGGACAGTTGAAAGTTGAAGTCGGCCAGCCTACACAGCTGAAGCCTATGGTGGATATTTGCGATCTGAAGGATCGAATGCAACATAGTTAGTCACCCTGTTTACTTTAATTTTGATTTTATTTTTGCATAAATTGAGGCAGGTCGTTTAAAACTCAACTATTTTTGTAATAATCTATTTTTAGTTTTATAGTTTTAGTATTTAAACCCCTCTCATGCATTTAGAGAGGGGTCTAGAATTTTATCAGAAACTCTCTTCAAAACATGCACTTCTATCCCTTTGAGGAAGTTCTGGTGAAATATATGGAACAAGATTTATTTTTATCTGACTTAGCATCTTCTACTGAAATTGCACTTTTGTACTCTTAGATGATGTTGAATGGATTGAAGATAGATCAATATTGCTGAAACACATGAGTAGGACGTATTATAAATGGTACTTTTATCTCGTAATCATTTTTACTTATGTATTAAGCAATATTTTCTTTTCGAATTATTTATGTATGAAAGTCTGAATTTTGATTATCGTTATTGCACTTCTGTATGATGATGATCTTTATTTTATGCTGAATATATGAATAATTCTTTATGCGATATATTTCTCACAATCATTTTGTCTAACTTTTTATACGAAACAATTATTGTTAAAATGGATTCACTTATAATCGTAATTGAATGATCTTTACTACCAATTGGTTTTAGAAATTATTTTAGATTGCATAAATCAAGTTTATCCTGGGTATATTATGATTAGATAACTTTTATAAATTAGAATTTAAATGCATTTGTGATTGATTAGTTTAGACTAGATTACCGCTAGCTTAAAACATTACTTTCGACTTAGTTACCGGAGAATCCACAGTAAGAACCATTTTCTGCCAACGTTTCAAATCCCAACTGGGATCCATCATCAGGACAACTTGAATGCTTGATAGAAGAAGAGCTTAGCTGAGAGATTAAATAGTAATGAGGAGAGTAAAATGAGAAGAAAGTCGGCTCTCAATATCTGATAATTATTGATGAGAGTCGGCTGTTACAGATTAATTTAATTAATTAATTTAATTTTTAATTATTATTATTATTACTATTTTTTTTTTTTTTTAAAATTCATATCAATTAAGATTGATCAATTAAAACATTACTCTAAACACATCACACATCACCCCATTTAGCACAAGTATTAAAAAGATTGGGAAACTGGTCCCATTATCCCCAGTCGGAGCCACTACTCCAAACGGAAAAGGAGCTGCTTTAAGGTCCATACCAGGTGGTTTTCCCCCATGTTGAGGCAATGATTTTCGAGGCTTCAACATGCTGCTGAGCGGGGAAAGGATTATTCAGGACAACAAGGGTCCTACGAGTATCCTTTTTAACAATGAAATATGTGCATTCCTAAAGACGCGGGCAGTGATAGGTCATGTGGTCTTCGGCACAGATTTTTCCAGGGAATCTGGCGGGTTTATCCTTTCCATCGTCAGGGGGTGCATCGGCCTTCTACTTTGGGGTTTGCTACTTTGTTGACTGCTCTTCAGAAGGAGCGGTCTTTTTCTTATTCTTCTTGTTCTTACCATCGGGTTTTTGTGTAGACTGCACAGAGTTGATCGTGGTGGTAGGAAGAGCAGTCAATTTTGTAGAGGGGTCCACTGACATCTGGGAAATGTGACCGCTGAGTTGTTTTATAGCAGTCCTAGAGGTTGCATCGATAATCCCATCGGCGTGTGCTCCGGGTTGCTGAGTAGCAGGAGCATTGGAGTTGCGAGGGGCATTGGGAATTACGTCATATAGAGTGCCAGACTGCAAACATATCTAAGTGTTGGGCACGATGTATGGATTGGTCTTTTGTGACCGCACCACCTAAGGCGACATCCTTAGCGATTTGGGGGAGTAGAGACTTGCAGAACCAATCCACTAAGAGATAGTCTAGGAGGGGAGCTTTGACTAACCTCCGCCTACGTCTCCATTCATGTATATGATCAGAGATGTGGGTGGCGGTATCCTGACGTAATGAAGTGAGGAGTTCCGTCCCAGTTTCATAGCGGATGGGTAGTTGGAAGTGCTTTAAGAATTCCATCGCTAGAGCGTCAAAGGTATTGACTGACGCACGTGGTAACTCGATGTACCACTTGGTTGTGTTGCCAGTAAGGGTGTGGGGAAAAGACGTAACCAGATACTATCATCCACCATGGAGTTAGAAACACACCATAGATGATAGGTGGTGATGTGTGTACCTAGATCCTCCCCTATTTCCCTTCGAACTTAGGGATGTATGTCGGTATTTTATGTGGGATTGGCGGCCAGAGTAAGTTATGATAGATGGGGTCATTTGTAAGTTTGTACAAGTCGGGGATATCAAGCATTTCCAAAAAAGGCAGAGTGTGTGATGCCCCCGAATCGGACCAAGGCGATGACATATGACTTGAGGATCCTTGCGGTCCTCCCATCATGTGATTCCCAATATTATACACAGGTTGCGTGGTATAGTAGGTGCCTTGGGGTATGGTATTGTAATGTGGATTTCCATAGGGATTGTTAGGCTGGGGTATAGAGTTGCCCCCAGGATAAGCAGTGCCCCCTTGACTCATTTGAGGTTGTGAGTAGGGTGCCCCCATGGATTGATTGGGACCTCCTTGAGGATTCCCGCTTGCCACAAAACTAACCATAAGTCCTTGACTAACATAAGGAGTGTTCATGTCAATTAGTGACTGACCATGCATGCCTGAAAACAGAGGGGGAATTGTTACGTTCCTGACTGGTATATGCATATTGGGAGTGCCCCCAGATACTTGAATCTGGGGGTTAGAACTATACAATGGATTCCAACCATATTGTTGGTTGAAGGGACCCGCGCTAACTGTGCTATATTGAGCGTTATAAGGAGCGTTGTATGTAGCACTTGTCGAAGGTATAGGGTTTGACACTAAAGGGGCAGAACCCAAAATAGACTGGGTTCCACTCGTGGAGGGTGTCATGTTAGGGGTTGAACCTGGGACAAATGGGATAGCAGGTTCACCATCAAAGGTGTGGTATTGACTATCGACTAGGGAAGTGGTGGGGGACCAAAAGTGTCCAAAAAGTCCCACGACTTGTTAGTCGTCGACGGGATGGGTGGAAGTGTTCCAACTGAAGACAAAGGAGGTACAGATGCAATGGGAACCAAGAGTGGGCCCAACAGATTCGTGATCGGAGGATTGTATGGAGGAAGAAATCCTGTAGTAAAGAAATCCTCCGGTAAGCTTGAATCGTCGGATGTCCAAACTGATTCTGTGTGAGATCTTGGAGACTGATTTCCCGAAGACGGGGAATCCGGTTCACTGGAGCTCGGCGGATCCTCCACAATGAGTGGGGGAAGTCCTAACAATCATCTAGATTGACGACGAGGGCCGGATGTAGCCACGGTGGCCGATAATTTTTATCAATAAATTTTACAATGATGTTTATTAAAGTCTCAATGATAACACTCTGGCACCTAAAAAAAAAAATACACTAAGTAAATTCATCAGCAAGCAGAGGGAAATTACCTTGTCTGATAAGCACTGATCACTAGAGATGAAACCCAGTATCACAATGAATAACAGAGAGAGTTGGCAAAATGTATAGTTACGGTTACTCTAGAGCTTCGCCCGAACCTCAGATTGAGGGGCCAAGTACTCTCGTGAAGATGAGCACCCTCCCAAAAATTGAAGACAGAGTAGGTCCGTCTATGTTAGGTACTAGGGAAGCCCGCCCCAATCACCTTGTGTTAGTCCCTAAAAGTATGGCCACTAAGGATACCTCAGATCACAGACACTACCGGGGGGGACATAGTTGCAGACAGTACGCTATGTGGGCAGGATACCTGAGTCCCCGACTTAGCTCCAATATCCCCGAAGGGATCCCCGATACACAGAATACCCAAAGGAGATGCAAGCAAAGGTGGGCTACCTTCACTTACAGTCTGATGTTGTCTCGTATTTAGCTCCACTTTTACTGGAGTGGTCCCGGTAGTATGAGTGCAGAAGGATTTCTCTCTTTTAATGACACTAGTTTTGGTGTATGATCTTGGGCAGTTTACTCACACTGCCTATCCCAAGATCCTAGCCTAAACTAATGTATGTTTGCTCTAGAAAGAGTTTTTGATTGATTTTAGGTAGATTTTAAGTGTACTTTGTTAGAGTCTTCGATAGGGGTGTTGACGTATGATATTTTATGGGACTCTAACTCAAATCATGCAAAAGACAATGCTTGTAAATTTTCAATTTCGATGAATAAGTTGTTTTTACAAAGGGAGAGTCATTCATACATCAATATTCATTCCATGCATCCTATTCATTACAACACTAGCATAACCGAAATTTTTTTTCAATGCTCTCTAACAACTACTGAAACCAAATAATGCAAAACTTAACCAGCTAAGCAGAAAAACAAATATTTTTTTTTGATTTTTTCTTTTATGAAAATAAAAACTTTTAAGAAGAAAAGCTATTTTCTTAAAAAAAATTCTTTCAAGACACATATCAGTCAAACAAAACACAACTACAGATCCCTTATCAGTCCAGAAGCAAGTTTCCCAACCCTTTGAGGTCACAGACACAATTGTATATCAAAAAATGGGTGACTAATGCTCTGTGCTAGAGGCCACAGAGAGTTACTGGAGGCACTAACGCTCTGTTTGTGCAGCCATAGAGCTTTATAAAGCTCTGTTTACACTGCTAACCTGTGTTAGTGAGGGAAAACACTTCAAAAAAGGGTTGTGGGGATCAGATCCAGGGCTGAGCAATGAAAGAAGAGTGCTGCAAGGTCTTGATTGGTCAGAAAAGGAATGAAGAAGTACAGGAAGGTCTGGAAGGAGGAGGAAACTAGGAACTTTCTGGGAAAACCGGGAACTAAAGTGTAGTCCCCAGTGGAGTCACCAATTCTGCTATAGGATTAAATGCATGGTGTATGGAGAATGAAGGAACCCTCAAGGGTCTTCCCGGGACCCTTGGCAGACTGTAAGATTATCTGCAACTGTCACAAAGCTACATGCATGTCCATATTCAATAACTAACTATCAAAGCAAAACAAATTCATTACCTCGAGTCTCCGTGTAGATTTGCTGGAGAGCGCAATGCAGCTAGGTGGAAGTCCCCTGAGCCGGCTCCAGATCAAGTCCTGCACATAGAAGAGACAAGCGTAATCACAACATAAAACCTTGACAATTAATGTATGAATATACAAAAGACATCTAGTTGCACATAACTAAGCTACTCATGCTAAAAGACATTGAATAAACATATAAATGAATTATAGTACCAACATCATGGAGTAGACAGTACAACTGCAGTTCTATATTAATGTCGAAAGAGTGATTACAACCATCGGTTGCATCAACCTTCCCTTACCCCTCCATCTCCTCTCTCTCTCTCTCCCTTCTTACCAACTTCTTATGCTTAGGTCTAAGACTCTGCTCGACAATCAAGTAAGATATCCTTTCAAATGATCTGACCCCTTTCACAATATCCCTAGCTCTGCTTATGTAGCATTCAAGGTTAGGGTTGCCAAGTTTCTCCATGAGTTTCCTTAGGTAAAATCAATGATGTTTCCATTCTTTTGAGCTCTTTCCCATTTTCCTTCTTCATTAGGATTAGAAATCCCCCAAATAGGTCGAACTTTGATGTTTCCTTTCTTTTTTGAGTTGATTTAGGAGAGAATATAGGGATATTTCTTAGTCAATTCACTCCTTTGACCCTTAGATCCTCATTAGGGTTCACTAATGTTGTCCCTGAGGTAACAAGTAGAGTTACTTGGGTCACTAACGCTCCCTTAGGCTTGCAGAGAAGCTTTATAAAGCAGGTTGTCAGTGTATAGGCAGCGTTAGCTTGGAAACAAGGCTTGTGAACTTGGTCATTGCTTCAGTCATCATGTCTTTCCCCTCTAAGCTGATGAGGAGGTCATTTTACTGTATGATAGTCCAACTCACATCTGCGTCAGCCTCGTCACCAGTATCGGGTATTTAACCATAATTAACCGCTTATCTCTTAAAAGTGGGCAAGAAATATGTTTTAGTTAGTTCATCCTCACACATTCCGCTCATGGACATTGAAAGAGACATTTTGGATGTTTCTTTCCCTGTCAACCATCATGGATTTTACCAACGTGTCCAATTAAACCAGTACAATTCCTTAATTTATGCTGCTATGATAAAATCTGGTGTGTTGGTTGCCTTTTTCCCTCAAACATTCTTGTTCCCTGAGTTTATTCATTGGCTTGTTTCAACAATATATCCTCAGAGGTGTTTTGTGATAAATAGGTTGGGAGAAAGTCTTTTTCAGGTGTCTTCCCTTCTGATTCAACAAGCATTGTGTTATCCTTCAGCAGAGTCTTATTTCTCTTTCGCTGAAGAATCATTGACTACTTATTTTTAAGAATTATCTGAACCAGAGTCTGTTGTAATTCACTTGTATCTAATGACTAATGGGAAACAATTCCGTGTTGATTCCACTCACTTTCTCTTGGATATTTTTGCTGAAGATATAAGACCAGTTATTCAGGTATTGGCCAGAATTTTAGGGAAAGAGGACATTACAGTAGTTGATAGAGCATTCTTAGGAATGTTTGATGTAATGATGATGCCTGAGGTTGTATTAGATATACCAGCTTATTGGGAAAAATAAATCAATGTCCAGTTCATGAATTTCACTCTTACAGGTTGTTTTAGGTTTCATTCACTTGTAACGTATTTATTCCTTTCTTCCAATGATGAGAAATTTATGCATCTAGGGTTAAATATTATGGACACCCTCAAACATAAGAAATCAATGTTCTTTTGGATTGATATAGTAAGAATTGATCCCAAAAGTGAAGGTTTGTCCTATTTTTCCTCCTCTTTCCTTTCTGTTGTATATTCAATCATTAATAGTTCACTTTCACCAGCTTTACTCCCTAAAGCCCAATCTTTCCTTCAAGTGAGTAAAGATGTCAAAGTTGGAGACTAGCTTTCTTTCCAGGATCATATGGAGATAAGGTTATATGGAGCTGAGGTTGAACCCTACAGATTGCCAACTTTTGTTCCCATGAGGATGTTTTCTCTTGAATTCATTAGACAGAGTCTGAATGTGGATCAAGTACATTTTGTACCTGCAAAGAAGGGACTCCTTTTTAGGTTGCCTAGGACTGTTGGACCATTCATTGTTAATACTAGGCAAGCAACAGATGAAGTCCATAAACTATTAGAAGGAATGAATTTGTTACTTGAAGAGAAATGGGCTTATGATCCATATCATATAATTTCAAATAGGAGGATAGAAAATGGATATGCTCCTTATGTACATGAATCAAAGCTAGAAATTGAAAAACTGGCAAATGGAGGACAATCAACTCCCTTGGGGAATATAGAGATTGAGACACCTCTAGCTACTGAAAAGAACCTGAAGAGAGGCAGGTCAGAGGTGGTTGATTTAGAAGAAGAGGAGGATAGAGCAACAAAAAGGGAAAATATGTCTGAAGAGGCTAGTGCATCAGTAACTCCCAGCATACAATTGCAGTTAGGGGAAACTTTTTGTACTCCTTCTTCTCCAGTTTCAGGGGAATCTTCTTAGGATTCAGTTTCTATGATCAAACAGATGTTTTTGCAGGCGGAGGAGATAAATAAGAAAATTAGAGAAAACATGGAATCCCAATCAGAATCCAAAGTATCTTCTGAACATTAGACAAGGCTGCTATCAGCTATGGATTTAGAGAAAAGCCAGCTAAAATTTTCTCTTTCTCATCCATCAACATTGTCAGTAACATCTGCAGCAGGGTTCAAGACTGTCAATTTGACAGTGGATGCAAAGAGAATTCCATTGCCTGATAAAATTAATTTGCATATGCAAACTGGGCAATTAATTTTTCATGATTTGTATAAATCTGCTTCAGTTGCTTCCAAAGTCGAAAATATGCTGGAGAAAGTGGTAAAACAACTGAAATTGGATAAAGTAAACTATAAATCTCTTAATACCCAAATTGAAGAGGTAAAGAAGATAATTTAAAAAAATTGTGTAAATCCAAAGGACAGGTCTACAGTTCAGAAGTTGTTGCAGAGTGCTGATATAGAAATTCAAAATTGAAGAAAAAGTTGAAGTTTCCTTCAGCAGAACATCCCATGGCTTCAAAGGTAGCAAGAGTTGAGAAAGAAAAATAATTACTAGTCCAAGAACTTTTAAAAAGGGATGAGGAAATAGTGAAGTTGAAGGAGGTGAATATTTCTTTACAACAAAAGATTTATTCACATGTATGCACAATTGTGGTTGCAATAGATTCGGAAGATCCTGCTCAGAAGCTGACTCCTTTTAGGAATGAGTTGCACATTTATGAGAACGAGTTGAAGAAGAAGCAGACATATTTAGAAAATGTTGTCAATATAATTAAAGCAAATGAGCGGGAGTTGTTTATGACCAAGGAGACTGCAGAAAAATATAGAAGGGACTTCCAGGCTGCTCAACAAGAAATCAAAGAACTGAAAGAAAAAGTGAAAGGAAATATGTCCCTGGTACAAGTAAGAGAAATATTGTGGAATGATATAATCGATACTGTAAAAATTTTCTGGCATTTCCTAGCTATCAGAAGAGGAAAATATCATTGTCAGAGACTTAAAAGAAGTCATCCTTAGTAATAAGTATAAGTTACATAATAGAGCTTAGTTTGCTAAGAAGTAATTGACTTCTTAAACTCAAAGTATACAGAGGAGATAAAATATTTTGGGATAGAAGATATAATAAAGCAGGTAATAGAGATAAACAAGACGATATTAAAGAATTTCAATAGGAAAGTAGTAGAGAAGAAATTGATGGAGATCAAAGAGCAGTGATGAGTTTTGATATTAATTTTGATAAAATAACAAGGGTTGGTTTTCAATCCTGTTGGGATCAACAAAATAATTTGTTATCCTGGGAGTTATATGAAACATTACTGGTAGAAGCAAAAAGTAAAATTAACTCTACACATGAAAAGACTGCAGTCTTAAAGGGAGCTACAATTGTAAACTATCTTCATAAATATTTTCAAATTGTCTGGATGATGAAGACTTTGTTTATCGAGAAGCCTACATACAACAAAATCACAGACTTCAGGATAGCACATGTCAAGTTTATAAATTCTCCAAGCACAAGTACAAATATCTGGAGGAAGACCAGGGAATGGATGTCACCACAAGCTGTTGCCACAAAAGCAGAACCCTCTACTGCTCCACAATCTCAGATCGTTTGAGATGAAATGTTCACTTTAGAAGTTGTTTATTTTCAAATCATATAATTTTATATTTCAATGTAATGTTGAATAGTCAGGTAGTTAGGAGGTTGACAGTTCTGATAACTGTCTTTTGAAAAGTTTGTATAAATGTATCTCAAGAAGATGAAAAAGGGTTCCAAATTTTTGCAATACCTTAGAGAGTACCACCTTGTACTTTGATCTTCATTTTAATGATAAAGAAAGCTTTCAGTGATTCCAGAAATTGTTGGGTATGATTTGTTTTTCCTGTGTCATATTATGTATGTATTTCTTCATTGAAAGAATTGAAGCAGTCTGTTCTTTATTTACAGTTAATGGTTATAATTCTCTGTAAATTTAGAGGTTAAAAAGATCCTTAAAAACAATGCTCTTCTTTCAAAGTTTCATTTCTCATCAAACACACTTTCCTCTAAGTTTATGATAAAATATTCTGTAGAGACAACCTTTTATTCTGAAGCTTTCACCAACACTTCTCACAAATTTCAATCCATTTGTATCCAACATTTAAAGGCCATTCAAAGTTGTATTTTATGTATTGAAGGTTAAAGGGTTTAAAACTTAATATTATGGGGTTCTTAAAATGATGAAACAGACAAATAACAAATATGTAAATTTTAATAAATGTCTTGGCCACTAATTTCTACTTAGCCAAAAATTGTCTCCCAAGGTACAACAGGTGACAAGCTCCTAGTTCAAACAATATTGCTAGAAATTGACGAGGAAGGAAAAATCATATTGGATCCTGAATCAGTTACGAAATCAAGAACTCAACATCTACATAATCAATCAATTTCAGAGTATCTCATTAAGTGGAAGAACTTACCAGCTGAATATTCCACATGGGAGGATGAGAATTTTATACATAAGCATCCAAAACTGCTCAAGCATTGAGGACAACACCTTTTTGAAGGATAGGGGCATGTTAGGTCCCTATAATATGAGTGTGGCCCCCATATTGTTCTTGTTGTGCCCCATGTAGCCCCCATAGTGTTATTGTTGTGCCCCATAGAAATCCACTATTGTTATTTTTATGTAGGCCCTAATTATATTGTGACCCTTTAGACTCCTATATATACCAAGGAGGTCTTATCATTTGTATCATCCAAGAATTGTTCATTTACATGATATAAATGAGGTTTCTCCCTCGAGCAAGCTAATTTTCAAGTCATTGATCTATCTTTTCTTCTATTTTGTGATCTGGTTGCATAACATAGACTCCATTTCCACTAGGAGCTCTTATCTTCCCTATTGTTGCCCTAAATTTTTATTTTGCATAAGAGGAGACTCCTATCCATAGGTGGGATATTTCCATCATGGAATTGTATTTTTCGGTTGATTGGTCACTAAAGGCTTAGGTCCCCTAGCTTAGACCCCTAAAAAATTCACCTTTTAGCATAACTTCGAACCTATTTCAAGGGAAAGGTCATAGGGAATGCTAGTATAGGAAATCACGTCATCCAACAGAGTGAGGAGCCTTAGACATAACATCTTAGAGCCTGGTGGGCCATGTTGCCTAAAAATTTAATAGTTCCTATGAGAGGTCTCATAAGACAAGAACTAAACCAAGTGACAACAATGAGGTGGAGGCCCACTGTCACCACAACTCACAACCTCCTTCTCTTTAGTGGCCTTTCACCATAAGGGATGATTTCAAGTATTAGTCACCTAATAGGTATTCTAAGTCAAGGACTTAGAGGTGACAAATAGATAGGATTAAGAAAGGCACTCAACTTAAGGACAAGGCTCAATCCAACAAATGCAAGGAATAATATGCACTTCAAGAGGCCTATCAAGGGCACTTATAACCTAAGGTTTAATAAGTAAGCAAGGATAAAGGCTTATCAAGGTGCATAAGACCAAGAAAAGGCTTGTTAATATTGATTTGTTCAATAATTGGAGCAAAAAACCTTCAAGAAGTCCTAAGTTGAAGCCTAGGGTTAGGTCAAGGTTTACCTATGGAAAAATTGCGTAGGGGTTGTGATGTTCGCACTGAGGAGGTGGAATTTATCATGGAAAACGATAGATTTTGATGTAATGAGACTCAATCCACATGTATGACCTCACAACAAGCCAACATACTACTCCTAGTTGAATTCAGCCCCATGCCCTAGCCTAACAAATTGCCTTGAAGGGATGAAAATGTAAGAGAAAGAGAGAAATCGGTTTAGAAATATTTTTAGTAATGTGTTATCACCTCCATGGATGCCAATGCTTGATACTGGGTGATGAATTCTAATGGAAACTTACTAATGGAAATATCAAACCCTAGTATGGAGTAAGGGTAAGAAAAACCCTAGTTTTTGTAGAAATTAATGTGTAGATTCAATACTGCTCATGAAATTTACTAAATCACAAGACTTGAAGCTACTCTACTGATTTGTGGAGGTTAATTCACCATCTAAAACAAGAATCATAGACATGAAAAAGGGAACATTACACATGCATAGATATTTATCCAGGGGAAAGAAACTGCTCAAAACCCCTTACCATCTATATTGCATTAAGCATAGAATAGATAAGAAATACAATCCTTGCTCAAGCTTGAGCACACCTTGTAAGTGTATAGTCTATTCCTCTGCTTGAATGACTAAACCTGGTCGAAACTTAGCCAATTTCAAGCCTTCCCAAGCTCCTATTTCCTTACGTTATTCCCTTGGGAAATTACCCCTATTTTTTTAGGAATTTCACACTCTAGAATTATGCAATATCCTTAGGTCATTCTCTAACTGCATGTACCACTTGTACACATTGGAATATGCTACATCTGATAATAAATTGCCTTGGAATCTCCATCTCCACTGGGTAACTCAAATTCTCTGCATGAAACAATTATTTTGGGTTTATTGATCAGTTAATTAGTTGATCGCTAAGTGTGGTTGAAGTTCCACTTCCACAACTTGACCTCCACTAGTTCTTTTGATAGTTAGAACTAGTTAAACTGACAGTAACTCAAATTAACTGAAATAGATTGCTACAAATTAGAAATCAATCATGTAGAAATTATCTCAAGTTTCTCCAACTCGAATTTACTGAGTTAACTGAGTGACAAGTGCCATGTCACCTCAGTTAAGTACGTCCAAGTATTCCATTGAAAATAGAAATTTGAATTTTAATCTAGTTTGACCAAGGCAAAGTAAAACTAAATTTTTTACTGCATTTTCAACACTCCTCTCAGCAAGAAAGGGATTATCAACCACCCCTATCCTAAACATATGGAACTTGAACTTTCCTCTTGACAAAGCCTTTATCAAAATATCTACATCTTGTTCCTCTGTTGGAATGTACTGCAACAACATAATCTACCTTTGCACACAATCCCGTAGATGGTGATAATGGATATCAATATGCTTGGATCAATCATGAAAAATAATATTCTCAGAGAGTTTGATACAACTCTGATTATCATAGTAAATCACATTAGGATCCATCATCTGACCAAACAATCCAACACGTATCTTTCTCATCCAGATCACCTCACATGCTACTTGACTTGTAGCCATGTATTCTACTTTTGCTGAGCTGAGTGCTATTGACCTCTGCTTCCTATTGTACTAAGAAACTGTTGTGGACCCAACGCTAAAAATTCCACCTGATGTATTCTTCCAGTTTGATGGACTTCCCGCCCAATTTGCATCGGCGAAGCCACACATCTTCACTCCATTTTTCCGCCTTTACCATAGTCCAAACTGGGTAGTGCCTCTGAGGTACCATAAAACATGTTTAACTTCCCTCCAAAATAGTCTGATTGGCCTAACCATAGCTTGACTAAGCTGGTTGACCGCATAACATATGTATGGCCATGTGTTCACAAGATACATGAGTGAACCCACCAACTGCTGGTAAACAGTCGCATCCACTTCCTCACTTGAAGTGGCATCCTCTTTCCTCTAGTTGGTCGCTAGAGGAGTCTCCATGGGTTTGCACCTATCCATGCGGAACCTATGAAGTATCTCGTTGGTATACTTTCCCTGAGAGACAAACAGTTCCCCATCACCTTTCCATACTTTCAATCCAAGGAAGTAGTGCATGAGGCCCATGTCCTTCATCTTGAACTCTCTTGCAATGTCCTCCTTCCAAGATCTAATCAACTTCTCATCACCAGTAAGGATCAAGTCATCAACATATAAAACAATAATCAACAATTTACCTTCTATCAAAATATGATAGAGGTTTGCATCCGCTTCCTTTTTGTGAAGCCCAAATTGGTGAGATAGTTATCGATCTTGGTGTACCAAGAAAAGGGTACTTGCTTGAGACCACACACTGCTTGCTTGAGTCTGCACACATGAGACTCTCGATCAAAAGTATCAAATCCTTCTGGTTGCTCGATATACACCTCCTCCTCAATAAATCCATTGAAGAATGCATTTTTCACATCCATTTGGTGGATCTTCCACTCCATCTGCGCAACCAAAGCAAGGATTGATATGATGGATGAGTACCTTTCTAAAGGTGCAAAGGTCTCCTCATAGTCAATCCCATCTAACTGAGAGTACCCCTTGGCCACAAATCTGGCCTTGTACTTTTATATGCTTATGTCCACTGCCAGCTTCACCTTGAAGATCTATCTTAAGCCCACAACTGATTTGTCTTTTAGTCTTGGGACCACTTCCCAAACATTATTCTTCACAATGGATTCATACACCTACTCCATTACATCAACCCATACTGGTTTCACTACTGCTTTCTCGAAAGAGGATGGCTCAGTCTTTACTAGCTCAGTCATTAGAGCCATGTTGCCAGTGTATCGATCTGGCGACCTTCTCTACCTGCGTTGATTTGAAGGGGAACCCACATTCTCCCTCGCATCCTGCACAAGTCTCTCAGATTCATTGGTTCTCTTCCTGCCTTCTCTGGATGATTATGCTTGAGTGGTTTCCTCTACTTTCTACTCCTTAACTTGCGGCTGCTTCACAACATCTTGAGGCTCTTCCTTTAGAGCTAAAAGATCATCCTCTAGTGGGATTTGAAGCTCCCTCTCAATAGAGAACCACATGGCTTTGTCTTCATAAAAATTTACATCCTGTTGCACAATTGTCATTCTGAGGGATGAAAAATACAGACTATAGTTGTGGGGAGTTTCTGTGTAACCCACAAACACCCCCAACTCTGTTGTCAGCTCCAACTTCTTCCTTGATTCCTTGGAGACATGGCAATATAAAAAGGCTCCAAAGGTCCTAAAGTGCGACACATCCGACTTTCTCCCTGAGAAAGCTTCGTCTGGGGTGATCATGCCAAGAATCTGATGCAGACTCCTATTCTACAAATAGACCATTGTGTTACATGCTTCAGCCCATAAGTGCAATGGTAGGATTTGATCACGCAACATTGCCCAGGAAATTTCCACAATGCTTCGGTTCTTCTGCTCAGCCACCCCATTTTGTTGTGGGTTGTGCGGTGATATCAACTCTCATTGAATGCCTTCTTTTGCACATAAATTTTTAAACTCATTCAACACGTACTCACCTCCATTATCGCTCCTGAGAGCCTTCACTTTATTGCCCATTTCTTTCTCCACCAGTGACTTAAACTCTAAGAACTTGGAGACATTCTCATCCTTCTTCCACATGAAGAAGATCCAACACTTCCATGAATAGTCGTCAACAAAGATAATAAAATATTTGTGCCTGGTAGTGGAGGCTATCGAAGAAGTTCCACAAACATTAGAGTGGATCATTTCAAGGATTGATTGTGCTCTATTGTCCTAATCATAGAAAGTGGATTTTGTGTACTTCCCAAAGGTACACCCTTTGCATGTGTCCTGCTGTTCTAGTTCTCATTTGGGGGGGCCTGTGGTAATCTATTGCATGATCTTCAAAGCACCATGATGCAAATGGTCAAGTCCTTTATGCCAAATTTTGTCGACACCACGACTCTACACCTTCTCCGCCTTTGTGCTCAATGCAACACAATCCTCCACATCTAGATTGTAGAGGTTCTTCATATGAACCTCGATCTGCTTCACATTTCCCATGGCTATGTGTCTCAAGAATTCCATTCCTTTGCTAAATATCACATCGTAGCCACGATCTTCCAAAACTGCAATGGAGACAATATTCTTCTTTAGACTTCGTATAAGCATCACATCCTTGAGCCTGAGAGGGGAGACCAACTCCCTCTGAAAGGTGACTATACCAATCTCGGTCACATTGTATCTTCCATCATCTACCATCTCGATGTGCATTTGGAGATCCTTCCCCTCCAAATTACTGAAAAAAATATATATTCCTCATTATATTGAATGAGGCATTGTTGTTAAGATATCACACATTTTCGATCACGGTGTTGGCCATGCATGCAATGAGAGTAAAATCAAGCTCAAACTGTGAAGCCAAGGCTTCACCCGCTGCTCCTCCCACAGTCTTCTTTCTCGCCTTCATTTGTGGACACTTCATTGCATAGTGCCTAAATTCATGATAGTAAAAGCACTTGATTTTGGACAAGTCTTTCTTCTTTCTCCCTTGAATCAATTCTTCTTTGGATTAGGATTTATTACCTTTCCCTTTCTTTGCCTTTCCATTCAAGGCACAATTCTCCTCATCCTCTCCCTTGGATGAAGTCTCGTCTCTGGTATTCCGCTTTATCTACTCCTGTACAAAATTAGACCACAAGCGTTCCCAATTTGGTAGTTTCTCCCTCTCGTTCACTGAATCTTGGTAGTTGTGCCAACTCCTAGGAAGGCCTAGAAGGGCTAGGCTCACCAAATTATCCTCCATTATAGTAACACCAACTTGACCAAGTTCATCACGATATTGTGTGAACCTTCTCAGGTACCATGGAATGATCTTTTTGCTCTGCATCTTGATATTTCGAAGCTTGTCCTTGAGTGCTAATTTGTTGTGGTCACTATTATTCTAGAACAAATTTGTCAGTGCTTTCCACATTACATATGAAGTCTCTTTCCCATGGATATTTGAGACAATATGGTCTCATACTCCCTCCAATTTGACCCTCATTGCCTTGGAAACACACTTCTTCCATTCTGCTAGATCCTTTGCATGAGATGTTGTTGGTTTCAGAATATCATTATCAATGAATTTCTTCAACCCATTATCCTCTAGTACTACCTGCATGCGGTCCTTCCATGCAACATAATGCGATCTTCCCTTAATGGCATACTCGAGCCTTAGTCCATTGAAAACCATCTTCTCATTCTTGAAGAAAACTTGCAACCCTAATCTGCAAATTCGAACCTCCTGCAATGACAAATTCGAAATATTTGTTCTAAAATGATTCCAGCTCTCATACCATGTAGAAATTAATGTATAGATTCAATACTTCTCATGAAATTTACTAAATCACAAGACTTGAAGCTACTCTACTGATCTGCGGAGTTAATTCACCATCTAAAAGAAGAATCATAGACATGCAAAAGGAAACATCACACATGCATAGAGATTTATCTCAGGGAAAGCAACTACTCAAAACCCATTACTATCTATATTGTATTAATCAAAGAATAAAGAATAAATGCAATGCTTTCTCAAGCTTGCACAGACCCTACAAGTGAATAGTCTATCCCTCCGCCTGACTCACTGAACCTGGCCAACACTTAGGCAATTTCAAGGCTTCCCAAGCTCCTATTTCCTTGCGTTTTTCCCTTGGGAAATTTCCCCTATTTTTTTAGGAATTACACACTCTGGAATTTTGCAATAGCCTTAGGTCATTCTCTGACTGCATGCACCACATGTACACATTGGAATATGCTACAACTGATAGTACACTGCCTTGGAATCTCCATCTCAATTGGGTAACTCGAATTCTCTGCATACAACAATTATTTTGGGCTAATTGACCATTTAACTGGTTGATCACTGAGTGTGGTTGAAGTTCCACTTCCACAACTTGACCTCCACCAGTTCTCCTGACAGTTAGACCTAGTTAAACTGACAATATCTCAAATTAACTGAAATAGATGGTACAAATTAGCAATAAATCATGTAGAACTGAACTAAAGCTTACCCAACTCGAATTTACTGAGTTAACTGAGTGACAAGTGCCATGTCACCTCATTTAAATACCTCCAAGTATTCTGCTAAAAATAGAAATTCAAATTTTAATCTAGTTTGACCAAGGCAAAGTCAAAACTAGATTTTCTTGCTGCATTTTCAACAGTTTTCAAAACCCTAACTACCACTTTATGAGGGGATGAAGTCATGAAGAGAGATTTCATGAAGGTCATTTAAGGGATGTCATACATTCTTTAGCTAATACACATGTTATGTATATAGATCAAAATAACACTGAAACATAAGAAAGCATAGATCAAAGACTAGGTAATAAGCCACTTCAAGGGGCCAACCTCCCTTTACATCATATAAATGAACTATTCTTGGATGATTTAAATGAAAATACCTCCTTGGTATATATGTATAGGATTCTAAAGGGTCAAAATATAATTAGGACCTACATAACAATAATAATGTAAGGTCACAATAATAACAATATAGTGGGTACACTAGTATTATTGGGACCTAACATGGTCATCTCCTTCAAAGAAGTGTTGTCCTCATTCTTGAGTAGTTATGGATGCTTATGTATAAAATAATAATCCTCCCATGTGGAATATTCAACATGTAATTTCTTCCACTTAATGAGATACTCTAAAATTGATTTATTCCATAGCTGTCAAACTCTTATTTCTGTGATTGCTTCAGGCTCCAATGTCATTTTTCCTTCCTTGTGAAGTTATGGAAATATAGTTTGACATATAACCTTCTTTAAGCATGAAGCATTGAAAAGTTGGTGTACTCGAGAAGATGTGCGACTCCAATTTGTATGGCATAGTATCAATATTTTGCAACACCTTGTAAGGGCCATACTAATAGGGTGATAATTTATTATCCTTCTTAGCTTGCTTGAGGGAAATTTTTTTGTATGGTTGTAGTTGTAAGAATACCCAATCACCCATGTCAAAACTTATTTCACTGTAATGTTGATCTACTTGTTGTTTCATTTGATTCTTTCCCAAAGTCAGGTTATCCTTTAAGAGTTGGAGAACTTGCTATTGATGCTCGATGTGATCTTCCACTGCTTGAACCTTAGAATTATCTCTTAAAGGTGATGTGATGGATGCTAGATGATATCCATAAAGTTCCATAAATGGGGTCATTTTTGCTGTGGTATGGAAGGAAGTATTATACCACCATTCTGCGAGAGGTGGCCACTTGACGCATTGTGTTTTTTTATCAGATATAATGCAACGAAGATATCCTTCTAGACATTTGTTCACTATCTGAGTTTTCCCATCATATTGAGGTTGATAAGTTGAGCTATGAGCTAATTGAGTACCAAGAAAATAAAATAATTTTGTCTAAAAATTTCTAATGAAATGGGATCTCTATCATTTATAATAATCTTTGGGTTTCCATGTAACTTTTGAATTGTTTCCATAAATGCAATAGTGAATGTATTGGCTTTGAAAGGATGAGATAATGCACAAAATTGTGCATACTTGGTAAGTCTATCATCTACCACCATGATGACATTATTTCCTTATAAATTGCATAGACCTGTGATAAAATCCATTGAGACCTCCTCCCAACATTGACTTGGAATAATTAATGGTTGTAAAATACCTGGGGTCTTAATTGTGTCAATTTTATTTTGTTGGCAAATCAAACATTCTACCACCAACTTATGAATATCATATTTAATGCCATCCCAAAAAAAATCCTTCTTGACCCTGTAGTAAGTTTTTAAAATTCATGATTTCCCTCCTATAGAGAGGTGTGCAATTCCAAAAGAACCTTTTGTTTGAGCTAGGAGTTATTAAATAGATATAAATGATCTTCATACGACATTGAATCATTTTTTCATATAAATGTATCATATGCACTAGGATCTTGCTATAACTTTTGAATTAGTTTCCACACTTCTTCGTCATTCTTCCATTCATCCCTTGCTTAAATTATACAATCACGTTGGATAATATAAATGTCATAGAGAAATGCCTCCACATCCTCATCCCTTAGAGAGCATCTGAGATAACATTTTTCTTCCATTTTTTGTAAATGATTTCAAAATCATAACCCAACATCTTCGTGACCCATATTTGCTACTCTTTTGAAGATAATATTCATTCCAATAAATATTTAAGACTATCGTGATCTATTTTTACCTTGAAGTGTCTTCCCATTAGGTAAGGGCGCCATTGCTTCAGGGCATGTAGTATTGTCAACATTTCCTTTTAATAAATAGGTTTTTGTAAATTATTTCCATTAATTGGACAACTTTCAGAAGTAATGGGTCTTCCTTCTTGTGTTGAAACAAAACTAATTCCATTTCATGAGCCATCACATTCCACAATAAAGGTTTTTTTGAATCTGGTGTAGCTAAGACCAAAGCTCGACACATTGTCTCTTTAAGATGTTCAAAGGTCTTAATTTCTTATGGAGTCCAAAAAAATGCATCTTTCTTTAGTAATGTTCATAGAAGTGTTTCTATTTTCCCATAATTCTTAACAAACCTTTGATAATACCCTTTCAACCTGAGAAATCCTCGAAGATGCCTTAAGGTTGTGGGTATTTTCCATTCCTTGATGGATTTAATTTTGTTAGGGTCTACCTTAACACTATCATGAGATACAATACGACACAAATATTCCAACTCATTTACCCCAAAAAAATAATTTGGAGGGTTTTGCATACAATTGTTTCTCCTCGAATAGTTTGAGCACCATGTTAACATGTTGAACATGATCTTTCCAAGACTTGTTAAAGATTAATATATCATCAAAAAATACTAACACAAATTTTCTAAGGAAGAGTTTGAAAGTGGAATTCATCAAACCTTGAAATGTGGAAGGTGCATTAGTAAGGCAAAAGTCACGACGAAATATTCACAATGACCTTCATGAGTTTTGAATGTTGTTTTTGGAATGTCTTATGTCTTCATTCTAATTTGGTGATATCTTGAACTAAGATCCAGCTTGGTGAAGTAAATTGCTTCATGTAGTTCATCCAATAATTCATCAATGACAAAAATGGGAAATTTATCTTTAATGGTGAGCTTGTTGAGCTCTCTATAATCCTGATAAATACACCTGATCCATTCTTTGTGTGCACCAATACTACTGGAGAAGAGAGAGAACTTTGGCTAGGTTGAATTATACCTATCTCTAGCATTTTTGCAACCATGCATTAAATATCACTCTTCTAGGCATAGGGATATATATAAGGTTCGATGTTTGGAGGAACACGTTTTGGAATCAAATGAATAGCATGATCATGATCATGAATAGGTGGGAGACCTTTGGGAGTATCAAATACCTTGGAATGATTTTCAATGATTTTTTGGAGATATGGATAAATGGATGTCTTATATGTTTGAACATATAGTGACCATAATTGTGTAATTGTCCCTTGTTGTTATTTCTTCAAAAAATTTCTCATGCCAATAGAGTTAATTATCTTTCTAGGTTTTAATGTGATACCCATTAATTCAATTTCCTTTCCTTCCGAGAAAAATTTCAAGAAAATTTCTTGAAAATTAAAATCTATCATCCCCAAAGATTGTAACTAATGGACTCCTAATACAACATCAACACAACCCATTGGAATGGAAAGAATTGGAATATTCAATATGTATTCCCAGATGGTTAGATTGATATTATGCCACTTCCTTGAGCAATTTATAGTTCCTCCTTTTGCAACCATCACTTGACACTTTAGTGTTGGATATCGAAAGCAATTTAAATCATTAACTATCTTACAATGAATAAAATTATGGGTATTACCTGAATCAATCAACACTATTAACTTATTCTTATTGATATATCCTTTTATATTGAGAGTTTGAGGAGTGGTAATTCCTGCCAATGCATTATAAGATATGGTCAGATTTATTTATTCTCTTTCAACCCTTGGAGTCGGTTCCTAGTGTATATCTTCTTCTTTTGATGTTTCTTATTCCTTTTCTTCCTCCTCTTCACAATCTATGTAAAATAATTTCTTCTCAACACACTTATGACCTTTAGTGTATTTGTTATCACAACTATAACAAATCCCTTTTGCTCTTTTTTCCTCCAATTGTTGTAGTGTCAACCTTGTAGGTTTTGGGAGGTTAGGAGTGACAACAATTCCATATTTATAGTTGTGAATGGTAGACCTTGTTGTTGCCATAATGTTTCTTTCAACTTTTCTTGCCATCTTGAATGCATTCTCTGAAGACTAAGGTTCCCAAAGGTGAACCTCACGTTGGATGGTATCCTTTAAA
This sequence comes from Pinus tabuliformis, assembly GCA_031772625.1. Classification (NCBI taxonomy): domain Eukaryota; kingdom Viridiplantae; phylum Streptophyta; class Pinopsida; order Pinales; family Pinaceae; genus Pinus; species Pinus tabuliformis. The sequence continues at coordinate 1,002,647,137 of CM062815.1, read as the reverse complement.
GTACCTAGGAAGACATCAATCAAATGCTCCTATGGAATATCATTCACTCTTTGGAATTCCTCAATGTGCTCTGCAAATAAACCATTTTGTTTGAGATTTATTAATTGGCCAAAGAAGTTGTTTTTCTTTGTATTCTCATAATGTGCTATCAATTCCTCCATAAATATTGTCTAGGTGACAAGTGATTTATGAGAACAAATCCATCTACACCACACAAATTGATTGGGTTCTAAATATAAACATGTAATGCATACCTTTTATGTGTGTTTCACTTCATTTAGATCAAAGAACTGCTCCATCTATAGTATCCATGAATCATGAATCACATAAGCCTCCATTATGAGATTTGAGATTTTATCACTGCACGAACAAAATGTTGTAAACAAATTTCGAACGCAGTTAAAGGTTTTCATCTATTTGAACGAACGCGATTAAAGCTTTCGAAGAAGATAGTAGATTTGATGTTTCTTAAATGCTATGGAGATTCTTCAGTGATTCCTGTTTTCGCTCGAATTAGTCATAGGCTTAATTATTCCGAAAATCGTCATATTTTTTTGAAAGCTAGTCTCTCTCTTACGCTCGGAAATTCGTAGGACGAGAAGTGAATTAGATAGGTTGTCACAAGAGTTATTCACTCTGCATTTAGACCTATAAAATTCCATCTCCCCTGCTCTTTGGATCCGAATTAATACGTGTTCTTCTTTGAAAGCCGTGTGAGTAGAGGAAGAAGCTAAATTAAGGCAATCGAATAAATTCAATAAATTTTGTGGGAAGCATTATTTAACATCTTCCAGTAGATTTGATTCGCAAGGTTATGTTTCTGGAAGCCAGATCAACAAAGATCAAGTCTCAACTATTAGCTCTTGGATATGATCTAGGATGAATTCTTCTACGGGCCGTTGTAATGATGTCCCTTCATATTCTGGTTCTAGCCAGATTGTTGTTGGAAATCGATCTTCCCAAGATTTCTATCCTATGAGGTATTCTGATCAGGAATCTAGCTCGAGCCATGATTTATCTCTCGTTATTTCATCGAGGGAGGATTCTTGCTGTGGTCCGCTTGGTCGTTTCCCTCTTTGCTCTGACACTTCCTCAACTCAAATGATGCGATCTTTTATTCCTTCTGAATTGTCTAACTTCTACGTGGCCTCCTACGATTCTTTGAACTATGGCAAACCGTATTCCCATCTCATTCACCCTTTATCGCCTGTCGATGTTTCTAACCTTGGCATGATCCGATCTGCTTCCTCCTCTTTTCTAGCCGGCTTTGACCCTTCTATCCATTATCCTGCGGAGTCGTCTCCCTCTTCTCATGCGACTGGTTCCTCTACGGCTATTGTTGGCCTGTCATTATATTCATCAACTTCTTCAGTTAACCATGTTTCCTCCTCCAACGTTGTACACTCCAGTTCCTCTTCCCCTCGGCCTTCGACCCTATTCCCTCCCCGTCCTTTTGTTTTAATATTAAAAATTCAGATGTACAGTGATGTGTGGTTTGACGGTAAGTCACATGGGCGAAGCCCGGGAGGACTGAAGTTCAAATCTCATTGAGTACAGTGACCTGCTGTGGTGGCGGCTAGAGGGGCGGACCCCCCTCCCGTGGGTGTGCTCTTGCTAAAATCATAGGATCTTAGTATACCCGACTTGCAGGTGGTTGGTTATGCTCTTGGTGTTATAGTGGCAGCAATGAGGTTTGATCCTGGGTCTCCCGTGGATTAAACTTGATAGTTACCGATTCACCATGTGTTAAAAAAAAAAAAATATTAAAAATTCAGATAATAATGTTAATAATTACATTTCTAAAAATTTAGATAGTAAAATTTTTATTATTAATTATTTTAATATTGGTGATGATGTTATAGATTTTAATGGTTCTAGTAACAATGACAACTATGATTACAATATTTTTTTTTATTCAAATAATAACGATATTAATCATGATAATTTTAATATTTTGAATAATAACCGGGATATTAATAACAATAATTTTAATATTTCTAATAATAACAAGATTGATAACAATAATTTTATTATATTTAATAACAATAATGATTCTAATAAGTACACTGATTTTAATAAATTAAGTAATGACAATAATATGGATAATAATAAGTGCTACGTAGTAGATAGTACTTGTTGCTTAATTTAAATATAATTAATTGGAGTATGAATTGCTGACAAGGTGTAAGATGATCAATTAAAGTCTTCATAAAAAAATAGAAATGAAAGTGAAAATGTTGTGCTAAAATGTTTCTTTTTGATGAGCACCCTATCTCATTGGTTGTAATGAAGCTTTATAACTTTATTTTTTTGGCAGTGTTTGGTTCAAATTGATATGGAGAAACTTAGTTGCAACTCAATGAGATGTCAACTCCAAGAAATTTGTTTTGCACAACCAATTCTCCTACAAAGTTCATGGGAATTGAACATATCAATATCGGGCTGAATGCAATCATGGGAATTGAACATGATTGATATAGGGTTGAATGCAACCATGGGAATTGAACATGATTGATATAGGGTTGAATGAAATTGTGTTTGTGGCAATGAAGACTTGGAAATATGAAACAAAACTATGTCTCTTTCTTTTGCTAAGAAAAATTGAGTTGAGATGATGTAGTATTAAGTTAATTTTAAATTAAACTGTAAAGACATGTTAATTAATATTTATGAATAATTTGTAATAACAATTGTTTTACTATTAATTTAACAACTAAATTATAACTAGCACACTTATATAAAATAAATCACTAGTAATTATAGATGGATATCAAAACACTTAGTTTCTAATCAAAATACTTAGTTCCTAAAACATTTCATACCATGAAAAAAATCATTTAAAAATTTTAAATATTAAAATAAATAAAATATGTCATTAGCCTTTTCCATATTTTTTTTCCTAAATATTATTTGTTTGTCTATGATTTGTGATTTAGTACTAAATTCATTGAATTTGATAGTTACTTTGAATAAAACTAGGAATAAAGTTGCAGTATATTAAACAAATTTAACAAAATTCACACATTAGCTTTTTTGCATGGTACAAAATTCACACATTAACTTTTTGCATGGTAACTGAGACCAATCTTTTGTGTTTGATTCGAGGAAAGAAGATAAAACAACTTTAACAAACCAATTGAAACATATGAGAAATTGAAGACTAATTTCCCAATAAATGTGGAACAATCCCGAGCAACTTGAAACATAATATGGAATTTCAAAGTGGGATCTTGAGCTGGAGTTTCAAATCCTTTGACCTGTGAGAATGATAGACATTAATTACAGACACACAAATGAATTAAAAAACAAAAATAAAAAATCTTGAATTCTTGAATTCAATTTCTTGTTATAAGATCAATTTCTTGAATTTTTTTATATACTTGGTGATCCCAAAAATCTTTTCCTTGTGATGCATTAAAGAATTACATATTAAGTTTGCATTTAACCATGAACTTACAAGTGCATAAAAGAAGAGAAATAGAAGAATAAAAAGTCACGCATAGAAGACACATGATTGATATCAGAGTTCGTACAGGAGGGACTACGTCTCTGAGCCCTGCTCAAATTAGTGAGGAGGCCCTGTTTTCATTAGATGACAAAATAATGAAAGTACATCAAAAGTCAAAAGGATGACTTTATACCTCCAAAATTGAAGAAGCCCAAAAATTGTAGATCTTTGATGGAGAAACGGACAACACCGTTGAGTTCGTGGTGTCGAGAAATGCTGAAACCATATAAAATTTGTCGAAAACTGACAAAGTGAAAATCTGGCCCCCTGGAGAAATTGCTCAGATCATGGTTCCGACCCCCTCTCTACACTGCTCATGGTTCCACCTGCATAGAAATGTGTGCCCGCTCCTGCCTGCCTTTGGGCACTCAAATGAATGACGGTTTAAATATAATTTGGCGGGCGGATAGTCCAAAGGAGGACTGTTGGGTGCATTGGTAACTTTAGAAAATAGTTGAGGAGGGGTCGGGGGATCAAATCCTGCCCCTCCCAATTTAACACAACATAATGCGCTGTTTAATTTTTTTGGGTGGCGGGTCCGCCATGCTGGTGGCCCGCTTCCCCATTTCCCGCCGGCCGTTATGTATTTAAGGTGGAGGTGGAGAGGGCGGCGGGGTTGACAACCCGTGCCCCCACCATTATTACGGTGTAGTTATGTGGGCTCCAGGGTAGCGGGGTCATGGCCGCCCGCCCCACTATATATGTGCCACAGTTGAGGGAGGGCTAGTGGGGGTCATGGCCTGTCGACCCATCATTTTTTTTTTTGGTTTTATACATTGGATGTTGGGGTGGGTGGCGGGGTTGGTGGCTCGCCAACCCAAATATATATATATATATATATATATTTTGTTTTTTAAAATAAATCCATGGTAATTTTTGAAAAACAAGAAAATTGACCGAAGGAGTCAATTTATGTAGGCCAAAAATTCACCCGGAATCTAGCCTAGGTTGGCCGGAATCCGGTGGCCAGATTTTTTCGAAAATGCTGCCTCCTTAAGTATGCCCAATCACCCAAGTCAACCCTGAACTTTGACTGCTCCTAACTTTCGCATACGGACTTGGTTTGACAAACCATTCGCACCACCGCAATCACGATGATGAGAACTTCAATATGAACCTAGTTTGGGAAACTTTTGAACATTTTTATTTTTGAGCCTTTGTACTGAAGTCACCTGTACTTTGACCTGTACGATCCATCTAAATCATTCCTCCCCACTAAAGAGCTTTTGGACCCCAAAAGCATTTACACTTAGCACATTGTTTGTGTCCTTTTCAATCCACACTTTCAATCACCTGCACGCAAAACCGGTACATCTTTTGCAATCATGCACACCACACATGACTCAACAACCCTTCCTTGCCAAGAGTTTATAGCACACACTCATTGGCCAAGGATTACATAAAAAGTAATCAATACCTCAACTACTAATAAAGAAAGGCCAAAATATCATCGTTGCGTTTTGAAGTGATGGGAGACACAACATCAATTTTACATTTACTTGCAATGTATGATTTACAATGGTGGCCATAACAAGCTACTACCTCTAAAAAAACCAACTTAATAAAGCGGACCACCGTGAATGGGGTGGATTCATTTGTTGAACATGTTCACCTTTCAGCTCCTCTAGCGATGTTTCCAGAGCATGGAGCATCAGACACGTGGTTTTCTGGTGTCCCTCTTTGTTGTAATGACTACAACAATTCTTTTTCCTCCAAACTTTCGAGGCTGTCTTGGGGTGCTTTCCCCCGCTGTTCTTCCGATAAGTGTTCATGGAGACCTCACTATTGTTGGACTGTGAGGAAGGAGTTTCATTGTCTGTCATTGGCTGGTTACTAGTTGTATTGGAGCTTTCTCCCATTCCCTTTCTGGCGTATCCAAGTCCTGCACGACGCGACAATTCCTTGACTTCGATGGGGTTTACGATGCCTTGGCCTTTGATGCCGAGGCCCTTTCCCTGATACCCCATCTTCTTCAATAGTTTGGATCCAATCCCTGTGGTATGTTTTTCAAAAGCGGTGAATTCATCATCATGAAAATCATATGAAATTAGAGAATCGCTTTTTACCTCCAAATAGCTATGCTGCCGCTTTTCCAAGGCCTCATCCTTGGCTTGCAACTGGCGTAGTAATCTTTGTTTTTCTTCCCTTGCCTCCTATAGGAGCCTTCTTATCTCAACATTCTCTGCTTGGATGCGGTGGTTGATCTCCTCAAATTATTGGAGTCCTGCTGTGGGGAGTGCCCTTTTCATTATGTCTGTTGAAATCCTTGATTCATTGTCGGAATCATACCCCAAATCTATGGTTCCTCTTGCCATGATCCCAAGGGCTGCAAACTTCATTTCATTGCCGGAATCATACCCCAAGTCAATGGGCCTACCTCGTGAAAATCCTACAGCTGTGGCCTTCTCATAGTCCTCTGACTCAGAATCTTGGTTTTGCTACATGGTGGTGGTGGCCTTCTGCTTCCCCTTTCTGCCATTCCTTTTAGGTCTCAGCTCAGCATGCAACTTCCAACAATTTTCTTTGTCATGCCCCTCTTTCTCACAATGTGTACAAGAGGGCTTTGCTCCCTTTCTCTTGGCTGTTGCGGTTCTCTTTGGGTGGTCATCTCATCCATGTGTTTCCCTGTTTTCCAGATGAATGACCTTTACACTAGTCTAGTCAATGGTAGTAGGTTCAAACAATAATAATGAATGTCTAATGTAACTATGTAATGATCCAATATACTTAGTTACTACTTCAGGTGAGTCAAGTGCAATGCCCAAATTAAGTGCTTGTTTTCTAAACTCCTCGGTAAAGCTCTGAACATCCTAACCTCTGCCTTGCCTTAAGTATTTCCAATCCATTAAGGCTTTTTGCTTATAACCCAAGGGATAAAATTTTTCTTTTAATGCAGAAATGAAACTAGGCCATGAGGAAAGAAGATTACCCACACTCTTATTGCTTCACAATTTTCTCTCCCACCAGACGAGAGCGATGCCACTCAGCCGAAGAGAGGCCAACTGAATCTTTTCCTCATCCTCTTCGATCTGTTGAATCCTGCAGTAGATCTCAATCTGCCTAATCCAGTTATTAAGCTTTTCTGCATTACTTTCACTGTTATACATGGGCAGATCAAATTTGACATCTAATTTAAAGAAATGTTTCTTAGATGCACCCCTTGAATTTCTATGATGATGGTGATGAGAGGAAGAAGAACTTTCACTTGTGGAAGGAGAAGGAGTGGGTTCTTCCCTAGCATTTCCATGCACTAAACCTTGTTCTTCTGCCTTTTTCCCTTCTGCTTTCTCCAGCCTTGAAAGCAACTGACCGACATTTTCTGCCATTGTATAGAAGGTTTTGTGGAAATTGAGCTCCTCTTCATAACGAGCCTCTTCATCTTCCATGCTTCTCCTTTGATGTGCACGCCCCGCTTCGGGATCAAAAGACTTTAGTTTCCCTTCACCTCTTCGGAGCCTGTTTCTTGTTAGCATACAAACATGCAATTCACATCTACAAAGACCAACTTTGATATCACTTGATCCCAAAAATCTTTTCCTTGTGATGCATTAAAGAATTACATATTAAGCTTGCATTTAACCATGAAATCACAAGTGCATAAAAGAATAGGAAGAGAAGAATAGCAAGTCATGCATAGAAGACTCAAGATTGATATCGGAGTTCATCTAGGAGGGTTTACGTCTCCGGGCCCTACTCAAATTAGTGGGGAGGCCCTGTTTTCATTAGAAGGAAAAATAATGAAAGTACATCAAAAGTCAAAATCATGACCATATACCTCCAAAATTGAAGAAGCCCGAAAATTGCAAATCTCTGATGGAGAAACGGAAAGCACTGTTGAGTTTATGGTGTCGAGAAATGCTAAGACCATATAAAATTTGTCAAAAACTGACAAAGTGAAAATCTGGCGCCCTAGAGAAATTTCTCAGATCATGGTTATGGCCCCCTCTCTACACTGCTCATGGTTCCACCTGCATAGAAATGCATGCCCACTCCTGCCTGCCTCCGGGCGCTCAAATGAATGACGGTTTAAATATAATTTGGTGGGCGGATAGTCCAAAGGAGGACCATTGGGCGCATTGGTAACTTTAGAAAATAGTTGAGGAGGGGTCGGGGGATCAAATCCCACCCCTTCCAATTTAACACAACATAACGCATTGTTCAATTTTTTTGGGTGGCTGGTTCGCCATGCTAGTGGCCCGCTTCCCCATTTCCTGTTGGTCGTTATGTATTTAAGGTGGAGGTGGAGAGGGTGGCGGGGTTGACAACCCGCGCCCCCACCATTATTACAGTGCAGTTATGTGGGCTCCGGGGTGGCGGGGTCATGGCCGCCCACCCCACTATATATGTGCCACAGTTGAGGGAGGGTCGACGGGGGTCATGGCCCGTTGGCCCATAATTTTTTTTTTTTTTGGTTTTATACATTGGATGTTGGGGGGGTGGCGGGGTTGGTGGCCCGCCACCCCAAAAATATATATATTTTTTGTTTTTTAAAATAAATCCATGGTCATTTTTGAAAAATCAGAAAATTGACCGAAGGAGTCAATTTAAGTAGGCCACAAATTCGCCCGGAATTTGGCCCAGGTTGGCCAGAATCCGGTGGCCGTATTTTGTCAAAAATGCTGCCTCCTTAAGCCTGCCCAATCACCGAAGTCAACCCTGAACTTTGACTGCTCCTAACTTTCACATACGGACTTGGTTTGACAAACCATTCACACCACTGCGATCACGACAACGAGATCTTCAACATGAACCTAGTTCGAGAAACTTTCAAACATTTTTATTTTTGAACCTTTGTACTGAAGTCACCTGTACTTTGACCTATACGATCCATCTGGATCACTTGGAGGCAGAAATTATAAAAACTATGCTTACTAGATCCTAAAAATTAGTAACTATACATCAATAACTAATTATCATAATAGTTATTAATTATAAAAGCTATGTGTAAACAATAATTTTTTTTTATGATTAATGTAATTGGAATTGAAAATAGAAAAAAAAAAAGAGACACCACAAAAAATACAAGTCAAATTAAAAAGTAAGAACTAAAAAAATATATTGGGAAAAGATTTTTTAATTATTTTTTCCTCTTTAAAATTTGTCATCTTAAAAAAAAACCATAGAAAAAGACAAAAAAAAATATAAGTCAAATTAAAAAGTAATAAAACTAAAAAAAATTATGGGGAAAAGTATTTTAATTTTTTTTTCTCTTTAAAATTTGTCATCTTAAATTGAAAATATGGAGAAAAAACTATAATTCATGAAAATGGAAATAATAGAAAAATGAAAAAAATAAATAAAAAAGTTAAATAGAAAGGAAATAAAACTAAAAACAAAAAATTAATAACTAATAGAAATGGAAGTTACTAAATAGCCCATAATAAGACCTCAACCAATCAACTTACAAATAAATAAATTTAAATAATAATAAAAAATAACAAAAAATGAATTCCCAATGTTAAATTATGGATAAGTGGCATAAATTTTTGGTCAAAGACAAACTAATAGGTAGTCAAAGGCAAAACTGAATGCGTAATACCATGCCTACAACAGGTATAATAATATAATTGTTCTTAATAATGATAATGATAATAATAATTATGATAGAAATTGTAATTTATTTTCCTCTCTAAGTTTTCTTTTGATCCCTATGTTTTTCGTCTTTTAGAAAAAGGGTTAAACTTTTCTCTTGCCCCTAGGAAGATACCAGTTGAGGAGATTATTTGTTTCATTGAATTTGGCATTAAGGATTTGATTTATCACATTAAAGATGTCATTAGGAAATATTGTTTTGTTATTCTTAAGAATGCTAGAGCTCCTAAGAGCAATATTAGCAAGTCAGAATTCGAAGCCATTAAAGCTTTAAACAACAACCCTGATATTGTTGTCCTTAAAGCTGATAAAGGAGGGGTGGTTGTAATCTTAGATAAAGATGACTATCGAAGCAAAATGTTAGATCACTTGTGCAATAGTGGGAGCTATAGAAAGCTCAGTAAGAACCCCCTAAAAAAGGTTTCAAAAGTTGTTGCCTTGGCTATTAAATCTAATAAGTTTGTCAACTCCATAAGCCACAAACTTATTGAAAGCAACCCTCTCACTCCAAGAATCTATGGGCTTCCTAAGATTCACAAGGAAGGGGCTCCCCTTAGACCCATTGTCAATACTATAGGTGGGCCTATGTATCTTCTAGCTAAATATTTAGCCCGAAAGCTTAAGCCTTTGGTTGGTCGTACTGATTCTTTTGTTAAGGACTCTTACTATTTCGTTAATGAGTTAAAAGAGGTTAAATCCGAGCCTATTTATATTATGGTGAGTTTTGATGTTGTTTCACTTTACACAAACATTCCTATTAATGAGGTTGTTAAGGTAATCAAATGTATCACTGACCCTAATACAACCAAGATTGTAGAGATTTGCCTTACCTGTACTTTCATCAACTTTGAGGGTGAATTCTATGAACAAACGTGTAGGGTAGCTATGGGCTCTCCCTTCTCTCCCGTTGTTGCTAATGGGTTCATGGAGGGTTTTGAATTTAAATCTTTAGCTTCTGCTCAATTTCAACCAAAAAAGTGGAAAAGATTTGTGGATGACATTTTCATCCTATGGCCCCATGGTCATGAAAGATTGGATCTATTTTTTCAGCACCTCAACAATTAATCAAGATCCATAAAATTTACTATGGAGACTGAAGTTGATGGTAGCTTTCCCTTCCTTGATGTGTTTGTCTTGAAGAAAGATGATGGTTCTTTCTCTCATCAGGTTTTTCGTAAGAAAACTCACACTGAACAATATTTACATGTTAATTCACATCACTATCTAGCCCAAAAGCTAGGTGTTCTCAACACATTAGCCACTCGAGCTTTAAGGGTTTCTAATGAAAGCCATATAGTGAAAGAGTAAACTCACCTCCTTAATGTGTTGGAGAAAAATGTCTATAAAAGATACCAGGGTATCAACGCCTTTTTAATTTTCAAAAGCTATTAGAGGTCTTAGGACTAGAAAAAAGAGCCTTTTGCAGTGACCTTTAATGTCCAACTTCCCTTTATTCAAGGGACTACAGACAATATTGCTCGTACTCTTAAGAGGCACAAGGTTTCTTCCACCTTTAGACCATTAAAAACCATTCATGGCTCCATAAGATCCATCAAAGACCCTATGGAGCCTAAAAACATGAAAGATCTTTATCTGGTTTCATGTTCCTGTGGGACCCCCTTAATTGGAGAAACTGGTTGTTCCATAAATCAGAGGATTCAAGAGCACGCAGATTCCCTAAGACATTATATGACTCACTCCTCTGCTTTAGTTGAACATGCTGATAAGAAGAAACACCACATATGTTTAGAGAATTCCCAGGTCCTTGCCAAGATCGATCATTTCCATCACCGTAAATTGAGGGAAGCCATTGAAATCGAGAAAAGGTCTAATACGCTAAATAGGGATGATGGATGGAAGATCAACAGTTCCTGGATCCCATCCCTTTATTCCTAGAACTTTTCCTTTTCGTTTTCCTCTTGCTCTTGGTTCCCTTTTCTTGTTCTATTTGTATATTTCTTTTAGATCTTTTTGTATTTTGTATTTTAATTCCTTGATTATCCCTTTGACTCCCTTTTTATTTTTTAATTTCATTCTAATATTTTATTTTATGTCATTTTGACTTTTATTCCTTTATTCTTGTTTATTATTTATTCATAATAACTTCTTCATCCTTTATCTTTCCAATTAGAGTTTATCTTTCTTTAATTTTTATATTATGTATTTTTTTATTCTTCCTCTTACTTTCCTTTATATATATATATATATATATATATAGATATAGGTTTTTTGATAACTTCCTTTCATAATTTCTTTTCTTTTGGATTTAATAATATTTATTAAATAAAATATAATAATTATATTATGATTTCTTATTATATTTGCAATGTTTATTTATATTTTATAATACTCACAATATTTTTTTAAAGAAATTTCTAACTTATTAGTTTATTCATTTATTTTTTGACCAAAAATAAAATAATTATATTATATATATATATATATATATTTTTTTAATCTTTGAAATGTTATATTTAAAAAAAATTAATTTCTAATTAGTTAGTTTTTCATTTATTATTGGACCAAAAATAATAATAATTATAGTAATTTTGACTAGATGTTTTTTAATGATTTTTTATTCTTTATGATCGTTTGGAGTTTACCGTTGCATCTCTACTATAATTATGTAATTTTTTGATCTCGCTATTCATCTTTCTCCTGATGATGAACCTCAGTAGGGTTTCAAAACACGTCGATGCTAAAAAAATGTTGTGATTTGTCCAGAAGAGTTTTTCTTTAATCATGAATCACATAAACCTCCATCCTAAGAATATCCATGCTATCAGATCCTTGCCATCAAACTTTCTCATATCGATCTTTGGAATATGGTTGGTCATCAAACCAAAATTAGAGTCTCTAAAATCATGATTCACATTCCTCTTTTTCTCATCATGAGTTTCATGGAATACTTTGTCACCACTAGGAAGCCTTTCTTGTAGCAACTTTGTCAAACCTTCCTTCAAACCTTCCATGTCTGCTTTTATGTTATAAAACCAACTCACAAAATAGAAGAAAAGATAGACAAACGACTTGAGAAATAACCTCTTCGAGGGGGCAAGTTCCTTTACATCACATAAATGAAAAATTCTTGGATGATTCAAATGAAAAGACCTGCTTTCTATATATAGTAGTCTAAGGGGTCACAATATAATTAGAGCCTACAAACAATAATAATGTAAGGGCACAATGATAACAATATGGGGGCTACATTACCAATAACAATAAGGAGGCTATACTAGTATTATAGGGACCTAACATGCTCCTCTCCCTCAAAAAAGTGTTGTCCTCAACGCTTGAGTAGTTTTGGATGCTTCTGTATAAAATTCTCATCCTCCCCTATGGAATATTTAACAGGTAAGTTCTTCCACTTAATGAGATACTCTGAAATTGATTGATTCCATAGCTGTCGGGTTCTTGTTTCCGTGACTGCTTCAAGCTCCAATATTATTTTTCCTTCTTCATCAAGTTCTGGCAATATTGTTTGAACTGGGATCTTGTCACCGATAACCTTCTTAAAGCATGAAACATGGAAAACAATGTATACTCAAGAAGATGCATGCGACTCCAATTTGTATGCCATATTTCCAATCTTTTGCAAGACCTTGTAAGGACCATATTACTTGGGTGATAATTTATTATCCTTCTTAGCTTATTTGAGGTACATTTGTTTGTATGGTTGTAGCCATAAAAATACTCAGTCGCCTATGCCAAAACTTCTTTCATCACGATGCTAATTTGCTTGTTGTTTCATTCGATTCTGCGCCAGAGTGAGGTTATCCTTCAAGAGTTGGAGAACTTGTGGTTGATGTTGGATGTGATCTTCCACTGCTTGAACCTTAGAATTTTCTCTTAAATATGATGTGATGGATGGTATATGATATCCATAAAGTGCCATAAATGGGGTTATTTTTGTTGCAATATAGAAGGAAGTGTTCTACCACCATTTAGCCAAAAGTAACCACTTGACCCATTGTGTTTTTTTATCAGATACAAAGCAATGAAGATATCCTTCCAAACATTTGTTCATGTGAAATTTTCATCTATTGCAGCAACTGGAAATTATTCTCCTAAATGTAAATTAAATTATGTAGTTTATTTGCTACGAAAAACAATGAATAAGATCGCAACTGCAATTTTCACTAAAAAAATACCGTGGAAAATAAAATACTCGAAACTGAGAAATTCTAGCACACACATAAGAATTTTGACACAATTATTTTTGGACAATTGTCCCCAAAAAACCGAACTTGGGAAAACTGGTGCAACAGATGACGGTTTTATTATTATTCTTCAGCAACAATTTAGATGCTCTACTAGCAATCTAATTTGAGGAAAATTATTGTGATAATTTTCTCTCACCCCACAACTAATTTCTGCCACTGAAATTACCTCCCTAGCTTCACGCTGAACCTTCTGCATCACCCTCTTCGTAGTGCTTGCGTAAAACCTCTAGGGATTTCAAACTTCCTCTCACTGTCTCTTCCTGTGACTGAAATATTTCCTCCTGGAATGCTGCTAACCTCCTCTACCACCTACTACTCACCCTCTAGCTCTATCTTCTTTGCTAAATCTCAGCCACTAGGAAAATCAAAATGCCTGGGCAAATGAGTATCTTCACTGGTGTGTTCTCCATCACCACATCAATCCCTTCTTATATCTTCATGTTGGGACTCCAACGGCATCATTGTGAGTTTCTAGACGATTCTCACCTTATCTCTATTAATACTGATTAATTAAACATATTCCCTAAGTTTAGACTTAGGAAATATTTAAAAAATGGCTAATAATATAATTGAGACACTTCTAGGTGGAATTTCTAGAAACAATTTTTAGGTTTTGGAGATCTCATGTATTCTAGCCTCTCCACCAAATTTCGTGGCTAGAAAACATCCAATGCTACAAAAAATAACACTCCCTCTTAGCGAGGAATGCATTCTAGTGTTGTACTCACTGTTACAACACTCTATCTCTATATCATCTCTATCACGTTGTTGATATTTGGTTGTTGTTTCCCATTAACCACTGTGCAACTCTGATGCTGCATCTATGTTGTTGCTGACACTATTGTACTGTTGCCAACTCTGCATATGCATTGCAACTCCCTCTCATCTATTGTTGCTGCAACTATAACATCTGCAATTGAAAATATGTCCCTGCTACTGGAACGTGTTCTCCACCATACCCATATGTTATGTTAAATATATTAATTTGTCTGTCCCTAGAGCTTTTGTGAGTATGTCTGCAACCTACTCTTCTATGGGAACATACTTTAGCTGGACTGCCCCACACTGTACACAATCTCTAATGAAATGACACTGAATATCTATAAGTTTCGACCTATCATGAAACCCTAGATTCTCAGAAATATTGATGCAACTCTGATTATCATAGTAGACTTTGGTCACCTCCATTCTTTGCATGAACAAGCTTACTAGCATCTTCCGAAGCCATATAGCTTCACACATAGTTGTGCTTGTTTCCATGTACTCTGCTTCTATAGAGATATGAGCTACCGACTTTTGCTTCATGCTGCACCATGAAACCATCCTTGATCCAACGCTGAAGCAGTACCCATAGGTACTTTTCCTGTCTACTGAACTACCTGCCCAATCCACATTTGTGAATCCACATAGTCTAACGCCATCCCCTCAGGTATATCTCAACCCATACTCAATTGTGCACACACATACCTTAGAATATGCCTCACTGCTGCCCAATGTAGTCTCTTCAATTCTACCATGAACTAACTGAGAGTATTGTCTGCGACGAAAATATCTGGCCTAGCGTTGACCAGATACATGAGAGACCCAATAAGTTGTCTATACAAGGTGGGGTTGACATCCTTGTCATCTGATGCATATATCTTCTTCTAGTTGGTGATCATGAGCATAGACATGGGTCTACAATCCTTAATTCTGAATCTCTTTAGAATATATGTAGCATATCTTCCTTGCCCAAGGAAGATATACCCATCCTTCTGCCACACTTCCAATCCTAGGAAATAGTGCATCAACCCCAAATCCTTCATATAAAACTTTGTTTCCAGGTTCCTCTTGCAGTCCTCTATGAGCCTCGATGATCCTGTCAAGGAAATATCATCCACATACAAAACTAGGATGAGTGGCTTACCCTCTACCATCAAATAGTAAAGGTTGGGATTTACATCACTCTTGACAAATCCCATCTGCTACAAGTAGTTTCCAATCCAACCATACCATGCCCTGGGAGCCTACTTGAGTCCGTATAGAGCTTTTGTTAGCTTTCACACATGAGTGTGCCCCTCATGAGTCTCGAAGCCCTTCGGTTGTTTTATGTACAACTCTTCCTTTATCACCTCATTCAAGAAAGTTGTCTTAATGTCCATCTGGTGAATCTGCCATACCATTTGAGCTGCTAGGGATATAACTGACCGGATAGAGGTGTATTTGGAAACTGGGTGGAAGGTCTCGTCATAATCTATCCCTTATTTTTGTGCTTTCCCCTTTTCCATGAACCTAGCCTTGTACTTTTCCACACTGCCATTTGTAACATACTTGATCTTGTAGATCCATCTAGAACCTACAACTACCTTATCTCCAGGACTTGGCACCACCTCCCAAACATCATTCGTCATGATAGAGATATACTCTTCTACCATGGCATCTACCCACACCTGATGCTGTGCAGCCTCCTGAAAGCTGGAAGGTTCTGCAACCTGAGCCACCAATGCTTGGTACCTTTCAAGCTGTCTACATTGTCTTTTGTTCATCCTGGGAGTTCCAATAAACTCCTATGCATATCTCAATGTTTGAAAAACCTCTCTGCTGGCTTGACCACTAGTAGTGGGAGGTTCAACCATCTCCTCCTCATCCTGCCTCTGCTGCTCCGTTTGCTAAGAACTCCTCGGATCTCCTGCACCATGAGGAAATACTGGTACTACTCAATGTACTCGATCCTTTTGATTGTTCTCCTGCCGATCCTACTAGCTACCCCTGTTGCTGGACCAAAGGAGCTTCTACTAACTGATTCTGATCACATGCAATCATCTCACGAGATCTCCTAAAAGCTTAGCCCTCCATGAACTTCACGTCTTGTATCTGTTACCAGGAAAACTAGTGTCTATTCATAACTGCAAGTCCCACTAAGACGGGTAGCTATCTTAGAAACAAACAA
Organism: Pinus tabuliformis; assembly: GCA_031772625.1. NCBI lineage: Eukaryota > Viridiplantae > Streptophyta > Pinopsida > Pinales > Pinaceae > Pinus > Pinus tabuliformis. Next base: position 1,002,630,885 of record CM062815.1, on the reverse strand, counting down.
ACTAAAGTTACTTGTATTTTCCTTTACGAGAGATAGATGAGAAAGAAGCAGAGAGTACCAACCTCAGTCTTTCGCTTGGATCCTTGCTTGTTTCCTTTCCCCTTTGACAGAATCTCGCCACTGCTTCCTTACTTGTCCCACTTCAAAGAACACCTGTAGAATCACAACAACATAATACCATCAAAGCATAGAGATCTATCACTGTAAACAATATAGGATCAGATATATATTGACCATACAAATGCATATATCAACACAACATTCAGAGATACACAAGAATATGGAGGAAAACTCAAATAGCTTTATTGATAAAAGTAGTAGAAGAGAGGATTACAACCACTTGGTTTGACCCTCGGCGCCATCGTCTCAGCTTGAAAGCCCTCTTCACCTCATACAAAGCAAGATCACCCAACAATGTCTTCAAAGAGAAACCAACAACACTTCTTTGCAAATTACCCAATTCCAACCTTTGGATCTCTGGGATGAGGGATCCATATATAGATATTTGTAGGGGGGTGAGTTAGCTTCTGGGATTTTGATTAGTGTCATCTCTCTGATAGTTCTTGGTTCCACTTGGAGATTTCATGATCTCTTACTCATCCTTGGGCGAATTCAGGGAGGCAAGTGTCAAATGAGCAGCTTCTAGAAGATTCTCAGGGTTTCCACCTAGCAAACTGCTTGTGCCATTTGTCTGCTCTCGCTCATCGCACCCTACAGAAGGGATTTCCAGTATGCATCGCACTTTTTGCATGTGGCAGGTGAGATGCATCGCACCCTTAGCACTGGGCAGTCTATATGGTCCTGCTTTGACCAGTTCTGAGTGGTTTTTCATGGAGAACTTCTAGGAGATGATGTAATCAGCTGACCTTGCTCCTTTAGGGTATGAAACAACACTTTTAGGGACTTAGAAGCCCTTGGTTTATGGACATATGTGATTGGAGTTGCAGTGCCCAAATATGTCTATAACAATTGCCCCCTAAAGCATGAGGTCGTAAATCTTTTGATGTCGGGTGAAATGGTTTATAATGAGGATTCGGGTTTTTCGATCTGGAAGGTGACCTGTAATAAGATACAATACAATACATTATCTTCATAATATTTTCATGATCTGGCTGAGGCGGGCATTCCCATGCTCAACTTGATAAATTCATTTTCATGTACATAGGACAGACAACCGTCTGTGTGCAGACTGATGATTCTGGTAGAGCCATCATCCCTTAGTTTGGATGATTATCTGTGCAGCAATGATGTACATTTGATGTCTTTATTTTCCTGAATATATCGCAGCCCGGATGGATGAAACTAGATCCGGGGTCTTCAAAACTCGTTCAATCTTCGCCCGAAAGTACAAGTCGATCCATGTGAAAAGATGTTCTGATGTCGAACATGGAAGGACATCGCCTGATTACCAGCCAATGATGTAAGCTGTTAACAGGCGCGAGAGGAATCACCGATGATGATGACCCTCAAGGTACTGCAGTACAATTCACGTGGTGTGAATACATGAGTCGATGTCGAACACCACGCAAAATCTTTCGGTCGAAGGCCATTAATGTAAACCTATCGCCAGAAGTGAGAAACTTGCCATTGAGGCATGCAAGCTTCAAAGTACTGAAAGGGTTGTTCCTAGGTCGACTTCTTGGATAATGAGTTGATGTATCCCACATCTACGACACAGAACAGAGCAAAGGATTTTGTAGAGGTGAAAACGATCTGATGATACAAGGTTTAGGCTGGCGGTCATGAAAGAATGAAGCGTGAAGGTATTGCAGCGGATGAGACACAAGCTGGGTAGGTGAATTCTCTGAGCGACTTCTCTTGAACATATCAGCGACACTGAAATGGATTGGTAGCGTTAACCTTAAAATTGGATGGTACGGTGGACCAATGGTGATGTGACCGGTGAACGGAATAACCCAACCCGACTCAATCATGGTGATGGAGTGAAAGTGTCATGTTCAAGAGCGACCTGCTACCAATAAAGTTTCTTCAAGTTTTCTTCCCAATTTTCCCCAGTCATTTCTGACCAGTACCTATTTATTTTTGTCAAGCCTGAGGAGGATAACATATGCTTGTTCTATAATTTGCCCTTCGGGCAAACTTGTCGCTATGTTTTAACAAGCCTAGAGATAATGAAACTCGCTCTTGTCTGAATGGACAAGTTTGTCGCTATTGTTTTAACGAGTTTAATGACAAGGATAACTCGGTCCTTTTCAATTTTAGAGAGTCTGAAAAGGGACGGAAAGGAAACTCCAATATTCCTTTTTCGTAGTATAATTCCTTAAGTCCGAAAAAGTATAAAACAATGCGAAAGGGATGACTTTTCGATAGTTTTAACGAGCCGAACAAGACAAACGCTCGATATTTTTGTGTAATAATCCCTCAGGTCCAAAAAGATTAAAATCTAGAGGAGGGATGGCACTTCCAATCACTTTAATGAGCTGGAGAGGCCAATTTCTCGACAATCTTTTCATATTTTATGAGTCAGATGAAAAGAGCTTAAAGGAGACTCGTTTTTGAGGAACGAGTGATATTTCGGGTAGCAGCTGGTTCCAGGTGAGGGTTGGAACTTTCCAATCACAACAGTGTTAAGAAGATGGCTAATAGAATCACTCGTCGTAGCTGTTCCTCAAAAGGGGTAAACAATCAAATGGAGGCATATGATTGGCTAAAACAGAGTGGAGGTGATAGTAAGAACACAACCAAGGCTCAAAAGCTGATGATAATGCGTTCACAATGGTTATTTACCGGAGGTGGGTTCATTTTTTAATGAGCTTAAACTCTGGTGGAACATATGCTCATTTCTAGGTTTAATTTTTAACGAGCTTGAACTTCACGCAAAACTGCTCGTGCCAGTCGTATATAAGGTTGTCTCATCGATAGGTTCATTTTTTAGGGAGCTTGCACCATTCGAAATTATGCTCTGACTCCTTTTATTATGTAAGCTAGGAACGACCAATCCTACGAGTTTAAAGGGTTAAGAATATACAAACTAGGAAAATAAATGGTCGCTTTTCACTTTCATGCAAAAAGGTTTGCATGCCCCCAGGTATAACGAAGTAGAGTTTCCCAGGTTACCTCTCAATTTGCAGACAAAACATTTGTTCTGTTGGGAAAGGCATACCTTCTGACAGAGGTATCTTATTATGGTCTAATCCCATTTTCCTAAACGGATGGGTGTGTCAGACTAGTCATATATCCCCTGCGGAAACCTACCCTATACCTGAAGTTTTTCTACCGAAGCAGACCAGGGTGCATGCCCCCTGGGTTTCAGTCACAACCACCGAATCACTTGCGTTCATCAGGTGGATGGACTGGAGATTGATAAGACATTCATTGCACAAAAAGCCTTGTTAGGGATGGCATTTGACTATTAGCTATACGTGAACCAGGGAATGAAAGCTGGTCTACGAGATGGACCACTCTTCCTTCATGCAGAAAACACATCACTCGAAAGAGTGAGGAAACAATAGCTCCCATGCTATAAATGTAGTCACATCCAAGGAGTAGATTGTAATCTAAAGGTCTTTGGACTACCATTACGTTCAGATAAACGGTTTTCCTTCTCAAAGTTATAGGCAAATTTGGAAGGATCCTTAACGGTCAACTGGTTCCTTTGTCGAAGCCTGTTAGATTTCGCATCTCCGGCAAAAGCGATAGAGAACCAAGCGCTTTCCAAGCAGTTGAGGCAAGGATACTCATAGAAGCCCCTTCATCTATGATGGTACCAACCATGACCATTCTGTAAGTTTGCACTATGATTCAGAATGGTACATTAGATGGTAAACGGGGTCTGCCTAGTAGATTCCAATCGAAGGAGACAACTAGGTTGCTTGGAGGTGGGACCGAATAAACGACCGGATACATCTCTGACGAACTTCCTTCCTGCGGTAAAGGAACGGGTAGATTGCCCCCATGTTCATCAGAGTCTGTGTTTACGAAAAGAATTTGAACGGTGTCGTTCTCATTCTCTTTGGTGACTATATCATCTGAAGGTAAATCCTCTGAAGACAAGATGGGGTCGACTGCCATCTCGACCTGTTGACTTTGGTCCGATGTGGACTCAGAGGGTTCATCTTCAATGATAGGTGCTTCGATCGACAACAAAGGTGCGTTAGTTGGATTTTCAACTAGCAATGGACTTGGCAAGAGTTTCTTGTATCCAGGAGGGAGTCGCTGCGGTGATGCAGGACGGTTATCCAAGACTCTTTTAGCTTCGTCTAGGAAGGGACAACGGTGGAGGGCATGATCGCCTTCACACAGTCTGCAAGGAAATTTAGATTTTCCTTTTTGCCCGGTGACTTCATTTTCACTAGTTGACGGTGTACTCTCAACATGATCGTCAAAGGTTGACGACACCGAATTGTGCAAGCGGGGAGACCAGTCCCTTAAGATCTGTGGGATGAAAGGACAATCTCGATGATAATGGTATCCTTTGCAAATGACACATGGAGATTTAGGTTTGGATGGTGCAGTGTGTGGATTTTCACTAGACGATGTACGATTGCCCCTTTTTGCCGTTGGCTCCTTCTTCTTCTTCTCAGTTACTTGGTTTTTAGTTTTACTATCTTCACCAAGCGAAGAGGAAGAAGGAGAGGGAGAAACAAATGAGGTAGAGGGTTGGGGGGTAACTCTAGTACCACCTAGTTGCTGATTTGATTGCTTAGGAATCACAGTGTTTTGAACGATATAGGTCGAGGAAAGCCATATCGGCAGGCCAATTGTTAGTCCTAGAAGGGACAATGTGGCCATATGAGGTGCACCAACATCCCCCCAAGAGGAGAAAGGACTAGGATTTCCCCCAAGGGGAAATCCTTGGTTGGTGGACTCCATTTTCTCAGCCTAAGATCAACGAGGGAACAATGACGCTATTCCGATTAAAATAAATTTTAGATGCTTTGACACAACTTGCTTTTTCAATTTTTAAGAGTCGAGAAAAAGCTAAAGATGACTCTAGTCACCTTCGATTTTTAATGAGCCTCAAGTGACAAGTGCTTAGATGGACCTTTTCCTTTAAGGAGTTTGAAAAGGAACGAAAGAGACTACTCTAGAAATCTAGACAGAGGGATTACCAAACCAATCACAAAACTGCATAATACTTTTTACGATACGGTAGTCAATCTTCCCAAATGTTGTGTTCAATGCATTGCGATCGATAGGGTGGTAGACACAGCTTCCTAAGGATAAAGGATATAGCCTATTGTGGTCTCCCAATATATACTCGACGGTACATGGGAGCACAAGTCCGTACTGGCACTTGTCGTCTCAAAGAGGAGGAATCACCCAACCTACGATGAAAGCGAAAATTACCAGGCTTTACGACGCCAGAATACGTCTCTAGCCTAGACTTCTAGATGTTGTGCGTTAGGTTCCAAAGCGTTTTTATGTTCATTGAATTTATTTTACAGTTGATCTTTCTTAAGAAGTTTGCCTTTAAGGTTCACCACGTGATGTAGATATACAACTCCTAAATATGCAATATAAGATGATAAACAGTCATTTACTCTTCTTTTTGCAATGAAAATCCTAGCTACTAAGGAAAGAGAAACGAAATACTTTCAACATAGAGCAGAGAGCACACACTAGATGCACTATCCTAAATCAAAATCAACAAGCAGTCTAAATGCAAATGCACATGCATGTATTTGTTTTCTGCTTTCTTAATGTGTGAATGACAAAAAGAATGCTAAGTACAAATCTGAATTATATCTTCTTTCAAAGCGACAGTACTAACGATTTTCTTTTCAAAAAACGAAAAGGAGACAAGACGACACTTTGCGATTTTGAATTGAAAACTGCTTTCGACACTTGAAATACTATTAATTCAGATCAAATACAAGAGTAACAGTGTAATCGATTATCAAAAAGAGAGGGATTCTTTTCTTTGACTGAAAACAACACTTGCGACACTTTCAAATCAAAAAACGACAGTTCGATTAAGCTACTATTTTGTAAATGAGAACTGTGAATGGCGAAAAATACATAAAAACATTCACAAATCTTTGTACAATGGAGGCTGGATGATGTAAAGGAAGGGGGCTTCAACAATGGTCTACTGATCACAAACAACAAAACTCTTGAATAAAGCTGAAGAAGTGAAGAAAAAACCAAAATCTGGAGGCATAAACAGTCTTATTTGATCATCGCACCTGTAACACAGGGAAACATGGATGCATCTCACCTACTGCACACGGGAGGTGCGATGCATCCATATTGCCAAGAAGAGAAGGTGTGATGGTCCAGGGACGAAACTTTAACTTGGTTTTTGGTCACAGTTTGCAGCTTAGTTCAGGGATTTAGGCCGAGCTAATGATAGTCAGTAAATACAAAGTATAGGGGTTGATCTAATGAGGTTACTTGAGCTACCTCTAGGGCACTTAGGATGTTTGCAAGTCAATTGTTTAGTTCATAAAAAAACCTGGAGATTGACTGAAGCAGTGTTGATCTACTTTGCACTTGCATAGAAAATGCAGTTCGAAGGCTAGCTGGCTTAACTTCAGGCTCCGTCTATGGTTTATGAATCAAACAAATAGAGACAAGCAATCAAACTATTCGATCCCCAGTATGGTCGCCATTTTGTTACCGGGAAAACTAGTGTCTATTCAGAACTGCTAGTCCCACTAAGACAGGTAGCTATCTTAGAAACAAACAAACTAAAGTTACTTGTATTTTCCTTTACGAGAGATAGATGAGAAAGAAGCAGAGAGTACCAACCTCAGTCTTTCGCTTGGCTCCTTGCTTGTTTCCTTTCCCCTTTGACAGAATCTCGCCACTGCTTCCTTACTTGTCCCGCTTCAAAGAACACCTGTAGAATCACAGCAACATAATACCATCAAAGCATAGAGATCTATCACTGTAAACAATATAGGATCATATATATATTGACCATACAAATGCATATATTAACACAACATTTAGAGATACTCAAGAATATGGAGGAAAACTCAAATAGCTTTATTGATAAAAGTAGTAGAAGAGAGGATTACAACCACTTGGTCTGACCTAGTGCCATCCTCCCAGCTTGAAAGCCCTCTTCACCTCATACAAAGCAAGATCACCCAACAATGTCTTCAAAGAGAAACCAACAACACTTCTTTGCAAATTACCCCATTCCAACCTTTGGATCTCTGGGATGAGGGATCAATATAAAAATATTTGCAGGGGGTGAGTCAGCTTCTGGGATTTTGATTAGAGTCATCTCTCTGATAGTTCTTGGTTCCACTTGGAGATTTCATGATCTCTTACTCATCCTTGGGCGAATTCAGGGAGGCAAGTGTCAAATGAGCAGCTTCTAGAAGATTCTCAGGGTTTCCACCTAGCAAACTACTTGTTCCATTTGTCTGCTCTCGCTCATCGCACCCTACAGAAGGGCTTTCCAGTATGCATCGCACTTTTTTCATGTGGTAGGTGAGATGCATCGCACCCTTAGCACTGGGCAGTCTGTATGGTCCTGCTTTGACTAGTTCTGAGTGGTTTTTCATGGAGAACTTCTGGGAGATGATGTAATCAACTGACCTTGCTCCTTTATGGTATGAAACAACACTTTTAGGGACTTAGAAGCCCTTGTTTTATGGACATATGTATTGGGGTTGCAGTGCCCAAATATGTCTATAACAGTATCACCACAATCTTCTTACTACTAGGAATGTAGATCTTGCATGCCTTTGAGGTTTCTCTATACCCAATTCTTTGCAGTCTGATCCAATTTGGTACACTTTTCATCTGGCACGTGGTAATAAACAACACTGCCAAAGATCCTGTAGTGACTAACTTCTGGCTTCTTCCTTGTGAAGACCCCTTCTGGCGTTTTCTTCCCCAATGCTCCATGAGGAGTCTTATTCTGAATATATACTACCATGTTACATGCCTCTACACATAGAAACTTGGGAAAATCCTGGTCATATAACATAGCCTTTGCAGCCCCAACTATTGTTTTGTTTTTCCGCTCTGCTACCCCATTCTGCTATGGATTATATAGGGTTGTCCATTCTCTTATGATGCCTTCCTTCGAACAAAAATATGTGAAGTCCTTATAAATATATTATCCACATCTAAGCGAAGAACCTTGATCTTCTTCCCTATAACATTCTCCATGGGAGCCTTAAACTCTTTAAAACGATTGAAGACCTCATCTTTGGTCTTCAAGAAGTAGATCTAGGTTTTCCCGGAATGATCATCAATAAAGGTGACGAAGTATTTAGCACTGCTGAGAGATATAGGGGATGTCGAGCCATAAATATATGAATGTATAAGTCATAACATGCCATTTTCTCGGTTGTCACTTCTTGGGAATGCTGTGTTATAAATTATATATTACGGAGCAATGGAACAGATAAAATATTGCAGAAATATAAACACAGAAAATGCATAAAACAAGAGAGACACAGATATACGTGGTTCACCCAGTTTGGGCTACGTCCACCCCGAACAGCCAGTCCTTCCTTTCTATTATCCAAAAAAATGAAGAGACACAACCTACAACAGATTTGCTGTAATATCCTGTGTTTTCTCTCACAGTCTCACCTCTCTGTTTCTCACTCACAGAATACACATCTATATCTCAGCCTCAAATACAATGCCCTCATACAAAGAGAGGGGTTGCCTTCTAGGGCAAAAAACCCTAAACTAAACATAAGTTCTACCGTCATATCATCCGCCTAATGAACGACCCAGATTGACTAGAAATTACTATACTTTTACAAGGCAATTTTACATCTATTTTTAGCTTCGGGGGCGCTGCCCTCGAGCCTCCACCGGGGGACCACTGGCCCCCGGACCCCCACGGGGGGGACAAGTCCCCCCCGCACCCCCCGCGTCGAGGGGTGTACAAACTTCCTGGGGTATACATCCGGCTGAGACAAAGACCTCTGAATAATCATGCTCCACACACAAACAATCTCCCACTTGGAGAATGATTGTAGCAACTCCACCGCTGCTTCATTTGCTGGACAATGACTCCTCTTTGGACCTGGCTATTTCTCATCTTCATCGTCATCCTTGAAGACCAATTGAAACTGAGCATAATCTCAGTTTCTCCCTGGTTACAACTTTTGTTAGCATATCTATAGGATTTTGGCTAGTGTGTATCTTTTCCAGCTTCAACTCTCCATATTCCAACACTGATCGTATGAAATGGTACTTGAGCTGTATGTGTTTAGTCCTAGAATGAAATGCTAAGTTCTTTGCAAGATGAATGGCACTTTGGCTATCACTGTATAACGTGCCCATATCATGCTCCTTACCCAATTCGCCCATAAACCTTTGTAACTAAATCATTTCTTTACTAGCCTTTGTAGCAGCAACAAACTCTGCTTCTGTTGTTGAAAGTGCAACAACACTTTGGAATTTTGAAACCCACCTGATCGCTGTTCCACCAATAGTAAATACATATCCTGTAGTGATCCTCCTGTTATCTCTGTCACCTGCCATATTTGCATCAACATATCCCTGTAGAGACATGTTTGCACCACCAAAGCATAATGCTTGATTTGTGGTACCTTTCAAATATATGAGAATCCATTTCACTGCCATCCAATGTTCCTTTCCTGGATTGTTCATGTACCTGCTTACAACTCCCATTACATGTGCAATATCAGGCCTTGTGCAGACCATTGCATACATTAAGCTTCCAACTGCTGATGCATATGGAACTTTAGACATATAATCCATGCCTTCTTGGGTCTTTGGGCACATTTCCCTACTAAGTTTGAAATGGCTAGCAAAAGGTGTACTAACTGGTTTTGCAGCTCCCAAATCCTTCATTGCAAATGAATTTGCCAATTTTCTTTTGAGCACATTTATTTCCTGCATGTTAGACCCTGCAACAAGCATGTCATCTACATACAATAACAATATAATATAGCTGCCATCATTTTTCTTTTTTAGATAAACACAATGATCAGAGTGGCATCTAGTATAAACTTGTTCAGACATAAACTTGTCAAATTTTAAATACCACTGTCTTGGAGTCTGTTTTAAGCCATACAAGCTCTTCTTCAACCTGCACACTAGTTTCTCCTTCCCTTTCACCTCATATCCTTGTGGCTGCTGCATATATATCTCTTCCTCCAAATCCCCATGGAGAAAGGATGTATTTACATCTAACTGCTCAAGATGCAAATCTTCAGCTGCTACTAGACTTAAAATAGTTCTGATTGAAGTCATTTTAACAAAAGGAGAAAATATTTCATCAAAATCAATACCTTTCTTCTGTGCAAACCCCTTCACCACAAGTCTAGATTTGTACCTCTGTTTTCCTCCATCTTCTTCCTTCAGCCTGTAAACCCATTTATTCTTCAATGTAGTTTTTCCTGCAGGCAACCTGACTAAGTCCCAAGTCTGGTTATGCATTAAGGAGTCCATCTCTTCTTCCATGGCTACCTCCCACTTCTTCCTGCTTTAAACCTGAATTGCTTCTTCATAACATTCGGGTTCACCAGAATCAGTCAACAATAAATAATATAATGAAGGAGAGTATCGTTCAGGGGGTCTACTTATCCTGGTAGATCTTCTAACACCACTTTCAGGTGTTTGGGGTGCCTGTTGCTGTTGTGGTGGTTGCTGTTGTTGATTATTATTATTTTCAGGCACCTTTACTTTTTCAGTGATTTCATCAAGAACTGCGTATTCCTTGTTTTCTTTTTCCTGTTTCTTTTCCTGCAACTGATTTTTATATAAGACCTTTTCATTGAATATTATATCTCTGCTCCTAATGATTTTGTGATTTTCGTAATCATATAAGCGATAACCAAAATCATTAACACCATATCCAATAAAGGTACATTTCTTTGACTTTGCCTCAAGCTTTGTTCTATTTTCTTTATCAATATGGACAAAGGCCTCACAACCAAAAGGCTTTAAAAAGGAGTAGTTTACCTTTTTTCCTGTCCTTGCTTCCTCTGGAACACCACCATCCAAGGAACTTGAAGGCCCTCTATTTATTATATAAACAACGGTATCTACAGCATCTGCCCAAAACTGTAAAGGCAATCCTGCATGCAATCTCATGCACCTTGCACGCTCCATGATTGTTCTGTTCATCCTTTCTGACACACCATTTTCTTGTGGTGTTCTTGGAACTATCTTCTCTCTGCGAATTCCATGCTCTGAACAGTACCTATCAAACTCCTTGCTACAATATTCACTTCCATTGTCTGATCTAAGACACTTCAATTTCTTTCCTATCTCAATCTCAACCAAATCTTTCCATTTCTTGAAAGTATCAAATACATCAGATTTATTCTTAATACAATAAATCCAAGTTTTTCTAGTTGCATCATCAATAAAAGTAACATAATAATGAGAGCCACCGAGAGATGATACCTGAGCAGGTCCCGATACATTTGTATGCACAAGCTCTAATTTTTCGCTCTTCTTTTCTTTCCCAACTCTGAGAAATCTAACTCTCTTCTATTTTCCATAAATGCAATTCTCACAGAAGTCCAAATCAACATTCTTAAAACCCGGCAACAAATTCCTTGAGTGAAGAATCTTCATCCCCTTTTCACTCATGTGTCCGAGCCTATGATGCCATAATGTTGCATCTGCTCCTTTGAAAGTTAAAGCATTAACATAGTTAGAAATACCATTGCATAAATACAATGTACCAACCTTTTCGCCTTTTTCTATTACCAGGGCTCCTTTGGTGACCTTCCAAGCTTTATCTGTGAAAGTTGTCACACAACCTTCACCGCCTAACTGCCCTGTTGAAATCAGATTTTTCCTTAGATCTGGAACATGCCTTACCTCCTTTAGTAGCCATTGGTTTCCATTCTGCTGTTTTACAAGAACCTTACCCATTCCAACAATTTTACAGGGTTTATCATCACCCAAACGAACTTGTCCAAAATCTCCTTGAACATAGTCATGAAAGTATTTCTTATCAGGTGTGGCATGGAATGAGGCCCCTGAATCTACCACCCAGGAATCAGTGATATTTTTGAAAGAAAGAATCAAAGCATCTTGTAACACCTCACCTGTCACATTTGCTTCATGATTGTTTTCTTGCTGTGCATCTCCTTCTTTTCCCTTCCGAGATCTACAGTCTTTCTTTAGGTGTCCTTTCTTTCCACATTTCCAGCACACTATCCCCGATCTGGACTTGGATCCGCATTTCCTTGATTTACTGCAATATCCTGAGCTCTTTCCTCTTTCCATTTTTCTTCCCCTAGACTCTGCACTCAAAGCATTACCCGATGTCTCACCGGAGCTTTTCCGTCGCATTTCCTCGCTAAGGATAGCACCGACAACATCATCAAACTTTAAAGTACTAGATCCAAAGACAGAGTTACTAATGGCCATTACTAAACCATTCCAACTTTCTGGTAATGAGCACAAGAATAACAGAGCTCTAACTTCATCTTCAAAGTTTACCCCTACAGAACTTAACTGACTTGTAACTGTATTAAAATCATTTAAATGATATGCAACAGATCCACCTTCCGACATCTTCATATTAAATAACCGTTTCATAAGAAATACCTTGTTTGAGGCCGAGGGTTTTTCATATAGTTTCGACAATGCCTGAATCAAACCCTCCGTCATTGTTTCCTTCGAAATGTTGAAGGTGACTGATGCAGCGAGGCACAACCGTATTGTTCCGAGTGCCTTTCTATCGAGAAGGTTCCATTCTTCATCTGTCATAGCCGTCGGCTTCTTTATTTTTCCGCTCAATGGTAGGTACAGATCTTTCTAATACAGATAATCTTCCATCTGCATCTTCCATAGCGAGAAGTTTTGGCTGTTAAATTTATCGACCCTAAACTTACCATCTTCCACCATTGCTCCCACTCGAACGAGGAATCCTTCTTTCCTGCGAGTTTATCAGCCAAATAGACCTTCGACTCTAATACCAGTTGTTATAAAATTATATAGTACGGAGCAATGGAACACATAAAATATTTCAGAAATATAAACACAGAAAACGCATAAAACAAGAGAGACACAGATATACGTGGTTCACCCAGTTTGGGCTACGTCCACCCCGAACAGCCAGTCCTTCCTTTCTATTATCCAGCAAAATGAAGAGACACAACCTACAGTAGATCCACTGTAATATCCTGTGTTTTCTCTCACAGTCTCACCTCTCTATTTCTCGCTCACAGAATACACATCTATATCTCAGCCTCAAATACAATGCCCTCATACAAAGAGAGGGGTTGCCTTCTAGGGCAAAAAACCCTAAACTAAACATAAGTTCTACCGTCAGATCATTCGTCTAATGAACGGCCCAGATTGACTAGAAATTACTATAATTTTACAAGGCAATTTTACATCTGTTTTTAGCTTCGGGGGCGCTGCCCCCAAGCCCCCCACCAGGGGGGATCGGCCCCCCCGACCCTCGCAGGGGGGACAAGTCCCCCCCCGCACCCCGCCACATGGAGGGGTGTACAAAATTCCTAGGGTATACATTCAGCTGAAACAAATACCTCTGAACAATCATGCTCCACACACAATATGCTGCCTTGGCATACTTCCCAAGTACACATTGTCTACACACATCATCGTGTTCTGTGCCAAGTTATGGAACCCCTGTTCCTGTTTCCTTGAGCATATTGAGTGCTCCATAGTGTAGATGTCCTATTCTACTATGTTATAACTCATTCACATCCTTCCCACCACTATTTTCACTGCCCATTAGTTCCATTGGAGAGTGTTATAACACCATTTACCACCCTTGGTAGATTTGATGCTCTGTGATATGGCCTAGGGAAACCCTTCCCTTCCATATTCTTTTTCCTACCACATTCTTTCTTCTTCCCATCAGACTGTTGCTTTCCTTTGGGGTTAGAAGTTTGAAAGACATTAGTAGACGAAGGTTGAGAAGGCATGGGCACTGATGGTGATGCATGAATAGAAGAATTAGTTTGCAAAGAAAACTGTTGCAATTGATCTAGCAGGTTATCCATGCTATTATCAATTGATCTGACTAGCCCGTTGGCATGGGGGCACATCTTCAGCTTGGCAAGATCAACCTTAGATCTAGGAGCATCATGCAAAATTTTCTCAAGAATCCCATATTGAGAAAATATGATTTCTAGGTACTGGGCTCTAAAAATAGCTTGTTCTGCAATGAATACACCGGAGAGCGATACATCCTTAGATATTTTAGGCTGCAAAGATTTGAGAAACCATTCAAGAAGGAATTCTTGTGGAACATTGGCTTTAATAAGCATATTCATTCTCCTCCGTTCCTGGATATCATCAGAAATGTGGGTTGCCTGGTCTTGGTGGAAATTAGCTAAGAGCTCAGTTCCAGCATCATAACGAACGAGAAACTGAAAATGGGCTAAAAATATGGTGGCCAAGTCACCAAACGAAGCAAAGGTGCCCCCTACAAGTTTAATATACCTTAGTCACATTCCAAATTAGGGTGCATTGAAATAGTCCCAAATTGATTGAATCATCTATCAGGGAGTTTCTAACACCATAAATGGAAAGTAGTTATATGGTCACCCGGATCTTCACCAGTCTTCCCTTCGAATTTGGGTATGTCCGATGGAAGTTTGGTTGGAACTAGAGGCCAAGTCGAGTTGTATCGGATAAGATTATTAGTAAACTTTGATAGATCTGGCAAGTTTAACGTTGGTAGGAAAGGTAAGCACAGAGGACCTTGAGAATTCCAACCATTCTGGGTAGAATTCCCAATGTTTTGAAAAGAATATCCTGGATTTGTGAAGGCACCAGGTTGCTTGAGATGATTCGTAGAAATTCCTGAACCATAAGGAAAACCTTGTGGCCCAGAAAAATTCAGAGTTTGTCCAACTCCTGCCGAAAAATTGCCATATCTAGTGAAATTCCCCCCTAGCGGGGTATTAAATGGAGCAGATAGTCCTTGGTAAGGGTTCCATTCATTAGCAAAGGGATAAAAACTATGAAATGAACTCATGGAGGAGTACGACATATTTCCACGTTGGCCGAAAGAGAACTGATTCCCAGCTCCCAAGCCACTAACAATTGGATTAGTCCATCCTTGGAAAGGATTATAACTTTGACCTGTGGAGGGAAAAGGTATTGATCCTAGAGATGGGTTAGAATGTGGTATATAACCACTCCCGAAAGGGAAACCTTGAAAATACTTGGTCCAAATTCTAAAAAACAATGTTTTAAATCCCATACACGATTTTTCCTTGTATAAAGCGCGTGTACATGCAGGTCAGTTTATACCCAACCCACGTATATGTGTTAAAACATTAAAAAATATATAATCTCCCTTAATTCGGGCGGAGTTTACGGGTTTGACCTGATACTCACCTACTATAGCCCATGGCCCAACTGTTTCCCAATTGAAAAAACTAATTTGGAGAAGTATAAATAAACCTCCATGGGAAGGCCTAAGGGAGGAGAAAAGATTAGATATTGATATTATAGTTGATTACATCCCTGATCAAGTCTAAAGATATCCCTGTGCCTTCTGCACTCCCAAGTCATAGGAAACCTCTGTTTCCTTCTTGAGATGTCCATCATCCCTTCATGACATCCTTGTGTATACTTATGGAGGAGGATTGCTGAGGCCTGGGCAGGACGGATCCGGAGGACGGTTTCGCTTGGAGCCAACAGACGACTCAGGTTGTAGTTCTTCCGTATTTTCTTTAGCTTACATTAATAAAGAGGCGATGTCTTGTTCTTGATGATTATGGTCTTTATGAATTAATCTATGTTATGATTTGCTTATAAAATCTCACGTTAATGCTTATTTGCTTACATGCTTATATGACCTAACAATTATATCATGAACATGCTTTCTATTACTATTGTTTTATATTATTTTCTTGGATGAGTTGCGGGTTTTAAGGCATTGGAAGAAGCAAAGGGTTTGGACCCTACAGGAACGACCTCAAACGTAGGACCTCCGAGTAATACCTCTTCTTCCTACTTCAGTAGTTTAAGTATTACGACTGCTTGTTTGTGTGTCTCTTTATGCTGTATGCCCTCCGCTCTATTGGGGTTCTCAACCCAAGACCCTAGGGTGATTTTACTGATAACAGAATTGACGACTCCACTAGGGAAAGCATTCTTGTTTTTCCTAGATTGGGTTGTTTCTTCTTGATCACAACTTGCTTGATTTATTTCTTTCTTTTACAGTGTTTGTGACCTGTTTTCTTCTTGGGCATCAAGTCTGATCTTTTGGATTAGGCCTGGATTTTTTTTCTTGATTGAGCTTTATATATGCACTTCTCAGAGGATACAGTAGCGTATGCACGTTAGTTTCTTCAAATAGACTCGTATATACGCGAGTTTCCTGTGTTTTAGTTGCGTATACATGCTTATGTGTCTTTTCACAATCACGTATACCTTATTTTGAATTAAATTTTCAAAATATTTGGCCCAGTTAAGATTGTTTCCTGGTGTTTTTTGCTATTTTTTGGTCATTCATTGTCAGTGAAGCTCTGCTTTCTTGCAAGTTTTCAATTTCTAATCTTCTTCTTGTTGAAAAACCTAGTTAACCTAGGGTTTTATTTTTTAGTAAGGTTTTAGTTTGGGCTTTGGGTTCAAGGATTCTTGTGGAAGTTCTTGGTTGTTTTGACTTTGCAAACAAGAAACTGGTTGCAGTTTTGTTTATAACCCAATTTTCAGATTGCTTTGCTTTGCTTTCCTTTTTTGGTTGACCTATTTTGTTTTTCATGGTTTTTGAGTGCCTATTTGGCAATCTTGAAAGTCTTTCTTGATGTTATTTTGGTTTGCTGAAGTCCTTTATACTGCTGTTCATATCAATCTATGCAAGTCTGTGGTCCTTTATCGTTTCAAGTTTCATTATATTAATGATGTGCATAACTTGCGAATTTTGGGTCTCTTTATGCTTGGTTTTGGTCTTTGAAGTTTAGTAGTATGTGTGCTCTCAAAAACTTCTTTGGGTTCTTAAAAAAGAAGAAGACAAAAACATAGTTCTTGCCTTTATTTTTGTTTTTGGTTTCTTCGTTATTTTTTAGCAATTGTGAACTTTTTTCGATTGGTTTTGCTTGGTTTCGAGGGATGCTTGTCATTGAATTTGTGCCCTCCTTGTAGTCAAGTTGCCTATTGATCTTGTGAAGGAACACATTTTCTTATTGTATGAGAATTCGTAGACTCCTTCACCTCATTGTAGTTTGCATTAAGATAGTTTGCACTGCAGGCATTTTAGTCTTTTTGTTAGATTTTGAGTGTGTTGAGCGTGTTTTCTAAAAGAAGAGAAAATTTTTCTTGTACAAGTTTATTCGTAGAACCTTATAGAAATCTCTTTTCATCAAAGAAAAATAGCTACATTTTCATATAGCTAAGTTTCTATTGATTTCTTTTGCGTCAAAACACCACTAGTTTCACTCTCATTTTACACGTGACCTAAAGAACAACCCTTTAAAATCAAGCGCTTAATTAAAAAGAACTAGAACATCTTTTGGATTTTCATTGATTACATCAACAAGTCTAGCTCTTTAGGGCCTTGGAATAGGTGAGCGGAGAGTTAACTCTCCAAGGTCACTCAAAATCTTAAGCATAGATGTTGAATAGTGAGTGAAATATAGTGTCCTTAGAAAGACCGAGAAAGCTCCGTGACTGGGAGTAAAGCACGAGGGAGAGTGAAGACAAGAAAAGAGAGATGTTGCCTCTCCTACTTGTTGGATTCTGCCCCGAGACTATTCCGCCTAAATTTTGATACGAACTGGTGTCCATAGTTGCTATTCCTAGGGACCACATAGGTCACTATAGAGGGGAATCCTGTGACACCTGAGGTAGACGTTGCATCACATTCATTAGTACTTCTGGAGGGTACCCTTGCGAAGCTCGGGTACTTTCACCGGCAAAGGCTTTTGTTTGGGGGTCAACGTAACTGTTTCTGTTACCTTCACTGGTAGGCTTGGGTCGTAATTATCCCAAACTATCTTTGGAAGGTCCCTTACTTCACTTTCTTGTATTTTGGTGTTCGGTCCTCATCACCCGGAGTGAAAATACTTGGAAGTTTCTTGATTGGTTGCATATTTAGGGACTTTATAGTCGAGTTCTCTTTTATCTTTGTATTTAGTTGGCTTTAGGTGGATTTGTCTTGTCACCTTTGGACCCTAGATTCTGAGTGATTGACCAACCACTCCACTGATCTTGAAAGGCTTTTGATCTCTCTCTATGAAAGTTGTGGAGTTGCCTCCTTAATTGCAAAGGTTTTTGATTTTGCATCTCTCTTCCTTGTAAAGTCATTTGTACATTCCCGTAAGGGAAGGATATGTGAATAAGTTAGGTATGGCCAATATTCATGTGGAGGCCAACCAAGGAACCCTTCCAAAAGGGGATCCTTATGATTTTCCTTTCTTTGGAAACGTTGGTAGCCTCTTGATGGCCACTTTGAATATTCCTGGATTGAATGTTGGACTACCAGTTTGGCTGTGGTCCACTCTGAATATTCTAGATGTTCTTGGAGCTACTCAGATGAATGCTTTATTTCAAGGGCATCAAATGGGCGTTAATTATTCATCTTCTTCAAAAGAGAAGACTTGGATTCCTCTTTTTCCTCCCTCTTGTAATAAGAGATCTAAACAGAAGAGAAAGAGGAGGAAGAAGAAGAAGAATAGTTCTATCCATGAATCATCACCAACCTCTGCAAGTCATGTTGGAGATGAGCTTTCAGCCACTGCAAGTCACGCTGGGGGCATAAGTCTAGTCACTACAAGTCATACTAGCAATGCATCACCAACCTCTGAAAGTCATGTTGGAGATGAGATTTTAGCCGCTGTAAGTCATGCTGGGGGCATAAGTTTAGTCACTTCAAGTCATACTAGTGATGGGTCACCTACCTCTATGAATCATATTTATGTTGACTCACCTGCTTTTGTGAGTAGGACTGGGGGCATAAGTCTAGTCACTGCAAGTCATACTAGTCATACTAGCAATGTGTCACCTACCTCTGTGAGTCATATTTTTGTTGACTTACCTGTTTCTATGAGTAGGGATGGGGGCACAAGTCCTATTTCTCTTGGGAAAGATTCACTAACCTCTGCAAGTCATGTTAGGGACTCTCCACCAACCACTGCTAGTCATGTTGGCGGAATGGATGTCGATTAGAAACCTAGGCATAGAAGTTCTAAACCTAAGTCCCCTTGTAAGATATGTAAGGGAGACCATCTTACTCATTTGTGCCCTGGTAATCTAGTGGTACAAAGGATATGGTCCGAGTCTGAAGGTTTTTCTACTCCTGAATCGGTTATGGTTCCTAAACAGTATCATCAACCATTTATTGATGAAGTGGTCGACGCAGTGCAATCTCTCGCTTATTTCACTCCTATTTTGGGGGGTAAAGTGCCTAACAAAAGATTATTCTTGATTTCTAGTACAGAGACTTCTGGTCTAGGGGGCATTTCGGTATCTTCGAATGTACCCCCTCCAAGTTCTAGGAGTGTCTCCTTTGATTGGGATAATATTGTCGAGCCTCGTCTTCCTTCTGCTGCACCTTTCCAAATAAGGGTTAGAGTTAATTCCACAAATGTCTATCGATGTATGGTGGATGAAGGATCCTCTACAAGTATTATATCCTCCTTGACTTGGAAAGCTTTGGGTTCTCCAAAGTTGTTGATAGTTGATAGTCAGTTGTTAGCCTATGATAGAAGACTTGGTGAATCTATGGGTTTTCTTCCTCAATTGCCTATTACTTTAGGTGGGAAGACTGTCTTTACCAATATGATGGTGGTTGATCGCACTTTAGACTTTAATATGATACTTGGGCATGATTTTGTCTATGCTATGAATGTTGTGGTGTCTTCACTCTTTCGAGTGATGTATTTTCCTCATAACGGAAATATTGTCACTATTGATCAACTTGCATATGATAATCACCACCCTAATTCGAATTTACTACAAAATACCCCTTGGTATGTTCCAAGTGTTCAGGTAGACTCTACCTAGCCACGGGTGAACTATGTGGCATTGTATCCTCAATGTTCAATTGCTTCTGAGAAGGATCCTTTGAACTATTATTTTCCTTCTCGGGACTTGGTCCCGACAGTTGACCAAGTGATTTCTTCTATGGGGATATGGGACCCCTTAATTCCCTCTTTTGATCCTTTTAGTTCTCATGATTTCTTGGAAGTTGATTTGCCTTCATAGGAGGAACTTTTTGAAGCCATGAGTTTTAACTACCAAAGGAGTCCTTGGCTTGAGCCCCACGAGGGGCTTGTCTTGAAGAACTATTATGCATAAGATGCAAGGCTGCGTGGTTCCCTGTACCATATTGTACATATAAGGTACACATTTTCAAGTTTTGTATTCTATAACACAAGATTTTATCTGAAGTTTATATATGGGATGTATTAAATTCTTGCCTAGTGTTCCTAATTATGTCTACAGAACTTGGAATACTTCTCCTTTGGGAAATTTTATGGTTGATCTGCTCTGACAGGTATTGGTTCTCAAAACTAGCATACATGTTAGGGTTTTCACTTGCATTGTGCATTTAGTAGTTTCCTTTCCCATTTTGGCCTTAGGATCGACCCCACCAAGATATGACGCAAAACCTTCTCATTGCTTAGAGTTGTCATGATTTGTGTGGTAGAGCCTACCTTATCATGGGTGCCCTAGCTAGTACCTTGTTGTCACTTGGCACCCCTGCTTAACTTGTGTTCTTAGGGCCAGGATTCCTCTTTAGTCCCGCCATGACTTGTGCATTGAAGCTTCATTCCCTTAATTCTTTGTTATTTTTCTAGATTTATACCCTAGACGCTACTTTGTGTTGAGTTGTACTGCTGCATTGCATGTTGACTATTTGTACCTTTTGGCCTTAAGCCGACTTCGCTGGACTCATGTTTAAGCCACTTTTTGACCATATATTTTTGAAAAATCAACCTTGCAATCACTTAGGCTCTGCAACTTGACACCTTTTACTCGTGGAAAGAACATTCCTTTGAGTGTCATTGACCAGTTTTGTCACCTTGCATTGAACATAGGAATGTTCCCCTCCTAGGAACTAGCGCATCTGTATTTGGACACTCGTTCTTTCCACTATACCATAGGCATTATTTTATTCTTTTTCAGGCTTTCTAAATATGAAAAAGGCAAAAAAAAAAAGATTTCAAAAAGAGTGGGAATGGGACATTACTTCCATGATAGATGGAAGCTAGAGTCAGTTGTGTCGCCCTTGAACAAATCACTCAAAATTAAGTCTTTTCTCGATTGGGATGGGCTTTAGTTTGAATTAGGAGAGCCTTAACCTTGTTATTGAGTCAATACTCCTCCAATTGGTTATCTCTTCCAATCATATGGAGAGTTTGTTTGTGCCTCTTGCATGACGAACTTATACAAAGTTATCATATGCTGACATATTGTCACATTTGAGTCGTACTTATTTTCAAGGGAAGTAAACTTGAGTCAGCCTTTATGCGATGTCTCTTGACTTATTTTTAGTCGGCCATCCCTGGTTGTCAGAGTCATGTTCATTATCACATCAACTATTTGGTCTTTTGATTGTGATGGTTTGAGAAGGTCTCCATTGACTTCCTACTGGTGGGTGTTGTTCTTATCGACTATGACAAATTTCTCTAAGAGTAGACCTAGAGTGTTATGTAACCAGCTCAAGAAAAAGATAGAAAAGATAGATCAACGCCTTAGAATTCAGCCTCTTCGAGGGGGAAACCTCCTTTACATTACATAAATGAACAATTCTTGGATGATTCAAATGACAAAACCTCCTTTCTATATATAGGAGTCTAAGGAGTCACAATATAACCCAGCCGACCTAACAATAATAATATAAAGCCACAAAAATAACAATAGAGGGATTCTATGGGGCACAGTAATAACAATATGGGGACAATAGGGGCACAAAAATATTAATAAGGGGTATAACTACAATAGTAATGGGGTAATCACTAGTATTATAGGGACCCAACATGCCCCTCTCCTTCAAAAAAGTGTTGTCCTCAACGCTTGAGTAGTTCTGGATACTTCTGTATAAAATTCTCATCCTCCCATGTGGAATCTTCAGCGGATAAGTTCTTCCACTTGATAAGATACTCTGAAATTGATCGATTTCGTAGCTGTCGAGTTCTTGTTTCTGTGACTGCTTTCGGTTCCAATATAATTTTTCCTTCCTCGTCAAGTTCTGGCAATATTGTTTGAACTGGGAGCTTGTCGCCTATAACCTTCTTTAAACATGAAACATGGAAAACTGGGTGCAATCGAGAAGCTGCAGGAAGCTCCAATTTGTATGCCATAGTACCAATCTTTTGCAACACCTTGTACGGACCATAATACTTTGGTGATAATTTATTATCCTTCTTAGCTTGCTTGAGGGACATTTGCTTATATGGTTGTAGCCGTAGGAATACCCAATCACCTACATCAAAACTTCTTTCACTGCGATGTTGATCTGCCTGTTGTTTCATTCTATTCTGTGCCAACACGAGGTTATCCTTTAAGAGTTGGAGGACTTGTTGTTGATGTTCGATGTGATGTTCCACTGCCTGAACCTTAGAATTTTCTCTTAAATATGATGTGATGGATGGTGGTTGATACCCATAAAGTGCCATAAATGGGGTCATTTTTGTTGCTGTATGGAAGGAAGTGTTATACCACCATTCAGCCAGAGGCAACCATTTGACCCATTGTGTCTGTTTATCAGATACAAAGCAACGAAGATATCCTTCCAAACATTTGTTTACTATCTCAGTTTGCCCATCAGATTGAGGATGATAAGATGAGCTATGAGTACCAAGACAAGAAAATAATTCTGTCCAAAAATTTCCAGTGAAAATGGGATCTCTGTCACTTACAATAATCTTTGGGTTTCCATGTAGCTTTTGAATTGTTTCCATAAATGCAGTAGAAACTGTACTGGCTTTAAATGGATGTGATAATGCACAAAAGTGTGCATACTTGGTAAGTCTGTCAACTACCACCATGATGACACTCTTTCCCTCAGACTTGGGTAAACCTGTGATAAAATCCATTGAAACCTCCTCCCAACGTTGGCTTGGAATGGATAAAGGTTGTAATAGACCCGGTGTCTTAATTGTTTCAACTTTATTTTGTTGGCAAACCAAACATTCCGCCACAAACTTTTGAATATCTGATTTAAGGCCATCCAAAAAAATTCCTTCTTAACCCTGTGGTAAGTTTTTAAAAATCCTGAGTGCCCTCCTAAGGGAGAAGTGTGCAATTCCATAAGAATCTTTTGTTTTAGCTTGGAATTCTTACAGAGGTATAAGCGATCTTTGTACCATAACGAATCATTTTGCCAGCTAAATGTATCAGATGTACTGGAATCTTGTTGTAACTTTTGAATAAGTGCCCACACTTCTTCGTCATTATTCCATTCCTCCCTTGCTTCGTTTATCCAATCTGGTTGGATAATAGAAATGGCGCACAATTCTAAAAAGTGTTTAAGGCTATCATGATCCGTTTTTACCTTGAAGTGTCTTCCCATTAGGTAAGGTTGCCATTTCTTAAGTGCATGGAGTATTGCCAACATTTCCTTCTCATAAATATCTTTGTGTAAAAACTTTCCCTTGATTGGACGACTTTCAAAAGCAATGGGTCTTTCATCTTGCATTAGAACAACACCAATTCCATTTCCTGAAGCATCACATTCCACAATAAAGGTTTTTGTGAAGTCCGGTGTAGCTAAGACCGGTGCTTGGCACATTGCCTCTTTAAGATGTTCAAAGGCCTTTGTTGCTTCCGGAGTCCATGAAAATGCATCTTTCTTCAATAATGTTGTTAGAGGTGCTGCTATTCTCCCATAATTCTTAACAAACTTGCGATAATACCCTGTCAACCCGAGAAATCCTCGCAGATGCTTTATGGATGTGGGGATTTTCCATTCCTTAATGGCTTTAATTTTGCTAGGGTCTACCTTAACTCCTTCATGAGATACAATATGACCCAGATATTCCACCTCTTGGACTCCAAAGAAACATTTGGATCTTTTTGCATATAATTGTTTCTCCTCCAATAGTTGTAGCACCCTGTCAACATGTTCAACATGATCCTTCCAAGACTTGCTGTAGATTAGTATATCATCAAAAAATACTAACACAAATTTTCTAAGGAATGGTTTGAAAATTGAATTCATCAAACCTTGAAATGTTGAAGGTGCATTGGTAAGGCCAAAAGGCATGACCAAAAATTCATAATGACCCTCATGAGTTCTAAATGCTGTTTTCGAAATGTCTTCAATCTTCATTCTGATTTGATGATATCCTGAACGAAGATCCAACTTGGTGAAGTAAATTGATCCATGCAATTCATCCAGTAATTCATCAATGACAGGAATGGGAAACTTATCTTTAATAGTGAGCTTGTTGAGCTCCCTATAATCCGGACACATGCGCCATGATCCATCCTTCTTGTGCACCAATACTACTGGAGCAGAGAAAGAACTTTGACTCGGTTGAATTATACCAGCCTCTAGCATTTCTGCAACCATACGTTCAATTTCACTCTTTTGGGCATAGGGATATCTGTACGGCCTGATGTTTGGAGGAACACTTCCTGGAATCAGATGAATAGCATGATCATGATCACGCATAGGTGGGAGACCTTTGGGAGTCTCAAATACCTTGGAATGATTGTCCAGGACTTTTTGGAGATCTGGAGAAATAGATGATTCCAATGTGGAAACATCTAGCGAACATAATTGTGCAATTACACCTCTTTGTTCCTTTTTTAGAAGCTTTGTCATACCATTAGAGCTGATTATCTTTCCTGGTTTCCCTGCAATACCCCTTAATTCAACTTCCTTTCCTTCCACAGAAAATTTGATGAAAAGTTCTTGAAAATTAAAAGCTATTGTACCCAAGGATTGTAGCCATTGGACTCCTAGTACAACATCAGCACCTCCCATTGGAATGGAAAGCATTGGGCTAGTCAATACATATTCTCCCATGGATAGCTTGATATTATGGCACTTTCCAGAGCAATTTATTGTTCCTCCATTTGCAATCATCACTTGACACTCTGGTGCTGGATATAGGAAGCAATTCAATTCTTTTGCTACCTTACAAT
Source organism: Pinus tabuliformis (assembly GCA_031772625.1). NCBI lineage: Eukaryota > Viridiplantae > Streptophyta > Pinopsida > Pinales > Pinaceae > Pinus > Pinus tabuliformis. The sequence goes on along the minus strand of CM062815.1, from coordinate 1,002,605,928 downwards.
GAATAAAATTGTGGGTGCTTCCTGAATCAATCAACACTATTACCTTTTTCTTCTTGATTTGTCCTTCTATCTTGATGGTTTGAGGAGTGGTAATTCCCGCCAATGCATTACAAGATATGGTCGGATTTATTTGTTCTTCATCTAGGCTTTGTTCCTGGAGTATATCCTCTTCTTTTGACCTTTCTTGCTCCTTTTCTTCTTCCTCTTCACAATCTATGTAGAATAATTTCTTCTCAGCACACTTATGACCTTTAGTGTATTTGCTATCACAACTGTAACAAAGCCCTTTTGCTCTTTTTTCTTCCAATTGTTGTGGTGTCAACCTTATAGGTTGTGGAAGACTAGGGGAAACAACACTTCCATCTTTATAGTTGTGAGTGGTATGCTTCCTGGTTGCCATAATTTTGCTTTCCATTTTTCTTGCTAACCTGAATGCCTTCTCTAATGAATCAGGTTCCCAAAGGCGAACATCATGTTGGATATTATCCTTTAAAGACCCTATGAACACATCAATCCTATGCTCCTCTGGAATATCTTTTACCCTTATGTTCAATTTTTGGAACTCCTCAATGTGCTCCATTATTGAACCCTTTTGTTTGAGACTTATCAATTGGCTAAAAAAAGTGTTGCTTTTTGTATCCTCATAATGTGCTATCAATTCTTCCGTAAAAATTGCCCAAGTGATAAATTGTTTACGAGAGCAAAGCCATTGATACCATACAAACTGATTTGGTTCCAAATATAAAGTTGCAATACGTACCTTTTGTGTGTTTTGCACATTATTGAGATCGAAAAATTGCTCCATCTGTAATATCCATGTTGCGGGATCCTTGCCATCAAACTTCCTCATATCGATTTTTGGAATATGGTGGGTCTTCGATCCAACATTAGAGTCTATGGAATCATGATTAACATTTCTTTTGTTGTCATCATGAGTTTCCTTTACCCTTTCACCATTAGTGACCATTTCTTGTAGCAACTTATTCATATTTATCTTCAATTCGTCCATGTCTGTCTTCAAATCTATCTTCAAATCGTCCATCTTAGCTTCTACGCCTTTCTTTAAACCATCCATCTTAGCTTCTACATCTTTCTTTAAACCATCCATCTTAGATTCTGTTCCTTTTTGTGCAAGTGACAATTGTTGCACTTGGTCTTGTAATTTTGATATATCATGTTGCATTTCTTCCTCTTCTTCATGAGTCATGCTAGAGCTTTCAGGTTGCCTACTAGGTGTTTGCATTTTCTTTCCTCGGGGCATCAATTACCGATAATAATGCTTTACTATGCCCTTTGAATTCCTTCAAACTAATTTTTCAAACCAATCTTATGCAAAAATTTAAAAAAAACTACACACCTTTTTTCACTTTGTAGGAGCCTGATATTGAATCTGATGTATCTCTGTAATTTCAGATCATCTAGTTCTGAAATTGCGATCTGTAGTAGCCCTTTGTGTCCTCTTTCCAATGCCACCAGTCTGATCCAAATTGGATTCTCCAAGGAAGAGTTATGCGAAATCTCCCACAGTGACCAGATTATAGACTAGTTCAGTATAATGAACTTGTACGACGTGCCACGAGTCACTGTTTCGACCTTTAGCTCTGAAAAATATATAGAAGAAACTACATTCCGTCCTCTTTCTGCACCTTCTTACGAAATTTCAATTCAATGCTCAGAGAAAAATTTATGACAATTTTCCCCAGGTCACCTGTTTGGAATGTAATTCAAGAGTCTGCAAAAAGCCCAACTTCCTCAGATCATATCTCCGCGAATATAGCGCAAAAAGCTCTGAAATTTGGATCTGAGATTTAGTGCAATGTCTTCTCAAATGGGTTTTTTTTTTCAACTTCTGAAATGTCGCAGAAAAAAAGTATTAGCGAAAATTCCACGATGACTTGTTTGGAGCAGCGAAACCCTAGAATACAAAGCTCTGAAACCAAATGTTATGTAACCAGCTCAAGAAAAAGATAGAAAAGATAGATCAACGCCTTAGAATTCAGCCTCTTTGAGGGGGAAACCTCCTTTACATTACATAAATGAACAATTCTTGGATGATTCAAATGACAAAACCTCCTTTCTATATATAGGAGTCTAAGGAGTCACAATATAACCCAGCCGACCTAACAATAATAATATAAAGCCACAAAAATAACAATAGAGGGATTCTATGGGGCACAGTAATAACAATATGGGGACAATAGGGGCACAACAATATTAATAAGGGGTATAACTACAATAGTAATGGGGTAATCACTAGTATTATAGGGACCCAACATAGAGCCGCACCCTGGCCCTATTTCCATTATTGATAGGTCACCTTGTGCTTAGGATCAATCATTATCATGAGTCTTTGACTGAGTGGTTTCTCTTGTGTTCGACGTCATCTTTCATTATCACACATTAGGATTTATGCAGTACCTTGGTTTCCATTTGACCTTATTGGTGGATTCCTCACCTCTGTGTCAACTTACATTATTGGTTGGTTTAGAGGGCTTCTGTCAGGCGCTAGCCACATCTTGTGTAGGTAGGAAACGTGCTTCGGTTTGGTTGCTACATCTTTCTTTGGCCGATTCCTTCCAAATTATTGGCCTACAAGTTACACTCTTGCTGGATTGATGAAGGATGCCTTAATTCCTTTCTTATAGCAGATATTTTCCCATCGACTTCAACTCATTGCTCTAGGAACAAGGTCTAGAGTCCATTTGGCAGTTCCTTAGGGTTTGTAATCATCAGTGGCAAACTACTTTGCTATCAACAGTGGGAAAACATCATTTTCTCCTGATTGAGAGATTCTTCCAAGTGTTCGACTTCAACTCATTTATTCCCACTTCTTAGATTATACTGGGTACCTTGTCTCTCATCATCATTATCGGTGAGTAGCCTCTAATTTGTTAACGGTATATTTCAATGACTGGTAATCAATGATTTCTCACATGTTCAACTTCAAATCATTTATTTGCATTGTGTAGAAATGTACCATGACGGTTGGTGAAGACCTCGAGTTTGCATCAACATTTGTTGGATCACTTGCCAGTTCCTCCTATTTTTGCTAGTCACACCATCTACCTTATATGTTTTAGTTCATCACAGTGACATCCTATATGTTGGCACCCGAGTTGCGTGTAGTACCATTTGTTCCACTATTTGACTTGGTACTTTTTGGATCAGCTTTATGACTTCAGTGATCAACTTTCTACTTCAGCATCATTGATCAGTTCTTTATATGTGATATTGTGACATGTACTTCTATGGATATGATCGGATGATCCACTATGTATTTTCAGTCCTTTTATACTTGTATACATATTGGATCTGCTTTTGTATTTGATATGTGGATATGCTTTTGTATTTGATATGCGGATATGCTTTATTATCTCTGAGCATGGGTATGCTCGCCTCAGACAACAACTTTCTTTTTGATCTCTTCCACTGGCTTGGCATGCTGAAATTTGGTGAACTCCTCTCAGGTCTTAGCATGATTCTTTCTATACACCTAATACATTTTGGCCATCATGTTCCCCTTCCGACCTATATATTAGGGGGCATCTGTTATAGCACCATTTACCACCCTTGGTAGATTTGATGCTCTGTGATATGGCCTAGGGCAACCCTTCCCTTCCAGACTTGGTCTAAATTCTAAAAAACAATGTTTTAAATCCCATACATGATTTTTCCTTGTATAAAGCATGTGTACACGAGGGTAAGCCTATACCCAGTTAAAACATTAAAAACTATATAATCTCCCCTAATTCGGGCATAATTTATGGGTTTGACTTGATACTCACCTACTATAGCCTGTGGCTCAACTGTTTCCCAAATTAAAAAACTAATTTGGAGAAGTATAAATAAACCTCCATGGGAAGGCCCAAGGGAGGAGAAAATATTAGATATTGATATTATAGTTGATTATATCCTTGATCAAGTCTAAATATATCCCTGTGCCTTCTGCACTCCCAAGTCATAGGAAACCTCTATTTCCTTCTTGAGATGTCCCTCATCCCTTCATGTTATCCTTGTGTATACTTATGGAGGAGGATTGCTAAGGCATGGGCAGGACGGATCCAGAGGACAGTTTCGCTTGGAGCCGAAGGACGACTCAGGTTGTATTTCTTCCATATTTTATTTAGCTTACATTAATAAAGAGGCTTTGTCTTGTTCCTGATGATTATGGTCCTTATGCACTAATCTACGTTATGATTTGCTTATAAAATCTCACGTCAATGCTTATTTGCTTACATGCTTATATGACCTAACACTTATATCATGAGCATGATTTCTATTACTGTTGTTGTATATTATTTTCTTGAATGAGTCGTAGGTTTTAAGGCATTGGAAGAAGCAAAGGGTTTGGACCCTATGGGAACGACCTCAAACGTAGGACCTCTAGGTAATACCTCTTCTTCTTACTTTAGTAGTTTAAGTATTATGACTGTTTGTTTGCATGTCTCTTTATGTTGTATGCCCTTTGCTCTGTTGGGGTTCTCAACCCAAGACCCTAGGGTGATTCTATCTGTAACATAGATTCGAGTTGCAACTTGTACAATCTGTTGCTTCAGACTCCAATTTGTCTTACCTTAGATTTTAAGCTTCTGTGGAAGTTTTTTGTAGTGTCATGATCCGGATTATCCACAGTTTCTAGTTCATTCTGCCAACGTTTCAAACCCCAAAGGGGGTCCATCATCAGGACAAATCAGATAGAATATGAATGAAAGATTATTGAGAGAAGAGAGCCTTGCGACCTGGATATAAATAAACCAAGAACCCTAATTTTATAAAGGCCGACACATGATTTCTTATTTTTATTAATTATTATTTTATTTTTATTAATTATTTTCCTTTTTATAATAATTTTATAATTTTTTTTATAAAATCTTTATAAAATTCTATTTATAAAAGTTTTATAAAAACTTTAATTAATTATTTAATTATTCATTATTAGTTCAGGTTTAATTATTTTAATCATGAACAAATAAGTTTAATTATTTTATTAATTTTGTACTTCATTTATTAATTATTTTAGTTTTAATTGATTAATTCTTTTTAGTTTGAAGATAAATATGAATAAGTTGCTACAATAAATGGTCACTAATGGTGAAAGGGTAGTAAAGGAAACTCATGATGACAACAAAAGAAATGTTAATCATGATTCCATAGACTCTAATGTACCATCAATTTTTAGAGGGAGTCAAGAGCAAGCACCAACGCTACAAGTGTACTACATGTGCCAAAGAATTAATCAATTAAAACTAAAATAATTAATTGGAATGTAGTTAGTCTTCAATCCAAAGTTAGTGTCTCTGAAATCATGATTAACATTCCTTTTGTTTTCATCACGAGTTGAGTATCTTGTCACCACTAGGAAGAATTTCTTGTAGCAACTTTGTCAAACCTTCAATTTATGCTTTTAAACCATCCTTCAAACCTTCCATTTCTCTTTTTATTTTTGATTCTAAACCATCCATGTTCCATTTTAAGCCACCGATCTTAAAATTCATCACCACTTCCAGTTCATTTTTGGTTACTCTTTGTGAGAGCGAAATTTGTTGCACTTGGTCTCGTAATTTTGATATATCATGTTGCATTTATTCCTCTTCTTCATATTCCATATCAGAGCTTTCTGGTTGCTTACTAGGTGTGTCCATTCTTTTGTTTCGAGGAATTTCATAATCAAACAATGATATCTATGCTTCACTATGCCATTTTAATATCTTCAAACTGGTTTTTCAAACAAAAGTTGAGCAAAATTTAAAAAAAAAAAAAAAAAATAACACATTTTTCTCGCTTTTTAGGAGCTCAATATTGAAACTGTTGTATCTCTTGAATTTCAGATCTCCAAGGTTTAAAATCCCATCCTATGGTATCCCTCTGAGTTTTTTTTTCCAATTCCACAAGTCAGACCATAATTGGATTCTTCAAGATAATGTTATGCCCAACCTCCCATGTTGCCTTGATTATGGACGAGTTCAGTAGAGCGAACTTGTACGGAATGCCACGTGTCACTGTTTTGACCTTTAGATCTGAAAATGATATACGAAAAACTAAAGTCCATGTAATTTCATTAACTTTTTGCAAAATTCAAATGCGATGCTCGCAGAGGAAGTTATGACTATTTTCCCAAGGTCACCTATTTGAGATTGAATTATGGAGGCTGCGAAAACCCTAACTTCCTCGGATCATATCTCCGAAAATATAACGAACCAAGATCTGAAATTCATACACAAAGTTCACCAAGATTTCGACTCGACATGGTCATAATTTCATCTTCTGAATCATCGTAGGGAAAAAATTATAGTGAAAATTCCAAGATGGCCTGTTTGAAGAAGTGAAACCCTAGAATCCAAAGCTTTGATACCAAAGTTTATGCAACCAACTCAAAAAATAGAAGAAAAATAGATCAACGACTTGAGAAATAGCCTCTTCGAGGGGGCAACGTCCTTTACATCACATAAATGAACAATTATTAGATGATTCAAATGATAAGACCTCCTTTCCATATATAAGAGTCTAAGGGGTCACAATATAATGAGAGCCTACATAATAATAATAAAATAAGGGCACAACAATAACAATAGTGGGCATCTACGGGGCACAACAATAACAATATGGGGGCTACATTACCAATAACAATAAGGAGGATACACTAGTATTATAGGGACCTAACATTTTATGTCCACTTTTATGTCTACTTTTAAACCTTCAATGTCCCATTTTATGTTTGCTTTCATCTCTTTCATCTCATTTTTGGTTACGATTTGTGAAAGAAAAAATTGTTGCACTTGGTTTCATAATTTTGATATATCATGTTGCATTTATTCCTCTTCTTCATGCATCATAGTAGAGATTTATGAGGACTTAATGGGCATATAATTTTTTCTTTTGAGGCATTTTGGGAACAAATAATGATATCTATGCTTCACTATGCCCCTTGAATCACTTCAAACCGATTTTTCAAACTAAAATTATGAAAATTTAAAAATACACACCTTTTAAGAGCTTGATTTTGAGCTTGTCGATTTGACTGACCTTGAAATAGTTGGATCTTAGCGATTTTGGCTTCCCAAGGTCTGAAATTGCATCTTGAGGTAGATATTTGTGTCTTATTTCTAATGAAACAAGTCAGACTGATATTGGATTCTTCAAGATAAAGTTATGCCAAATCTCCCACGATGACTTGATTATGGACTAGTTCAGTAGATTGAACTTGTACGAGATGATACATGTCATTGTTTTGACCTTTGGCCATGAACCTCATACCTAAAAAAGCACAGTTCATGAAATTTTAGTCACCTTTTATGGAATTCAAATCCGATGCTTGAAGATAAAGTTATGACGATTTTCCTCGGGACACATATTCGAGACTAAATTTTGGAGTATACAAAAACCCTAACTTCCTTGAACCATATCTCTAAAAATATAGTGAACCAAGGTCTAAAATTTTAACCAAAGGTTAATCAATATTTCACCTCCATGCGGTAACAGTTTCATAGTCTGAAGCTTCATAGGAAAAAAAAAATATAGCGAATAATTCCATGATGACCCTTTTGAAGCAGCGAAACCCTAGAATCAAGAGCTATGATACCAGATGTTATGTATCCATACCAAAATAGCACAAAAACATAAGAAATGATAGATCAAAGACTAGATAATAAGCCAATTTGAGGGGAAACCTTCCTTTACATAACATAAATTAACTATTCTTGGATGATTCAAATGACAAGACCTCCTTGGTATATATAGGAGTCTAAAGGGTCAAAATATAATTAGGGCCCACATAACAATAATAATGTAAGGAAACAACAATAACAATATAGGGGCTACACTATTATTATAGGGACCTAACAACATGCAATACTTTTCCAATATTCCATAGAATAATATTCAACATAACAAGCACACAAAAACCTTAACAACAACCATTACATGCAATCATCACTCAAAAGATAATCAACAAAATGCTTACAAGACATGCATGAAAAAATCCTTTATCATCCTAAAGTGATGTTTCCACAACAAGAGATAGTATCCAAAAGTAAAATTATCCACAATATAGCACATGTCCACAAGTATAGAAGTCACATCACCTAGGCTGAAATCTCTAAGAGGGCTAAAGTACTCCACAAGTGATGATGAGATACAACAATGAGGTGACCTTTATTTATATGAGGTCTACCTCAAGTAATTTTAGTTAATGAAACCCCTAAGACAAATTTGACAAAAAATAAACCTTGAATTACAAGCCAACCTACTAGCTCAATGCCTAAACATGTCATACATTTCTACACGTGTGAGCCGTAAGCCTTAATAATTCTGAAATCATGCTGCTTTTAGGCTCCAAATGCCATGCCATGGTGTGTTGAAGACTGAAAATATGTATATGTACTAGGATCATCCAATATTTGAGGGATTTCCCTCAAATCCACCTCAAATCATCCTCTAGGGTCCCAAATCTAGCTAGGGTGTCACCATGTCATCTTCGTGGGTATCCAATGGTAAAAAAATGGCCTCCTCTCTTTGGCGTTAGGGCTCCATCAGGTGAAACAAGCCCTCACTAGTATCTCATGGAAGATCATCCTCATTTGGGATTTGAATCACGAATTTCTATTAGGTGTTGTCAGGGCCATCCTAGGGAAATGTTGGGTCCAACAATGCAATAATCAATAATTCTCTATGTTGGGTCAAAGGAGATCAACATCCTGGGTCTTAAGGGTTCTCTATAACATGTGACATTTGCTTAAGTCATCATAAGGCCCAACACTCTGAATGTTGCATTTGTTAAATCATCTATCTCTCTACAAGGCCTGGGTACCTATGGAGGGGGTTCCCTCAAGGCCTTGGCTACTATGGACCGCTTAACAAGACCAACATGAACTTAATTGAAAGCAACCATCCATTAGAGACTAAGATGATATGAACATCTAAGTGTACCAAACTTGGATGTTACAGGAATATTAATAGTTCAAACTTGGATCACCTTCCGATATATAACTAGACCAAGTTCCATAAAGGTATTCCCTACCTTGATAGACATGGCTAATGGTTAAGGCCTATTAGGTGCTTCCAACCCTTAAGGGGAAGTGGCATTTCTGAGGTCAACCCCTCAATCAATAGATGTTAGTGAAAATGTATGGCAATTGAGGAGAAAATGTTTCATAGCCAAGTATCATGGTTAATGGAGTAGTTGATGAGTAATCCACATCCTAAGTGCCTAGATATAAGGAGGGAGAAATCATGAAGGCATGAGTTACCCTGTTTGGCCTACCTTTTCCACCCCTCTAATGCACCTTTTACTTCTTCTTGATAATGCTTTGTATTATGGTACATAACTCAAGGGCTAGAGCTTTCTCTTCATGATACATCATTTTAATTTTAACTCTTAAGATGAGACATTTTATCACTCATCAGGGTTGGAACATGCAAGGGTTCCTTTTGATGTAATGGAGCATCAAGTGCTCAAGCACTGGGTGATTTCTAATGATGAGGGTAGAGATCATCCTAGGATTTTTCTTATGTGATAACTTATGTCCTGACCATCTTTTGCATTTTGATTTTCTTATTTTTCTTTCATTGTGACCATGATACACGTTTCCATTCATTTAGCTGCATCAAACTCCAAGGAAATGTTTTCAGCCCTACTTAAGGAGTATGGACATCAGAGGGTGCCAAATCCCAATGAACTAATGACACGTTAGACCTGAATAATGGTGGTGGTGTAAGGGGCTTGTAAGGTGGCATGGAAAGTGTCAAGTATGATGTAATGGAAAATGAACATGCTATCGCAATCTAGGTTTTCCAAATAATCCCCCTCCTATAACCGTAAGGCCTAAAGGGAGGTTCCACTGGACTAGGGTTAAAGATTAACCCTTAACCCCCCTAGTAAGATGACTGAACATATTTATAATCATGATTGTTTAATCTTCCAAATCACCCCTTTATCCATGCTAAATTCTCAAAACAAACAAGTATAAGAACCAGATTGCAAAATGATCAAAGAACCTTTCGAGTAGTAGCCCAACTTCATCCAAGTGGAAGTGTTGGATGGTAAGAGGTATATTTTTGATGTAAATGGTGGAGGAACATGGAATATTATCATTGAATAGTGAATATAAATGGTTGTTGGGTTAGTTAGTTTTCCGACTAACTATCAAATGTGGGAGAAAACATTCCTCCTATTGGGTTACCCATTTTGGTGGGTAACATATGGATCAAACTCAAGGACATGAGATCATCATAGAGCACATGATCCATATGCTTGAATGGGGAGTTCATGAGAACTCCAACAATCCTTGGGCTTGTAGATCTGTAACTTGCACATCCAAGTTAACTTGTTTGGGAGCATGTGCATTGGGTGTTGGTTGCAACCCTGGTTTTATATGATGATAATCAAATTCATTTCAAAAATTCAATCTATCTAAATATATATTAGTCTATAATGAAACATATTAATATGAGAATGTAAGATTGGAATGCATACAAACAATTTGTAATGCAACTATCTACATGCATAATTAAATTAGTTTCAACTGAACAAAGTGAGGCGAATCACCCTTACCATTTAGGGTAAGAGTTTACCATCACACTTAGAAATGTAAAAATATCCAATCCCTAATTTTCCATCAATTGTAATAGGGATATGGTTCTTATCTAATAACACAAGCTCACCTACCTGGTATTCTTTACTCGATTTCTAGACCCATTGCTTCTTTGGAAACATCTATTTCTTGTTCATGTTTTTTATATGACAGATGTCTTGGGAAGGATTAGGCTCTTTTAACTTTGGAGTCCCTTTGGATTGATTTTTACCTATACCCTTATGATTTTTGGTAACCTTTGGCTTTTCTATGGACTTAGGGAACGATAAAGGCTCCATATCTTCTACATGATCAAGCATTTGTGGTTCCCTATAAAAGACAAATGATGTTCCATCAATGGTAGGTAAAGTCACATATGACAAGTCCATTTGTAATTTTCCCCTAATTGAGGCACACCATTTCCTTAACAATAACATTCCCCAAGAATTAGGCACATTAATGACTATAATGTCCATCGACACTGATATATCCTTATTGGCTGCCAAAGATACCTTGACATCTCTTATAAAACCATATACGAGTATAGATTTTGAATCAAAGCCACATACATTTTTACAAGGTCTAGTGATATCCATATCTAATTGATGCATGGATTTTAAAGACATTACATTGTCATAGGAACCTGTTGTGCTGTACAACAACCCCCCATTTCAATTTTTTTTTCTTTAAAAATCATAATATGAAATGGGTCCCTTTTAAACTTAGATGTGTGAATAAATTGGTATTAACCCATCTTTAGGAAAATCCTCATCAAAAGGTCCAATGGAAATGATATATTCTAAGATAAACCTTTTGAACAATAATAAAATAGGTCTTTTAAACAATTATAAAGTTCTTTGTTATTACGATAAAGCGATCGCAAGATCGCATATCGCAATAATAAGAAAAACATATATAAAAGACCCATTGACTCACTCCGATCCGAAAAAGGAAATCGCTATCGGATATCGGGGAAAGGAAAAAACACATAGTATAGAGAAACGCCTCCCTCATTTCCCCGATGCGATAAAAGGTATCGCCATCGGCAATCGGCCGTAACAACCCAATACATGAATTGTGACACCTTCAAATCCTCCGATGCGATAAGGCGTATCGCCATCGACGATCGGCGATTTTGCAATGACATAAGTAATATGACCCGAACCCATCCCCGATTGCGATGCATTAAATCAAGGCGCGTGTTTCGAAACATATTTAAAAGGCTTGCATGCATTGTATCACCTTTTGGTGATCAAAGGATATTTTGGACTATTATTAAAACCTTCCCGTTCACGTTACCAATCATCAATTGCGATTTAATTCTGATTATCTGCCAAAAATCTAAGCCACGCTTGAATGGATCATTCATCATATAAACATTATGATGGGTATTTAAAAAACTCCTTTACCATGATTGATAGGTTAAACGGCCAATTAATGAAGCAGTTATGCCGAGATTTTCCCTTAGATTGTATCTGTGGCAGTTTCACTATAAGCCTTTATTATTCGCTAATTGATATAATTCTTTCATATTGGCTCATACTACCTATTCTCTGTATCATGTTGGTTTCATTCCTTGTGTAGAACTCCACCGAAATAATAAATTTGAAGCAAATGGGAAAGAAATCCAAGAGATCCGTGGCAGCAGCGGCTCCTACAACAACAGTGCAGCCAACCAGTGATCCAAGACCAAGTAAAAAAGGTTTAATTTCAGACACTACATGTCTCGGCCTTGGAAATACAAGTTGGCAAAGTATCTACAATTTAATTGAAGTAGAGGAGCCTGAGGAAGTGTCGGAAGAAGCTACTGCAGACTCGACTAATAAATCAGAAGCTTCCCTGAAAGATTTAGCTGACTCATATTTACACAGGATAGCAGCACGGGAGAAAATTCTTCCATACACTAATGTAGTCAGATGGGTGGTTGAAGAAATTCCAGTTTCAAATAGAATGTTTTGCACAGTTGACGGAAGAATTTTTGGTTCATTTCAGCCTGATGACTTAAGGAAGATGTATCACTTGCCCGAACCTGAAAAGAAATACAACAAAGCCTTTCTAGAGAAATTTGCAGTAGAGAACGAAACTGAATCGGCCCCAATTAAGCAATGGAGACAGAATCCCGCAAAGCACAAACATGAATCATCGGGTAAGTACTCTGTGGATTCATTGTCATCTCCTTACTGTTATGCTGGGGCAATGATGTGTAGAATGTGGGGAATGCATGATTCAACAAAGTTTACTATTGAAATGGTTCCTTTAATGGAAGCGGCGGTTAATAGTTATGTGATGGATTGGGCAAACATATTGTCCGATAAATTAGCCACTGCAATTCTTGACTTCAGATCAAATGCACGTAAAACCACCAGAACCATTCCCCCTTTTTATTATAGTGCTTATATTATGGATACTTTTCACTTTAATTCCAAATACCCGGTACTCGGGTGGAGATGGACTGCACAAGACCCTAAGCCAATCCACATTTATCATCAGATGTTATGGAAGGCACACTATAAAGACCACTTGTACCAAATCTGTAATGGTTTCATGTTACCTATCTATTATGCCATTTTTGATAAGCCTGCCCCAAGGATTTCCGAGGAAGCAATGATTGACTTGACTGCTGTAGGGAATTGGTTTGGGGAAGAAAAGTTCACATATATAAGGGTTTATGGTAGCCTCACAAGACCCCATGTCCTTCCTTTGTATATACTTGATAAGCTGTTGGCTTGAGAGTTGGCCTACCAAATAACCACAGTAGGAACATCCAAAACTCTTAGGAATTCTAAAAAGCAGTCATGGCCTACATTTCCTTTGAGGTGCGGTGTTTACACTCTACATGATTACAAACATGTGGAGAAAGAGACAGAAAAAATAAACATGCTCAATCTTGCAACCATCCCCAACAGGCAATACGACCCAAGGAAAGTTGCCTATAATGTGCTTGAACAAGCCAAACTTACAAAGTTTGACCACGAAAAAGATCAATTTGACGACCTATTTTCTTCATTAGAATCATTATTTCAGGTAAAAACATTGGCCAAAATGAAATATAAAGATCAAGGAATGGTAGAATTCAATAGGCTCAGAGAACAAAGGTTGCAAACTCTAGCTCTGGACTTATTAGCTACTACCCTAACAACTCAGTCAAGCGAGCCTGAACAGTGAATTATTGACAAACCTCCTGCTACAGAGAAAATTCTCGAAAAGGGAAAAGAGCCAGAACAAGAGACAGAGCAAGAGAAAGAGAAGAAACAGGGCAGTGAATATATTGATATAGATACTCAGATTGATCCCAAACTCCTCAAAGAGTGGCAACAATTTGAATCTATTATAAGCAATCCCGATACTTCACAAGGGTTCAACACACCTCAAGTAACAGTCGGTCAAGAAACAACAACAACTACGGTTCCAATTGAAGGGACCAGAGACCTATCCATCAACAAAGATGCAGAAATAATTCCCAAAGATCCATCCGATCAGATTGTTTTGCAGATAGAAGACATACGTCCATTAGATGCCTTTTACAATCCCAAACACAGGGCTGTGGTGAAAAGAGAAAGAAAAAGGAGGAGACTTGATCAATCTTCCCTTTTACCAGAACAAACAGAAATGGCTAATGTGGTGTGGAAGGAGGAATTTGACCCTTCTGATGACCTTACAAAACTTTCTCAGTATGCCAGAGCCTATTCGGCAGCCACCATGGATAAAGCCTCGGAAGTAAGCAATCTACTTAAGGAAAGAGACCAAACAATTGTTTTGTTGCAGTCACAGGTGTTCGAAAGACAGCAAAAAATAGAACAGTTAGAACAGCAACTATCAACACAGCAGCAGATAAACAATCAATTAAATGAGCAATTGCTCAAGGAGAAGCAGAGGATAGACTTAAGCGTAGTACAGAAACAAAAGGAATTATCCAAAGCATTGGCTAGGTTGAAGACAATGAATGAACAAATGAGTAAGACGAAAGATGAGAAAATCGCTCAACTGTCACACCAAGTAGAAAAGTACAAGAGTCTTCCGCAACCAACAGATTTCAGGTCCGAAGCTCTCCAAATCAATAAAGCATTGATTACACAGCTAAAACTGCTATGTCATAACATTTCTCTGGTTGAGCCCCTTTGTGAGATTACTGCATCAATAGTTGACAAATCAGTCGATGCCAGGTAGGATTTAGAACAGGCCGATGAGACTTTAACCAACTTTCTTGCTTGGCAAGACACCAGTGAAGGGCAAGCCGTGAATCTGCCTAAAATTCTAGAGTCACACAAAGAAATCCTTTTTCTAGAATGGCAGTCACAACTGATGAAAGCAGAGAGAGAAACCTCAAGATGCAGATTATCAACAAGTAATTTAATTGAGTTAATCAATGACACTCTTTATCTGTCTAACATGATTTCACAGTGCTCTCCAGGTAAATTGACGTCAGCCAAAGCATTGGAACAAACATGCAATCAAGAATTGGAGAAGAATGGAAGATTAATCGCCGACATCCAAAGTTTAACTTGGGATACCTTTTGGTTTTTCTTAATTAAACCATACAGTCAGAGGGCCGCACTCAAATGTTTAACCAATGCCATCGGTTGCATGATTCCCGAAATCCATGATGCCACATACTCAGCCCAACTACATTCTCGTCTGAGTCGCCCTCCAGAATTGCAACCGATGCTTGCTATCTGCCAGCTCAAGCCAAAGGGAGATCATTCGAAACAATGAATCATGCTGTCGACTGCAAACAAGCCGATTTTGAGGAGATACTCATAATTTAGTTGTACCAATTAATAGCATTTTTATTTTGTAATTAGTTAGCCTAATTAGTATTTATAGGCCCTTTCATGCATTTAGAAAGGGTCCTCAGTTTTTGTATGAAATCAAATCAGTAAGTCACACTATTGTGCTTCTGATATATTTTTATAAAAACTGGGCCAGTATTCTGAATTTTAACGAAGAAAGCTTTGATGAGATGTGCACTATTGCCTTGTTGTGGAAGTGTTTCTTAGTTAGAAGAAGGAATTTGAATGCGATTGATATCGGGAGTGATCCGAGTAACATATGGTACTATTATCTATGCTCTTGCCTCATTCTTGCATGTGAATCAGCATTTATTTAATCTTGCTATCATTGGATATATGTATGTGTTTTAACAGCAATCCTTATACTTATCACTATTGAATGTCTAAGGAGTGTTATTCTTTCAATCATATTTATGTCTATGATATATATGAAGAATAGTGTAATAATGTTTTCGTGATTACTTTGTTCAACTACTTGAACAAAGTAATTATCATATGAATAAATGTTTTTGTTTACCAATAGAGTCATCTATATGCCTGTTTGTAGATAAAGATCATCAAAAGTTACACTAAAGCAGAAATTTCCCGGGATAGGATAGTTGTTCGTAATTTTACTTTTAGATTAAATCATTCATCCATTATCATTATATATTAGAGAATCAACCACTTATCCATCTTATTTACCAATCATTGGGAAACTGGTCCCATTATTTCCAGTCGGAGCCACCACACCAAACGGAAAAGGAGCTGCCTTTAAGGTCTGGACCGGGTGGTTTTCCCCGATGTTGTTGCAACAATTTTCGAGGCATCAACAGAACCATAATCAAGCATACAATTGTGCAAAAAGAGGTTATTTATCACTAGATACAATAAAAATGGCTCGTTCCCTCCATTATCCTTATCAATATACATGTTTTGTAGGATGATTGAAGGGTCCTTAAGCTCCTTTTCAAAGTTGAAATCATTCCTAACTTCCCCCCTTTTGTGTCCAAGTTTGGATATCTCCAAAAGAGGGACTTGTACATTCATTTTAGCCAAAAAATTAGTCAGGTCAACCACTAAAACTACATCAAAATTTTGAGGTTTTGATTTGGGCCCATTTTTTAGATTGTAAAAGAGGTTTATCCTTATTTTGGGAGGTAGTGTCAGAGCTCAAACTTGCTTGGCCTTTATTGGTGTTTCTTCTAGAGTATTACAATCCCTTGGACCTCCCATTATTTTCCACTACCGTAATTGGCTCATCTTGATCATTTGTGTATTCATCTTGGACTTGATTAGGCCATGGATGGAAGTAAGAATCTCCAAGCAATATATTAAAGGGGTACCATCATTGATAACGTTTAGGTTCTCTGGAACTTCCACTTCCTCCATTTGATTGTATGGACACTCTTCTGGGTATGGTAGTCATCAAAAGGTTAGCACCAAGGAGATTCATCATGTCCCACCAAGTTGGTCGGGGCAAGGGTGGTTGGACCATTTTGTTGTGATGAATGATCTCTTGTAGGTGCCTTCTTCTTGAGAGGTCTTGGGCCTCATTGAATTACGACTTAGGAGGGAAGTTCTGGTGAGATCCATTTTCTCTTAATAACATAGCCAACTTGTGTATCATTGGCATCTATCCTTGCATTAGCTCATTAGTAACCTTATCAATTCTTTTGGAAAATGCTTGCAAGTCAAGATCCATCTAGGTACTAGGCTTAACTTTAGGTTCAATTCAAGTCCTAGGATAGGTGAATAAGTCAAACCTAGATAGAATTAGATTTTGTTCTATATCAACAGCTAAGACTTTGGTTTCATCAAAAGATTGAGGCTTTTTGTCTCTAAGATCATATGTCAAATGCTCAAGGAAAGGTCACACATACTTATCAAGGATGGTATCATCAATTGACCTATGTAGATCAGGTACTTCCTTGAATAGATTTTCAAAACCCTGAGTAAATTCCTTAAAAGTTTCATTTTTAGTCTTCTTGGGTTTAAGGAGTTTCTCAAGGAGCATGATGCCTTCCTTGGAAATGGCCCATCTTTTGTCAAAGGCTTGGTGAAAGGTATCCTAATATATGATACTACCTTGGGGTAAACTAAGGTACCAATCGCTAGCACTTCCTTCTAAAGTAATGGAAAAGATCATCATGAATTTAGAAATCGCTACCCAACAAAACTCATGAATGTGTTTTTCTATAGTGATGGCATTTGTACCATCGAACTTAGGCAACCAATCACAATACTTCTCTGGTAAGGGATGCATCAAATCAAGGAATTTGCTGACATCTAATGGCCTAAATGCAACTATGAGCCATGGTCTATCCATGGTGTTAGGGGTGGTATTATCCACAAATAAACTTCTGACCACGAGACTCTTTGGGATCACGAGGGATGTAACTAGTTCAATAGTTTTACCAGTAGTATTCTTCTTTCTCAGAGCTATGGTATTGTCGAAATAAGTACTAGGGGTTTTAACATGGTTATTTCTAGGAGTCGATAGAAGAGATGTTATTTTTTCATCCTTAATGTTTTATTCAAAAGGGAATGAAACTTAATCTTCAAATAACGAGGAGGTTGACTCAAATCCTCCTTAGAAATGGCACGAGAATATCTTCCCTCAAAACATAACAGGTCTTGTGAGAGGGCTCACAAGGCCTAAAATATACCAAGGGACAACAATGAGGTGGAGGTCCACTTTCACCACAAGTCACCACCTCATTCTCTTTAGTGGACTTTCACCACAATGGAGGTTTCCCAGTATTAGTCACCTAATAGATATTCTATGTCAAGGGTTTAGAGGTGAAAAATAGATAGGCTCAAGAAAGGCTCTCATCATAAGGACAAGGCTCAATTTAATGAAGACAAGCAATAAAATTCACTTCAAGAGGCCTATATGGAGCACTTATGACCTAGGGTTTAATGAATAAGAAAGGATAAAGACTTACCAAGGAGCATAATTCCAAGAAAAGGCTTTTTAAATATTTATTCGATAAATAATTAGTGCAACAAGGTTTCAAGTGGCCCTAAGTGGAAGCCTAGGGTTAGGTTAGGGATTACCTAGGGCTTGTGACATCAACTACAAGGAGGCTAAAATTACTGTGGAAAAGGTTATATTTTAATGCAATGAGACTTAGTCCATGTGTATGACTCACAATAAGTCAACGCACTCCTCCTAGTTGAATTTGGCTCTATACCCTAGCTTAATGACTTGCCTTGAAGGGCTGAAATGTAAGAGAAAGAAAGAAATATGTTTAGAAATATTTTTAGTGATGTGTGATCACATATGTGGATGTCAGTGCTTGATCCTTGGGTGATGGAGTCAAAGGGAAACCTACTAATGGAAATATTAAACCCTAGTATGGAGTAAGTGAAAGAAAAATCCTAGCTACCGCTTTATGATGGGATAAAGTCATGAAGAGAGTTTTCATGAAGATTATTCAAGGGATCTCATACATTCTTTAGTTAATACATTCAATAATGTGCCAATATTCCATAGAAAAATATTCAATATAACAAGCACATAGAAACCTTAACAACGACCATTCCATGCAATAACCATTCAAAAGATAATCAATAAAATACTTATGTGATATGCATGAAAAAATTCTTTATTATCCGAAAGTGACATATCCACAACAAGAGTTAGTCTCTAAAAGAAAATTGTCCACAATAAATCACATCTCCACAAAAATACAAGTCACATAAGCTAGGCCAAAATATCTCAGAGGGTCAAAATACTATACAAGTAATGATGAGATACAACATTGAGGTGACCTCTATTTATGTGAGGTCTAGCTCAATTAATTTTAGCTAATGAATCCACTAGAACAAGTTTGACAACAAATAAACCTTGGGTTACAAGCTGAACCACTAGGTCAATGCCTAAACATGTCATTAATGCCCACATGTGTGAGTCGTATGCCTCAATAATGCTGACATCATGCCATTTTTTGGCTCTAAATGTCATGTCATGGTGTGATGAAGGTTTCAAATATATCAGTGTGCTAGGATCATCCAACATTTGAGGGATGTCTCTTAAATTCACCTCAAGTCATCCTTTGTGGTCCAAAGACTAGTTGGGGTGTCACCATGTAATCTCCATGGCTCTCTAATGGTCAAACCAGGTCCTCCTCTCTCCAAAATTACAACTCCATTAGGTGCAACAACCAATCCCTAGTCTCTCATTGAATACCATCTTCATACGGGCTTTGAATCATGGCTTTCCCATCAGGCAGTGTTAAGGCCATCTTAGGGGCATGTTGGGCCCAATAGTGGAATAATTGAGAATCCTTTGTGCTGGGTCAAAGGAGATCAATTTCCTAGGTTTTGAGGGTGCTTTGGGACATGTAACACTTGCTCAAGTCATCATAAGGCACAACACTCTCAATGCTGCGTTTGCTAAATCTTATATGTATTTGAAAGGATTTGGTACTTGTAGAGGGGGTACCGTTTGTTGGGTTGTGTTATATCTTTCCACGACTAGCCCACATAGTTAACCAGGGGGTTAGAAGGGGGGGCGGAGCCCCCCCTTCTTTGTGCCGATTGCGTAGTGGGGGGGGGGGGGGTCACAGTGGGTTTGAGGGGTGCAGGTAACCCCACTCTATGGGGTCCGGGGCAGCGCCCCAAATGTTTTTGGTTTTGGACCCTATGTTAGGTTAGGCGGACCTACCTATGGTTTTGTGCGTGATTTTCGCACATGGTTTTGGATGCGATGGTTTTTGGTCCATGGTTTTGATGCGATGGTTTTCGGTCCATGGTATTGGATGCTTCGGCATGTATAAATATGTATTGTAACATTGAAAGAAATATAATGAAAAATCAAGCTAGTAGTCCTGGTTTTGGGATCCAGGGGAATATCTTTGTGTATATGTGTTTTATGTGTTATGTTATCGCATTGTTTATTTCTGTGTTTTAGAATTCGTATGTTGGTAGTTTCTGTACGGGGTTAAAACCTACATTTGGTATTGGAGCTGTTTTGGCTTCAAGGGGACAACTTTGTTGCTGAGGGGTTTCGCTCAGGCCTGTGGTAGACCCTATTCAGTGGGAGATCTACGGGATCGATTCTAGTGGTGAAAGAAGATGGCGAGCAGTGGAAAGATAGAGATCGAGAAATTTAATGTCCAGAGTTTTGAGTTGTGGAAACTCAAGATGGAGGATCTGTTGGTGGATAAAGATCAGTGGATCGCAGTAGATCCGGGTACTAAACCAACGGGAGTGTCTGATGAAGAATGGAAGAAGTTGGATCGGAAGGAAAAGAGCACAATACGATTGTGTGTCTCAGATTTAGTATTTCTGAATGTATTAGGGGAAGCTATGACAAAGGCTTTGTGGGACAAGTTAGGGACTTTGTACCAATCTAAGTCTTTGGTGAATAAACTGTTCTTGCAGAAAAAGCTGTATAACTTGAGGATGAAAGATGGAGACTCGGTGATAGAGCATCTGAACGCATTTAATACTATGGTAAGTCAGTTATTATCTGTTGATATTAAAATTTCAGATGAAGATAAGTGCATCAGTTTGTTGTGTTCTCTACCAGATTCATGGGATAGTCTGGTTATTGCAATAGGTAGCAATACAACTGCCTTGCAGTTTGATGAAATAGTCTCATCCTTGCTGACGGAGGAGATGAGATGGAAAAATATGGAGAGCCAGAATGGTGATGCCTTGTTTGTACGAGGACGGTCCCAGAATAGAAACAAAAATAAGTCATCGAGTGGGAGATATAAAACTAGAGGGAGATCTAAATCTCCACGAAAATCTGTAAAGGTGGTGTGCTGGAAATGTGGAAAGGAAGGGCACTACAAAAGGGACTATAAATCTAAAGATCCTGATAAAGGAAAGGGATCTGATGATATTCCTTCTCTAGAGGCGAAAACCACCTCAGATGAAGGCGGGGATGTGTACTTGGCTTCTTCAAGTACACATGTAGATCATGAGGCATGGTTGATTAACTCAGGTGCATCCTTTCACTTCACTCCCCATAGAGAGTGGTTCTGCGAGTATGAGAAATACGATGGTGGTGATGTCTTCTTAGGGGATGATAGAAAGGCTAGAATCGTTGGTCGTGGAAAAGTAAAGTTGAAGTTGCAAGTTGGAAGGGTTAGAACACTTCCGGGTGTTTTGCATATTCCTACATTGGCCAAAAATTTGATTTCTGTAAGCAAGTTGGATGATGTAGGTGTAAAAACAGTGTTCGAGAAGGATACTTGTAAGATGGTTCAGGGAGCACTGGTATTGATGCGGGGAGTTCGGATTGGAACTCTGTACAAGCTGCAAGGTAGCACTATTGTTGATGGGTGCAACAACTCTGTGGTTTTAGAAAGTGGAGCAGAAAATCTAGTGGTCTCTGGAGAGAAGACCATGTTGTGGAATCAAAGGCTTGGAGATATTGGAGAGAAGGGCCTTCGAATACTTCATGGTAAAGGTATGGTAGAAGGTATGAGTAATAGCTCTCTGGATTTTGATTTCTGTGAAAATTGTGTATATGGGAAGCATAATCGGGTGAGTTTCCCCTCTGGTGGTAAGAGGGTGAAACATATATTAGAACTTGTGCATAGTGATGTGTTTGGCCTTGTGAAGGTTCCATCACTAGGTAAGTCTGTGTACTATGTATCATTTATAGATGACTTCTACAAGGAATACATGGATATATTTCCTTAAGAAGAAATCTAAAGTCTTTGACAGGTTTAAAGAATTTAAGGATCTGGTGGAAAACTAGACAGAGAAGAAGATAAAGGTTTTGAGGACAGATAATGGTGGAGAGTTTTGTAGCAAGGAATTTGAAGAATTCTGTAAGAAGTGTGGTATAGCAAGGCAAATGACTACTCCATACACACTTGAGAAAAATGGAGTTGCAGAAAGAATGAACAAGACGTTGATTGAAAGGGCAAGAAGCATGCTCAGTGGTGCCGAGTTAGGATAGGAATTCTAGGCAGAGGCGGTGGAGACAACATGTTACTTGGTCAATAGATCACCTTCATCAGTGTTGGAGGTTAAGACTCCACAAGAGGTATGGATTGGTAAGAAACCCTCTCTTTCACATCTGAGGGTATTTGGATGTGATGCATATGTACATGTTCCAAAGGAGAAACGAACCAAGTTGGATAGTAAATCTAAAAAGTGCATCTTTATTGGGTATAAGGATGGTTTAAAGGGTAATAAGCTTTGGAACCTAGTAACAAGGAAGGTTGTGTACAACCGAGATGTTGTGTTTAGAGAAGTAAAATATGTTATTAAACATGAAGTCCAACCAAAGGAACCTGAGAAGATAGAGTTTGAGCTTAAGGAGGAAGAATCAAACTCTACAACAGAGGAGGAATTAGAAGATGAAGAGCCACAAACTCCAGGTGTGAGAAGATCAGTTCGAGAAAGAAGGCATCCAGAAAGGTATATTCCATCTGCTTTCCATTCAAATTTTTCTTTATCTATTACTGACGATGATCCTAGAACTATGAAGGAAGCAGTAGATTCAGAGGATGGAAAACTCTGGAAAGAGGCCATGGTTGATGAAATGGCATCTTTGTACAAAAATGAGGCTTGGGATTTGGTGGAGTTGCCGGATGGAAGGAAACCCATTGGCAGCGAATGGGTGTTCAAGAAGAAGACAAAT
The DNA here is from genome assembly GCA_031772625.1 of Pinus tabuliformis. Classification (NCBI taxonomy): domain Eukaryota; kingdom Viridiplantae; phylum Streptophyta; class Pinopsida; order Pinales; family Pinaceae; genus Pinus; species Pinus tabuliformis. The sequence continues at coordinate 1,002,582,979 of CM062815.1, read as the reverse complement.
GCAGAAGGAAAGGTGGAGAAATACAAAGCTCGGTTGGTAGTAAAAGGTTATTCCCAGGTGTCGGGAATTGATTTTGGTGATATTTTTTTTCCTGTTGCCAAGGTAACTTCTATTAGATTACTTTTATCTGTTGCTGCTGCTTTTGATTTTGAGGTAGAAAAGATAGATGTGAAGACAACATTTCTTCACGGGGATCTGGAAGAGGAGATCTACATGAAGCAACCTGAAGGCTTTGCGGTGAAGGGTAAGAAAGAACTGGTATGCAAGTTAAAGAAGTCTCTGTATGGGTTAAAACAGTCACCAAGGATGTGGTATCAAAAAATTGATACATTTATACGGGGACTTGGCTTCACCAGAAGCAAAGAAGATCACTGTGTGTATTTTAAATTAATTGGTGACCGTGTTATCTATCTGATCTTGTATGTGGATGATATGTTGCTGGTTGGAAATTACAAAGAAATTATCCAGGATTTGAAGACCCAATTGTCCTCCAAACTCGACATGAAAGATCTTGGTGCTGCAAACTATATTTTGGGCATGGAAATTAAAAGAGATCGGGCAAAGAGGAAGCTCTGGTTAAACCAGAGGAAGTATGTCGAGACAATACTGCAGAGGTTTAATATGCAGGATAGTAAACCGGTGAAGGTTCCTATTCCTGTAGGTGTAAATTTATCTGTCGAACAATGTCCCAAGACATAAGAAGAGGAAGAGGACATGTCCCATGTTCCATATGCAAGTGTAGTCGGTAGTCTAATGTATGCGATGGTCTGTAATAGACCAGACATTACACATTCAGTGGGAGTATTGAGCATGTTTATGTCAAAATCAGGGAAGGAGCATTGGACAACAGTGAAGCGGGTTTTCAGGTATTTGCGTGGCACTAGTGATTATGACTTGTGCTACCAAGGAAGACTAGGATTGGACAGAGTGTTGGATATTCGTGGCTTTGTTGATGTAGACTGGGTTGGAAATCTGGATTAGAGAAGATCTACAAGTGGGTATGTGTTTAACCTATTTGGAGGTGCAATTAGTTGGATGAGTAAGAAACAATCTGTAGTGGCACTATCAACTACAAAGGCAGAATACATGGCAGCCACTCATGCAAGCAAGGAAGCAGTTTGGTTGTAGAGATTGTGTTCAAGTATGGGGTTAGTACAAGGAGTTATAAGGATAGACTATGACAACCAAAGTGCAATTTTCTTGGCAAAGAACCTTGCATGTCATTCAAAGACAAAGCACATTGATGTTGAGTATCACTTTGTGAGGGATATGATAGAAGACCAAAAGGTGTTGCTGGTAAAGGTGGACACTTTGAAGAATACTGCAGATGCATTGAAAAAATCTGTGAGCTCTGAGAAGTTCTCTTGGTGTAGAGAAACAATGGGCATTGCAGGGCTAGATAAATGACTAAGCTCTCTAGTGCCCCCCTGTGGAAAGAAAACACAACAAGTGGGAGAATGTTGGGTTGTGTTATATTATTTCCACGACTAGCCCACATAGTTAATCGGGGGGTTAGAAGGGGGGGCGGAGCCCCCCCTTTGTTGCGCCGATTGCGTAGTGGGGGGGGGTCATAGTGGGTTTGAGGGGTGTAGGTAGCCCCACCCTATGGGGTCTGGGGCAGCGCCCCAAATTTTTTTGGTTTTGGACCCTATGTTAGGTTGTGGACCACCTAGTAAGACCAACATGAACTCAAGTGAAAGCAACCATCCATTAGAGACTTAGATGATATGAGCATATAAGTGGACCAACCTTGGATGTTAAGGACATATTAATACTTCAAACTTGGATCTCCTTCCGATATCTAACTAGACCAAGTTTCGTAAAGGTGTTCCCTAGGTCTTGATAGAGGTGGCTAATGGTTAAGCCTATTAGGTGTTTCCAACCCTTAAGGGAAAGTATCATTTTCGAGGTCAACCCCTCAATTAATAGGAGTTAGTGTAAATGTATGGAAATGGAGGGTAAAAGGCTTTAGGGCCAAGTGTTATGGTCAAGGGGACCAACTAATAGGGAATCTACATCTTGAGTGTGTAAATGTAATGAGGGAGAAATCATGGAGGCATGAGTTACCCTGCTTTTTCCACGTCTCTAATTCGCCTTTTACTTCTTCTTAATAATACTTTGTATTATGGTGTTCTCCAATGCACCAAGGATTGAAAAGCAATGGAATGACCCTACAAAATTAGATGATATCCTCAAAATAAACTTTAGAAGCAACGCATGATGTCTCTAAGGGAGAGTCTTACTCCTAAAATTAAGTGAATCATCCCTCAAGTCATGGGAGGGGGCTAGTAATTCGACATGTGTCGAATAAATCCCTCCATTTAAATTCTAAGGTGTATTTCCCCATGATGTTCCCCAAATGATGTGACATATGCTTCAAATGAATGAAAAAGGTGAGAATTCCAAATTCTAGAACATGGAATGGCATAAGAAGCCTTGCTACAAGTAAATAACTCAAAATTATATTTTACCAATGCCTTGGGAACTATGAATTACCTCGTGATATGTGAACTACATTGGGAACCATGAATATGCATAATGATTTATATGAAATCCATTCCATGCATCACCAAACACTAGATCCCATGATGAACCTACCTATCATTAAAATGTCATCAACATCCATGAAACAAAATAAGTACCTCAACTATCCATAGCTCCAAAAATACAAAGGGGTAGTGAAGAAATTCACTATGGTTAACCACATGCTAAAATAAGGGGTAATATGTTGGATTTATTATCACTCATTAGAATATTTATAGTGTGAGAAAGCATGATAATATTAATTTATTCCTAAGCCAAGAATAATATAATAATTTTGCATGGAAGAATGTCTAAGCTATTAATTTAGATATTGTTTCTCAATTTAACTTAAGGTTTTTTTAGTTCTACATGCCTTTACCATATTATTTCCAAGTTTCTACATAACACATAATAAAATTAATGCATAGATTCATTCATTGACATTCCAATAATGAGACCCAACATTGAAATTAATGAGTTTATTTATTTATCCATATGATACTCATTAAGTAGGTTTATGGAGATGCAACACATACCATAGCTAGCTATTACATCACCCTCTTCAACTTGTTCATGGGAGATTAATGTAACTCATATGCAATGCTCTTGTAGGATTTAATGTGTTACTACTTTGAAAATTCATACTAGTTTCCACATGAGAGATGATGAGTGCCTCTTAATTTCCAAGCAAATGCATTTGTAGTGTAAATTATAGCAAGGAATAGAAGAAATGGAAATAATCATTCTCAAGGAGTTTGTGGATCAAAAGAAGAGGCAATAGACATAGGACATCCAATAGTTCTTGAGAAACTATAAACAAGCCTAAGTGGAGTTCAAAGTTATGTAACTATGTTTCTTGACGAGGAGAGACCCAAGCAAATGTAGATATCCATGAGAATTCCCTATTCAAAGTGTTATCGCTGGTGGTTATAAGAATGCACGTACTTCGGAAATGAGGTATGACAATGTCTAGTAAATAGGAGTGCACCCACTGATTTTATGTAATCATAGGAGAAAGAATGCATAGACTAATTAGACTATTTAAGGGACATTCAAACTTTCCATTGAAGTTTGAATGACCACTATGTTCTATAGCAATAAGTGAGTAAAAGTTTGAATGACCACTATGTTATGTAGCAATAAGTGAGTAACAATGGTAAACAAAAGACTATCAACCAATTAATAGGAAACCCAAAGGCATAAGTTTCTTAGTTTTTATATGTTGAAATTGTAAGTCCAAGCATATTTTTTAATCATGTACTACTATAAATTTTTCTCTGTTTATTAGGTTCTTGTCCATGTATAGAAATGGATCTTATTCATTAAGGAAAAATGTGAGTTAGAGACAACTAGATTTTTTATGATGGATATTTGCACTATAGACATTAGTTCATATGATTTACTCTCTTAATAATTCATTGTTTATATGTATAATTCACTTCTACCTGCATCTTTATAATTCACATTTGGTTTTTGGCCTATTGTAGAGTTATCAAAATTGTATCTGTGAGAGTGGATGTAGGTGTAGATTGGGTGTGTCTCTAGGAGTTGGTTAAGATTTTATGGTTGAAGAATTGAGAGGTTTAGGATATTCAACACAAACATATAAAATTATCGTAATTCTAAATTAAATTTTAATGTGATATTAAATGTAAGATAAAATTACATACATTTTCTTGGGCCAAAAAAGAAAGAAATAAAAAATTGTGTATAGATATTTCATTGTTTGAAATCAAAATATACATTAATTAGTCCTTTTAGAGTTCCACTTTATAGTCCATAGTATTCATTGCAGAATCTACATTAGAACTAGAACTATACCCTCTTAAGTATAGTCTACCAACAATATCTTAAAGATACTATAATAATAAACATAATAGACCAAAACTTTAGATCTATAAAAAATCACCTCTATTACATTACCTATGAACTAATAGCCCCCTTCATCATTAAAAAAAAAGTAGAAGATTAAAATAATGTTTTTTATGAGATTGGTAGGAGAGTGCCTTCTATGAATTAATGTTCAATTAAAGTACTCTCCTACAAAAGCAAAGCTTTTCTAAAAAATGTTTGATTTGAAATTGATTTATTTTGTGACTACTTCTTCAATGACATATATGATCATTTTTAACATTAGTAGTTAGCTCTTACCAATATTCCCCCCAAAATTAACTTTAATTTTGATTTTTATAAGACAATTAAAGTTGGCTGCGCCACCGGATCCAAAACTCGAAACAACCATGTAGGAAGATTTTCAAGGATTATTTTTCATTTAGGTTAAGGCATAGGACATTAAGTGGATAAGTAATCTCAAAGCAATGAATAGTGATTTTTATAAGACAATTAAAGTTGGCTGCGCCATCGGATCCAAAATTCGAAACAGCGATGTAGGAAGATTTTCAAGGATTATTTGTCATTTAGGTTAAGGCATAGGACATTAAGTGGATAAGTAATCTCAAAGCAATGAATAGTGATTTTTATAAGACAATTAAAGTTGGCTGCGCCACCGGATCCAAAACTCGAAACAACCATGTAGGAAGATTTTCAAGGATAAACTCGAAACAACCATGTAGGAAGATTTTCAAGGATTATTTGTCATTTAGGTTAAGGCATAGGACATTAAGTGGATAAGTAATCTCAAAGCAATGAATAGTGATTTTTATAAGACAATTAAAGTTGGTTGCGCCACCGGATCCAAAACTCGAAACAACCATGTAGGAAGATTTTCAAGGATTATTTGTCATTTAAGTTAAGGCATAGGACATTAAGTGGATAAGTAATCTCAAAGCAATGAATAGTGATTTTTATAAGACAATTAAAGTTGGCTGCACCACCGAATCCAAAACTCGAAACAACCATGTAGGTTAAGGCATAGGACATTAAGTGGATAAGTAATCTCAAAGCAATGAATAGTGGCCCTGCTGACATCGACTCCACTAGCTCGTCCTATTGTTTGTCGGACTAGATAGCCTTGGAAATGGAAATCGTAGAGAAGATAATGGTGGGAAACAATTCAAACGATCTTGGTCGTCAGATGTGGAGGATGATCTCGGTGCTAGACCTATTTGTTCTCTTGCCCTCGCAAGAAAACAAGCTCAAGGGCACAGAAAACCAACAACAATTTTCTTTGTGTTTCTGTAATCCACTAATTCACTGATTCAAAGACCGATTCCTGCAACTTCTCCAAAAAATTTACGCCATTTTTGCAATTTTGGTGAGATTTTGACCTGGTGTAGCCTTTTTCGTGGTGTTTAGAGCAAAATTGTGGCTCCTTTTCTGCTCGAAATTTCTTCTTCCGTTTTGCACATTCTTGTTGCAATTTGGTTCAATTTTGTGCGTTTGTTGCTATGGCGGGGCTCAGGAGGCTAAGGCATTTCTCGTGACAGATATTTAGTAAAGCTTGCACAAATACAAGGTTGATAGTAGAAAGCGTCAAAGAAACTCTGCTTATGTAACATCTTTTATGTTTATAAAGGTTGTTGTTTTTTCTATTGAAAAAAAAAACTTGCATAAATACAATTAAATTTCACTGGCATTTGTTTTGTGTTCCTCCAGAATTTTTTTGACAGTCACTAGGCTAGAGGCATGTGGCTGTCTTCCATCTGCTTTTTGGCTTTGGATTTTGAAAGTCATGGAGTAGTCTACAGATGCCGATGATTATTGTTTGGATAGTTAAAAGTGGTGGGAATCTTTGGCAAAATAGTTTCAAGAAATTTTATAGTGACAATGTTTGAATCATGATTTTGATGGTGGAAATAAATTCAACACCATTAAAAACCTCTGAAACACCCAAAATCTTAAAGTTTTACAGCTGTAACCTAGGTTTACCAAAATCCTCACCTTTATCAAAATATCACTGAAATTTCTATAATTTGCAGAGAAAAATTTAGACTACGGCCTAGAAATTATACTTTCTTGCTGCGATTCAACTCTTGCTGTGATCCCTCGACAATTTGAGAAAGTTACTGGATTACCGAAAGTAGTTTTGGCAAGGATTGTGGACAAAGGACCTTAGCTGGTAGTAGATTTGTTAAATGTCATGAGAAAAAGCTTGAATACTAACAAAAACGTTAAAGCTTACACAAAATATTTTAAATATAAGTTTATTTATTAAAGATTATGGTAAAAGTCTGATATTCCATATCAATACCGTAAAGAATTTGCTAAAACCTTTGATGCGCATCGAGATTTTAACCTAAACCTAGTGACTTTATTTTTATAAAGCCTGGTCAAACTAACTAATTCGTGTATTTTGTTGGACTGAAAAGAAAAAAGAAAAGGTTTTCAACTCCTAGTTAGTAGTCAATAGTTCCCTTCATTTGGTTGGAATATAGTTTTCTTTTGCCTTGTGTTCGAAAGACGTTTTTCAGCCGCTGTTATTATTATTATTACATTAGGGGAGAGATTCCTAATGTTGTGCAGGGACCAGTGATTGATATAGTACTGGTCCCACCAAACCACCATTCATTGAGACTTTTGAAACCAAAATTTAAACAAAAATAAATAACATTATGTACAAATAAGTATTAATTTATGTTCAAAATTTCCCCATACATTCACTGGGCCCACAACTGTCCATAAATAGTATTTTACTACTTAACACTGCAAACCATATTGACCCAAGTAGAAAATAGCTAAAGCCATAAAGGCTTCCAAAATGGTCTATTCCAAAAGTACAAAGCAGCAGTCACTTCAACCCCCACTCATCAGAACTGCAGCTTTGCATCCCAAATAAATATGTCTACCTGCACATAACAAAAGGGAATGTATGTCAGCCATAACTGCTGTGTTGTTCAACAACTAAACACCCTATGTTCAATAAATGACACCCAACCCAATAACATTTAAATCCACTTTGTTCAATAAATGACACCCAGACCCAATAACTGCGATAAATGACACCCAACTCACTCTGTTTCTCATTAAAACAGATCAAAGCACACGGATCAACAAATAACCAATTCCCAACCATTAGATCACATCAAATTAAATCCATACCACACATTCAAAATGAAGCCATTGCAATCCATGTGCATCCATGTCCACCAATTAAATTCAAGTCCCCAAAACTATAAAAGAAGTCCACCCACTGTTGAAGTTGCATCTTATGCTTTCAAACTGTTCAGCAAACTTGAAGACAACATCACAAAACAGTGGCCAATATATCCAAGTTAGTTATATGAATTACAACTCATTCTTCTTACAGTTCTGTTTTCATTGTTTTCATTTATCAGATTTCTTACATGATCTGTCTGGCCATAACTGCTAGAAGGATACCTGGATGGTTTCACAAACAACGATTCAAAGTCGTCGTTCTTACAGTTCTGTCCATAGGGTTATAGTTAACTTTTTTTATACAGAGTTCATGTATGTGTTCTAGCTTATTATGGCAACACTTATTCGATCATCAGCTTCATAGTGATTACAACTTACATATCACAGAGGTTACATATGTCGTGTTAGTACTGTAGTCGCAGCTTGTTTAGCTTATAGGAATTGAACTTATTGAATACAGTCATATCCATCTAATCAACCAACTTGGTCATAGCTCTAATTACATCTTATGCTTAAAACGTGTTGTTTTTTGTATGTTGAATATGGATATGCTTACCTTATGAACTATGATGAAACGTTACAAGCTCTGATCATAGCCTAAGCTAAGTAACTATTTAGTGATACTAATGAAGCTTGAGACTAGTGATAAGGAACATGTATTACTAAGGGTCTATGTTTCTTACATGTTATGATAGTGTTAATTAGGGATATACCTATACATATTACTTATAAGTTAGAACAGGTATACTAGTATGATTACGGTCAGAGTACTGGAATTGATGAAACTCGTGTATCTTACTCAATACGTGATCTAGTATGCAGCTAAGTTGTATAAGCTATATAACATAATACATTGAACAAAGGCATGTATCATATTCAATGGATCTCATTCATCTTATCACTAGTAAGCTCTATACACTAAAAAGCTCGTATTAGTATCTAAGCATGGTTTTAGTTCACTTGTATCTATGAGTGAGCTAGAACAAAGCTCTGTATAATTACATATGTTATATCTATATTAAAGTTTAGTCCAATCTATTAGGGAGATAACCAACCTGTGATACACATACTTTATCATATCTATACATGTATTTCTTAGGTTAGTACTGATAGGTCAACCTTTAGATGATGTTACTTATAAAATATCTGTGCTATTACTTATGCCGAGTGTAATGAGAATGAGACAAGCAAGTGATTAGGTAAACAAGCATGGTTAGAAAGAGTCATGTGTAACTACTGTGTTCTAATTCCATAGCTTGTCATAAGCTTAGATAAGGTACAAAGGTGACAAGCTAATCAATATACAACATGATATCCTGGGGTTCTCACTCTTAGTCATTTCTATTATATAAACACCTTTTTTCTTATTGGTATATAGAGTACTGTTCTCTCCATAATCAATACATATGGATAGACTGTAATCACTGTATACGCATATCCTAATGTAACAAGCTCTGTTTCCTCATTACTTTGATTTCCATGGTTCTACTTATGGCACTGATTCAACCATTAGTAATGATTACACTCTACTCTATAGGGTAAGTACATATTGAATAGACCTGCTTATTACCTGTATTCCCTAATCTTTAACAGGTATAAGGAGAATGACGTAATTCATACATGTTTACATACCTCATTGGTTTAGCTGTAGCTGTATAAAGCTGTTGAAAGTAAATGGAAAATGATATTTGAAACAACTATCATAGTAATGCAATTCGATTTCCTGTAACATACATGTTGATAATTTCCTGTAATAAAGGAAAAGTATTTTTGCAGAAGTAATAAAGCATAATTTACAAATATTCTAATGTCTAAATGCATGCAATAATTTTACAGGTTGTTGCATCTATGGCAAAAGGAAGTTACTCTACTCGTACAAGGAGAAGTGGCAGGAGAGTGACAAGGGGTGCGCAGCTGCGATGCACATCGTCTGATGATGACAGGCCAGCAGATGTCAATGCCAACAATGCACCAGGGAACATTGTTGAGGATGACCATGTGACAGTAGCTGATGTTAACACACCATCAGCCACAGAACCACCATTAACAACAGTCAAAGGGGCAAACTCAACTAAAAATATCAGTGCTATAAGAGGATGGACAAAAGAACAAATGTTAGTTGCAATTGACGACATAGAGTTTCATGGATACTCAGTTCGGGAATTTGCAAAAAAACATGGTATTCCTCCCTCATCAATACATTATTGGATAAATGGACTGACTCATACAAAACAAAGAGGGCCTCTTACAGTTATGACTGAGCAGGAGGAGGCCGAGGTGGTTGAGTGGTGTAAAGAGATGGCCCAACTGGGACATGGGCTAGAGTTGATACAACTCAAATCAACAGTTGCTCAAATCTGTCAAGGGAGGCCAAACCCATTCAAAGATGGATTTCCTGGTAAATCATGGTGGTTTGGGTTTAAAAAAAGGCATCCAGAACTTGTATTGCGTACTGTTGAGGGCCTTGACAGAGACAGAGCATTAAATTTGCGCCCTGCAGTTGTGCAAAAGTTATATGACACACTTTCTAGTGCTTACGATAAACATTCTTATGGAGCATACCATATATGGAACTGTGATGAAACAGGTTTACAGGAAGGGAGGAATTGTGGCATGCGGGTAATTGCCAAGAGAGGGAGCCGAAATGTGCCAAAGATTTTGCCCAAGAGCAGGGAGTGGATAACTATTTTATGTTGTGTCAATGCAATTGGTACTTCAATCCCAGGGTTTTATCTATTCAAAGGTAAAAATCAACTGAAAAACTATATACAGAACTGTGAACCAGGTGCATGCATGGCTGCACATCCCCATGCATGGATGACTAAAGAACTATTTCTAAGTTGGATTTTTCACTTTGTTGCATCGGTACCAGGTGGCATCTCGCCTAATAACAGACACCTTTTGATATTAGATGGCCATGGGAGCCACATGGCTGTACAAACAATTGAGGAAGCAAACAATTTAGGGATCGACCTGTTGACATTGCCAGCTCATACCACTCATAGACTGCAACCCCTTGATGTTAGTGTGTTTGGCCCTCTCAAGAATTATTTCAGGTCGGAGCGCGCTGCATGGATGGCAAAGAATCCAGGGGTTGAGGTGAAAAGGTTTGAGCTAGCAGAGCTTGCAAGTAAAGCTTTTAAAAGGGCTTTGACACCATCAAATATCAAGGCTGGCTTTAGGAGGATAGGAATCTGGCCACTGAACTATGATGCTCTTATGTATGATACTGGTTGTAGCCATGCGTTTCATGTGGATGGTCAGGAAGAAGGGAATGCCCAAATAGGTGTTGAAGTGCAAGAAGTAGATGACCAAGATGATGTTGTTGCAGCTGGTAATATGATTTCCTTGTCTCAAGGACACTTATATGTTGAAGATGATGAAACTGTATGTGAAACACAATATAACAATGAACAAATTCGCAGTAACATGGAGATCATTCCACCAACTCAAGAACATGAAATTCCTGTTACTGATATTGTTAATGATATTGTTGAACATGTAGTTGACAATGACCAATTAACACTGCCAAGCCAAGTAACCCCACCTTCATGGCTAGCAGAAGCAATGATCAATATGAATGCACATAGTGTCTCAACAACCAATGAAGAAAGCATGAACATGCCCTCACAACTAGCGGAATTGAAGAGTGAAATTGTTCATTTTTTTGTGGACAATAGATCAATGGAAGAAGATGAAGGAGATAATGAGGCATCAAATGAAGATAATGATATAGTTCAATCAGTTCCAATAGATACTGAAAGGGAAGTACCAAGCAATAACATGCAGGTGGGAGGGGTGGAGAAGACACTTGGATGGTTCCTAAAGCTACCAGTACAGAGAGTATCAATGAAAAAAAAGCAAGGTGCACCGGGTAGTCTTCGTCTGGGCCGAAGCTCATAGTTACTCACCTTAGAGGACTATATAAACCTGTTAGTTGAGTCTAAAAAAAAGTAATTTGAAATGCAATAATTAAAACAGAAAAAGAAGGATCTAGTCAAGGAGAAGAAGGTAGCAAGGATTGTTGCAGCACAACGTCGAGCAGATGAAAGGATTGAAAGAGATAAAGCAAGGCAAGTTAAGGACCAAAAAAAGAAAATGGCAAGACAGGAAAAGGAAAAACAAAAGGCACAACAAATGCTTGAAAAGGAACAAGGGATGATCAATGTGGTTGACAATGATACAAGAATAACTAATGAAACTAGGATTATTTCAAACTCATTGGACTCCATTGCAGATAATACACCATTATTCCAAGATCTCATAAACATTCGAGTGCCTCACTATCAAACTGAGGGTTTACCCACTTGCCTTATTCCTACCAGAGTTGGTGCCAATTCTATGTATGCTCATTACACACCTCCACTTAATGCAGGGGTCAGTAGTGAAAATGTGAGGTATGGGTACTCAATACCTCCATGGTTGGAAGCTGCAAATTGGAGTCAATCATATGGCAGCAATCAACCATTTCCTAATCAACCCTTGACAGGTAGGCCAACCTACCTGGCTCAAGAAGGTAACTTGGGGAGTTTTGGCACTCAAGATTCTCAGGGCCATAAAGAATAGGGGTGTCATATGTTTTTGTTTGTAACCACATTAAGATGTGGATTTTGGATGGATTGTGTCCTTTTCTTGTCACATAAACATTCTGGCTTACAACCTAGGTTGTTTTATTGCTTTGAAACGCTAACAACATTATGGTGCTATGCATTCACTACATTGAAAAGCCAACAACAGCTTGGTTGGTTGTAAAGCAGTTTTATTTGCGAGCTAAGCACAAATGATATCAGTCCACAAAAGATGCTACAATGATAACTTAGATACTTATTCCCCTTTTGAAATTGTTATGTCAGTTCATATTATGTCTTGCGGCATCTTTTTCCACTGCAAAGATGAACAATATTTCACAAAATAAATCACTTAATACTTCACCATTAGCTTCAAAATGATGCTCCCAAGACTGATAAGTGATTTATTATGGATATTAAACCTCAGCAAATTGATTTCTTCTTACTGAAACAAGTACACCAGATCTTGAAAAGCATATTTCAGATATCAGAAAACATATACCAGACCTTAGAAAAACACTTGGAAAGTCACCAATAGAAAAACATATGACTTTATTAGCCTCTTATGGTCAATGTGCAATGGTCTTGGGCTTATTATTATTGTCTTATGGTATTTATTAAGTCACCGTAGCAATATGCTTCAGATCTAATTATTCATTGCAGTCAACAAGGATCATAGAAAGCAGGCCACTGTAAGTAGTTTTTCAACTTTGAAAGAATAACCTAGATCTAAGTAAGCTTACCTACAAGCACATACTTCTGTAAAATATCTTAACTCTCAAACACATCCATCTTCTATTGAATACAGAAAGAAGTTAATACACAACAATAGCTCAAAACCAAAACTGAACTAAACTTAAAGCCTACACAACATATGTACTCCACAAAGATCATAAAGAGTTACAATTGGAACTAGTGGACTCTTTGAAGTCATTTTCTTCATTTTTGAAGTAATTATTATTTAAATTTGCTAAATAAAACCTGAAACACTGAGATAATAAGACACAGAGTTGCAAATAAATTCTCAACCATAAATAAGTAAATAAATCCAACAAATCTGATTTTAATATAATCAAATATGTAGTCATATATAGTTCTAAAATAATTGAGCTAAGAATTGTTCCAAGGAAACGAACAAAATGCATGTGATAGACAAAATTGAATGGCATAGGCAGACATGGTAGATAGTCTTTAGGAACCTACCCAAGCTACTGCAAGCACTAATAAATTATATGGAATGGTACAGAAGCTCGAAAGGCAGTTGAAACAATAAAAGATAAGTCAATAGGGCCAGATTCCTCAAATTACATGAGTTCGAACATAAAATAATCTCTTTGGGCACATCTAAACTCAAAATCTGAAGCACTTAAATTGAACGATGTGAAGACCAAGATTTTCATGTCATTCAATCGCTTATTCAAATCCAGTATTACCATCCTCTTGCCTATCCCATGTTTTGGAAACTCTTTGATGATGATAAAGAGTGTAAGGTTGTTACTATTGCAAACCTATCATGGAGGAATTTGGTTACACAAGAAAATTCCCATAAATGCAAAGGATATCCAAGGAGGAATAGGATGTCATTAAAACATTCTCTGTTCATGCTCCAATATTGAAAGGCAGCCTATAATATGGCAGGGACCTGAAGCCTCACAATCTCCTGGTGGATAAGTGAAGAGGTGTAGTAAAAATAGCAGATCTTGGCCTCGGAAGAGCATTTACAATTCCTATTAAGAAATATACACATGAGGTGAGTGCTTTAACTGCATTTTCCACATTTTCTACTAGTTTTTGTAGAAATTTTGTCCTCGCTGATTTTAGAGACGGTTTGGTTCTGGTTTCTTGGTGAATAATATCTAATTTTTAGCACTAAGGTTAGAGGTTTCGGGTGTTCAACTTCTTGTTGGACGATTTGGCCTTTCAGGATCAACCCTTTGCAGAGCATGTCAGCCAATAAATTATACCTTCAACAAAACCAAAGGGCTACTACTCAAAGCTGCCAATAAATTATATCTTCGACAAAACCAAAGGGCTGCTACGAAGTAACATTTAGCACCATTATATCAGAAAAAAGCACAAGACCTTAACACCGAAAAGCTACAACATCATTTCCATATGTTCCAAGTCTCACACTAGCTGCAAGCTTTGGAAATGGAAACCAAAACCAAGTTGCCATTAGAATCCAATTTTCTTAATTTTAAACTTCTTGTCACACCAAAGCCAAGGCTCTCAGCTAGCATTAAATGGTGTCCATACACCATAATATGTAGCTCAAAAAAGTTAAAAAGGAAAGAAACATCAGCAATAATTGAGTTATTTCTGTTATAAAAAACCCCAAGGGTAACTTCCAAAAACAAAATGCCGGAAAGGTTACAACATAATGGCAGAAAGGTTACAACATAACTGCTCTGAAGAGTGGTACTCAAAGCAGCCAATAAATTATACCTTCAACAAAACCAAAGGGCTACTACTCAAAGCTGCCAATAAATTATATCTTCGACAAAACCAAAGGGCTGCTACGAAGTAACATTTAGCACCATTATATCAGAAAAAAGCACAAGACCTTAACACCGAAAAGCTACAACATCATTTCCATATGTTCCGAGTCTCACACTAGCTGCAAGCTTTGGAGATGGCAACCAAAACCAAGCTGCCATTAGAATCCAATTTTCTTAATTTTAAACTTCTTGTCACACCAAAGCCAAGGCTCTCAGCTAGCATTAAATGGTGTCCATAGACCATAATATGTAGCTCAAAAAAGTTAAAAAGGAAAGAAACATCAGCAATAATTGAGTTATTTCTGTTATAAAAAACCCCAAGGGTAACTTCCAAAAACAAAATGCCGGAAAGGTTACAACATAATGGCAGAAAGGTTACAACATAACTGCTCTGAAGAGTGGTACTCAAAGCAGCCAATAAATTATACCTTCAACAAAACCAAAGGGCTACTACTCAAAGCTGCCAATAAATTATATCTTCGACAAAACCAAAGGGCTGCTACGAAGTAACATTTAGCACCATTATATCAGAAAAAAGCACAAGACCTTAACACCGAAAAGCTACAACATCATTTCCGTATGTTCCGAGTCTCACACTAGCTGCAAGCTTTGGAGATGGCAACCAAAACCAAGCTGCCATTAGAATCCAATTTTCTTAATTTTAAACTTCTTGTCACACCAAAGCCAAGGCTCTCAGCTAGCATTAAATGGTGTCCATACACCATAATATGTAGCTCAAAAAAGTTAAAAAGGAAAGAAACATCAGCAATAATTGAGTTATTTCTGTTATAAAAAACCCCAAGGGTAACTTCCAAAAACAAAATGCCAGAAAGGTTACAACATAATGGCAGAAAGGTTACAACATAACTGCTCTGAAGAGTGGTACTCAAAGCAGCCAATAAATTATACCTTCAACAAAACCAAAGGGCTACTACTCAAAGCTGCCAATAAATTATATCTTCGACAAAACCAAAGGGCTGCTACGAAGTAACAAACCTGCTTTTAGAAATGTTTGTGAAGCCTTTCCAAGAGAATACAATAGAGATGGGAATAGAGACTTATAAAGCACTTAAATTCAATATGCAAGGTAAAACCTGTCTCCAAATTTAACAAAAATTCCAATAAACTAGGTGAGGTGTTGAGAAACACACGGTGAGAGGTGTTGAAAAACACTTCAGAAAATGGCTGGTAGGATAAAAATCCTGCCGGATAGAAGCCATAAGTCCAGAGCTCGCCGAAGCCATAAGTCCATAGCTCGCCACACATTCGGCGTACCTTCTCCAGCGCTCGCTGGACCTACCACAACTGCAACAATTGGAAAAAATTAGCAAATGAGCAAATGGAGGAAAAAAAAACCCAAAAAACCACACAAATACCACCAAAATCTCCAATTACCTATAAATTGGTACTGGCTCCTCCCTAAACAGCAAATAGTGTGAATTAAACAACCACCCAGGAAACCCTAAAACACCGGCGGTCCAGACTGAACAGCAATTGGCGGGCAAATAGCGCGAATTAAACAACCACCCAGGAAACCCTAAACCATCGGCGGTCCAGACTGAACAGCAATTGGCGGACATGAGCTCAACCATGGCGAACATCATGCGCAGGTAATGGAGCCCTCCCACGCCATCGTCGGCGGAGGGCTTCGAACAAACACCGGACCCGAACAGAAAACCCACAGGCAAACTACACATCGCGACGTAAAGGCGGAAATGAGCGGGTGGGAGGTTGGCAGGTGAAGTTTTAACCCTTGACATGCTGCAGAACAGGTGGCTCTCCAAGCTGGACGCGTGTCGTACATCAAAGGGTGCCATCCACGTGCTTGTCCGCCAGGTGGAGGGGAGGGCACACAGGTAATGGCGTCCCTCCCCTATTATTATTATTATTTTATTATTATTATTATTTAGAAGTTCAATTAACTTCGAAATATTTACCATTTTATGCGGTGATTGCTTGTAGTTTACTTCCTGTCTTAGTCCGATCCTTTTTCTGATTTTTGCATTAATTTTTTGCAATTTTTTGTTTTGTTTCATGTCAGTGGTGAGTAGTTTAGAAGTGTAGAGTAGTTATTTGAATTTTGGGCGGGCTTTAAAACACGTTGAAGGTAGCATATATGTTTAAGCTTTCATTATGATCCTATGAAATCCCCCTCATTTTATGGAGAAATGCAATGATTTTTGCTTGCAAGAGACTTTCGGGATAAGTTTCCATTATTATTAATTATTTTTTTCGGAGAGAACCATGCAACGATTTTTGTATTGAAGGTATGTATATTATTATTATTATTATGTTTTTAGAGAATTTTACTTGAAATATGTGAAATTTCATGGAAAAAAAATATCAAGGAAATATTAAAAATAAACACATTTTAGCCATCGATCTAGGACATTTGGACTCAAGTACTCTTAAAGTAGAGCCATTGTAACAAATGAAATAAACAGCGTTTTTTTTTTGAAATTTCTTAGAGCCACTGGAAGAAATGAAATAAACTACTCTTTCCAAATGATAGATTAACTATATGCTGTTCATTTTTTGAATTTTTGCCCTGCGTACAGCCACATTAGATCTCAGTTTCAAAATCTTTGTTGCAATACTGACCTTCATAGCATTTTACGTTGTCAAAATTACAGTGAGCTCAGGAGGCTTCTCTCCAAGCTTTTTGAGCATAAGAATAAAATCTTTAATCAAACTAAATAATTCTTTTCTTTAGGTCCGATAGACCAAATTTTGGTCTCAGTGGACGTTAATCATCATCATCATCATCATCATCATCAATGTTTTTCTGCTTGAATTTAGTTCTATTGCTTCCATTGATTATAGTTTGCCTTATGTGCTTTTCTTGGAATTTGTTTTAATCTAGCTCAATGGCATTTGTTATAATTCGGGGAAATGAAGACGAAGATGACATGGTGGAGAATGAACCTAGTTGTAGTGCTAAAATGCAAGATAGTTCTGGTATGAATAAATATATATTAATTAAAATTAAATAATAATAAATAGGTAAATACATAAATATTATTAAATTAATTAGTTAATTAATGAAAGAGTAGGGTCAAAAGATGTGACTACTTATTTTCGTGGCCAATCACTGCTCATTTAGGAAAATGGCCACGAAGAGGTTGTATTCATTCATTCAACATATATTCAATAATAAAAAATACATGCAGAGTCTACTCATCTATTGTCTGCTGCTCTGCCATTCATCATTCTCCACCACAGTCGTTGCTGTGTGTACTTTACACTGCCATTGTTACTTATGCATTATCTTACTGTCACTTCCTCATGTGTCACGTCCTGCCCTATGTTGTCCTCTTGTCCTCCCCATCGTTGTTCGCTGTTCCAATAGACTACAACCCTGTTCACTCTCTGCCTCAAATTTCAAGTCATGTTTGGTCCCTCTGTCACACCTCAACATCCTAACCCTTGCCGTTTAACACCCTCGACCACCTATGCTTTGAGCACCGTTGTTCGAGCTGTTTTCCCTCGAAATTCCCTTCCGCTAGCATTTTTTTTTTTTTTTACCACTATCTCCTTCTAACACCTCCACCTTTCCACAATTCTTTGTCCCTATCAAAATTCGCATCTCTTTGTCGAGAAACTGCTCACCATATTCAGTTGGTTAGTCAAACATATATTGTCCTAACGATGAACCACACTTGTTGGTTCGAAATGCATCGACAAATGAATTTTGATGTGATTATTTCCGAAAACATGTCTCAAAAACTTGATATGGATCATAGAAGCCTTAATTCAATAATTAATTAAATTAACTATACACATATATATTAATTTAATTAACTATATAATAATTTAATTATAACATTAATTATATTTATATAGTTAATTAAAAACATTATATATATAATCAATTACATATAAATTGTTATTATATTATATATATATAATAAAAAACATTATTATTATTATATTATAAAAACAAAGGTGGGTTCCGCAACAAAAAAAAAGGCAAAATGGTGAATAATGAAGAATTACAAGTTGATATTAGCCATTGCAGAAATGACATTAATGTCGTGTGATATCGATTAGGTAATTTAGAAAAAGCACAAACAAAATTCAATGAGGGTTTTAAAAAGTTAACATTGATGATGGAGAAGATATTACAAAGGGATGACAAAATTAATGAAACACCAAAAGACTTGATGACCATAATGAACAAATTAATCAATTAGTGAAGAAAGTGAACATGCTTTTGATTCAAACCTTGCAAGGACCTGAATCCATCCTGCAAAACAAAAATGTGCATGAACCTGTTGATCCGCCTGAGATATGCCTCTCAGGTACCCAATACTACACTAAATTTCTAGAAAAGGACTATCAATGGATTAAAAAGGAGCTGCCAAAATATGATGGTTAATAAAATGAAAGCCATTTTTGATCTAACATGCCAATAGGTGAACGAGAGAAAATCATGATTGCATCCAACAATTTGGAAGCAGAGACATATGATTGGTTCCTATGATAGTCTGACAAATGTGATGCCCATTCCTTTCTTTGGAAGAATTTTGTGGATGCTTTGCTAAAACGATTCTTCAATGAAGAATAAGATGATGTCTACAAAAAATTTGTTCATCTCAAGCAAAAGGGGTCTGTAAGCACATACACCCACTAATGGGAAGTATTGGTTACAAGACAAAGATGATTTAAACTAATGAACAACTGCTTAAAATGTATAGATGTGGACTTAAAGATTATATATGTGAGGAATTTAAATTGTGCAAATCCCAAACTATCGAAGAAACTAGACACGCAACAAGGATTATCGAATAAAAACATAAATTCAGTAAATCATCATATATTAATTCTGAAAAATAAAGCAATTTCTTGAAGGGAAAAGCAAGTAAGAATTCTCTGGACAAGCATAACAAGTATATTCCGCCTTAGTTGTGAGAAGAAGGGAACCAATATTCAAGATCTGAAAAGAAAAGGAATGGCAAATGATGGAAGTGTGGGAACAAATTTTTGCTAGGACACAAATGCAATACACAAAAATTCTACAATTGTGAAGCAAAACAAGAAGAGGATGCCTCGAGTAGTGACCCAGACGAAGATACTAAAAAAGGAAATGATGCTCCAAATACATAGCCTAAAGGAGAGGCCATGGCAAGAATTTTCCTAGCTGCAATCACAAGAATAACACAATGACAAACCCTAAAGCTAAAATGACATATTAAGAACGAAAACTTCATTGTATTAATAGACACATGAAGCACCCACAATTTCATAGATGTTAATGTAGCAAGGAGACTAAATCTATTTGTATACCCTGCAACAAATATAAGAGTTATGGTAGCAGATGGTAAGAAAATAGATGGAGTAGGGAAATATCACAAGGCCAAATTGTAATTAAGAAATTATGAAATGGAATCTAGCTTCTACATAGTACCCTTGGGAGGTGTAGATGTTGTCTTGGGAATACAATGGTTACAAACATTAGGAACATATTTCGTAAATCACCAAAAGAAATTTATAAAGTTCAAATGGGTTGGAAGGAAATATAAATTGTTTGGGTTTCAAGCTCCCCCTACTCAAATTGTATCTGCGCAACAAATGAAGAAAATTATTGGAAAGGGGGCACCCATATTCATCGCACATTGTCAAAAATTATAATTGTTATCTATAGAAGGAATTCACCGACAACCTAAGGTTACAACCCTGCTCCAAAATATAACAAGGTATTTCAAGAGTTGCCTATGAAATTACCTCCAGAAAGGAAGATAAAACATATCATTGAAGTCAAACTAGATGCAACACCCATGAATGTCAAACTGTATCGCTATCCTCATCATCACAAAATAGAGATAGAAAGGCTAATTCAAGACTTGCTAAAATGTGGAGTTATTACAAAAAGTAGAAGCCCATATGCCACTCTAGTAGTACTAGTTCGAAAAAAGGATGGGTCTTTTAGACTCTACATAGATTACCATGGATTGAACAAAATAACTATTAAAAACAAATTTCCAATTCCATTTGTAGATGAATTGTTAGATGAGCTCCATGGCGCAGAGTATTTCTCAAAGTTAGATCTAAGATCAGGTTATTACCAAATTCGAGTAAGGTTGGAAGATATCAAGAAAAATTCATTCAGAACTCATGAAGGACATTATGAGTTCAAAGTAATGCCATTCAGGTTAACCAATGCACCAACCACCTTCCAAGCAACAATGAATGAGCTTTTTTGCCCATACCTATGGAAATTTGTACTGGTTTTCTTTGATGACATCCTTATCTACAACAAAACTTGGAAAGAGCATCTCAAGCATCTGGAAGAGGTACTTTCCTTACTAGAAGAGAATCAATTTTATGCCAAACTATCAAAGTGCACCTTTGGTAAAAAGGAAGTTGAATACCTCAGACACATCATATCCAAGAAAGGAGCTAGAGTAGACTCCAGTAAGATTAAGGAAATCATGGAATGAACAAAACTAAAAAATATATCGAAACTACGAGGGTTTATACGATTAATAGGATATTACAGGAGATTTATAGAAAACTATGCGCAATTAACTGCACCTCTAACAAACCGATTCAAGAAAAATGCCTTTCAATGGGATAACAAGGCAAATGAATGCTTTGAGTCATTAAAGGAAGTAATTTCATCTACTCTGGTGCTAACAACCTCAGACTTCTATAAACCCTTTGTGGTAGAATGCAATGCTTCTAGATTTGGGATTGGAGCAATATTAATGCAAGATAATCACCCCATAACTTTCGAGATCTGGAAGCCCAACAAAAGAGAAAGCTTGAAGTCTACTTACCATAAGGAGATGATTTCCATGATACATGCATTAAATAAGTGGCATCTATATATATTAGGAAGCAAATTCTCTATTCGTATAGATCACAACAACCTTCAATTTTTGCTACAACAAAACAAAAAAAGGGGATGGAGAAACTTTCGGCATTTGACATGAAAATTTTACATAAAAATGGGAAGGATGATGTAGTTAATGAAACACTTTCATGAAAGGATGAAGATGTCACAACATGTGCCGCATTGGTGATAATTCCGGATTGGTTGGATGAGATTCATAATGGATATGCCAAGGATCCAGATTCCTGTTCAATAATTGAAAATATTAATCAACGCCCCAATTCGAATGGAAAAATGACATATTGTGGTATAAAGGTAGAATTTCTTTAAGTTCGTCATCCAAATTTAAAATTAAGGCCCTCAAAGAATCACAAGTTCCCCTATAGCTGGGTATGTTGGGTTCTTTAAGACATACTACAACACACATCAATAATTCTATTGGAAGGGAATGAGTAAATAAATTCAGAAGCACGTCACTGAATGCAACATCTGTTAGACAAATAAAAGTGAAAACGTTCCATCCCCTAGTTTGCTACACCCTTTACATATTCTAAATCAGAAATGGGAGGAAATACCAAAGGATTTCATCGAAGGGTTACCTATATTTGATGGTAAGGACAATATATTTGTCATTGTGGATAGACTCATTAAATATGCACATTTCATGGCAGTCAAGAAAACAAAATCAACCAAGAAAATTACAGAAGTATTTTGTAAAAGAATCTACAAGTTACATGGTCTCCCGAAAGTCATTGTTAGTGAGAAAGAAGTAAGGTTTAAGGGAATTTTTTGGAAGGACTTTTGCAATCAAGAAGGAATAACCCTTAACATGAATTCAACATATCATTTGAAAAACATATGGTCAAACAAAAATTGTGAATAAGTGATTGGAAACATACTTACAATGCTTCATAACATATAATCAAAACAAATGGTCTCAATGGTTGCACCTAGCAGAATGGTGGTACAATACCACCTATCATACCTTAGCTAAAATGACCCCATTACAAGCTTTGTATGGTTATGAGCCCCTGAAATGGAAGGATTTTGCATTAAATGACTCCAAGGTTCAAGTAGTGAAGAATCATTTGGAGGAAAGTCAAAGGATTATTATAATATTGAGGGAAAACTTAACAACGCTAGCAATCGAATAAAGCAACAAGTTGACCAACACCACACAAAAAGAGAATTTGAGGAAGGCGACTGGGTCTTCGTAAGACTACAACCCTACAAGCAATTATCCTTGAAACAACAAGGGAAGAGCAAGTTGGCTCCAAAATTTCAAAATAAGAAGGAAGATTAGTAACGTTTCTTATGGATTAAAACTTCCATATAATTGTTGAATCCACAACATATTCCATGTTTCATGTATAAAAAAATGGTGGGACAAAACCAAACAACTCAAACAAAGATACCTGAAGTCGATGAAGAAGGAAGGTACATTTTAGAACCCAAAGGCATCCTCGCTACTCAAGAGAAGGTACTATGTTCTAAAACTATTAGAGAATACCTCATCGAGTGGGAAAAGCTTCCAGAAGAAGATTCCTCATGGGAAACAAAAAAGTTCTGACAACAACATCCCTCGTTACTTCTGCTTTAAGGACAAAGCATTTTTAAGGGAGAAGCAATGTTATGAATAAATATATATATTAATTAAAATTAAATAATATTAAATAGGTAAATAAATAAAATAGTTAATTAATTAATTACTAAATTAGTTAGTTAATCAAAGAAAGGGTAGAGTCAAAAGATGTGACTACTTACCTTTGTGGCCAGTCTGCGTATTTAGGCAAACCACCACAAATAGGTTGTATTCATTCATTCACCATATATTCAATAATAAAAAAATACATATTATTACACATACATATTTGTGTCTTTTGCGATCAATCTATACGCTTCAAGGTCAAAGTAACACAATGCACCCATCTTAGCCTTTTTTCAGTAATCTAACTCCTACAAAGACCAGAGTAGATGTTATCACAATAGAAGCGTCTATGCTCACAGGAGCTACAAAATCATGAATGTAACACAATTATTTTTTAGTTATTATTATTATTAATAATTTTATTATAGTAATTTTAAGATAAATATAAAATTATTAATTATTGTGTAAGGATTTTAAATTTCTTTATTTATGATATTTAATATCTATATATATATATATATATATATATATATATATATATATATATATAGATATATTTTCTTAATTTTATTATATCTATTTTATAATTTTATAATTTAAGATAAAATAGGTAAATTATTTTCCTTTTTGAAAATAGCGACAAAATGACACCTAACATTTCTATCAACTTTTATACCAACTTTTACAATATGATTAAAGCACACATCCTGCTTGTGATTAGAGAGTCACATAGCTCTGAGAATATTTTGGGCTCTCTCAATAAAACTCATATTGTTGTCATTCACAAGAAGCAAGATGGGAACATGTTTGCTTCTAGATGATAGGACGATATCATGTTGCAATGTCATTCACAAACTCGTGGCAAAATTTATCATTATCTGTTTGAAACCAATCTTGAATGTTGTTATTTCGAAGGAATAATCTGGATTTTAAAAAGGAATACAAATTCATGATGCAATGGCCATACACAAGAGACCATCTACACATATAAAACTAGTAGAAGATTTGGGATGGTGGTGAAGATTGATTTATAAAAAGCATATGACAAGGTGAGTTGGACATTTATGAGATTGGTTTTGATTAAATGGGATTTGCACTATAGGTGGTCAATTGGATCATGGGGTGTGTCCAGTCCATTTGTTGTTCTTAGTAATGGAGTGCCTTCTCATTTTTTTGGTGTGACAAGAGGATTGAGGAAGGCATGCTCTTTGACACCACTTCTCTTCTTGACACAAATACCATATCATTTCAAATAAACAAACTAAAACTACATGCACAAAATACATCTATACCAAAAAGCAGTGACATACCACCATGTCGCTCTTGTTGATAAATATGTGCAAAAGAAATTTCATGAAACAAGGGTTTTACCTTATGTGCCTAGAAAAATAAGGAACAAACCCATTTTTTAGTGTTGAAATGTTGATTGACCATTTAATCAAAAGCTTTGAATCTCCAAAATCTTGGAGATGTTTTAGTCCTGTTACTTTTGTTGTTTCGGAAATAGCTTTAGATCACACAATTCAACATGATTCTTAGTTCTTTGACCTTAAATTAATGAAATGGGGTAGCATCATATAAGACATTGCTTCACAAACGAGCAAATTGTAGACATTCATCAAAACATTTGGAAGAGAAAAGTTTGAAAATTCAGAATGATGTTTGGCTCTTACAAACACCCCTTCGGCTTAAGGGAAACAATGGACACATAATCCTTTGGGGTTGTGTGTTTACAAATAAATTGTAAATAGTTGAAATATGAAGAGTCACTCTTTGTAAGTGGATAGGAAGAGATGCACCTACCTTGGAAAATAAAGTCAAAGATCATTTCCAATGTTATATACCAATTCACATTAATGCAAAATCATCAAATTCATGAATAAGAATACGAATTAATATTAATTCAAGTGATAATTTATTAAAAAAAGACAATATATTTAAAATTTTCCCCTATTGTTGTTTATGTAAAAATAATTATGATATCATTGTCGGTTTATTTATCATATTTATTTAAAAGATTTGTAAAATAATATTGAAAAAATAATAGGTATGACAAATATGTGGCAAGTAATTTTTGAGAGAGTTTAAAAAAGTTAGATAAAATAAAGCTTATAATTTTAATTTGGAAAAAGAGAGTTAAAAAAATTAGAGTTGTTCTCTATTTAATTTTTGGGGTATATGGCTAGTTCGAAATTAGATTATCTGCGAGAAATTTTTTGGTCACCCTTTCAAGTATATTCGCATATCAATGCTTTGGCTTAAAGACATATTTTACAAGAAATAGAGATCAGGTCATTTCTGGATAACTTATTGAGATTTCAATAAACACCTCATTACCTTGTCACCTTTTCAAGTATATTCGCATATCAATGCTTTGGCTTAAAGACATATTTTACCAGAAGTAGAGATCAGGTCATTTCTGGATAACTTATTGATATTTCAATAAACAAATCATTACCTTGGGTTTTGTTGAAAGTGGTTGTCCAAGATAATCAAAATTTATGTACTGTATAAGGTGTCATGTTTTTTCAAAAGTTCACCCTTTAAAGTAGGACTTCGTGTTAGATCAAATAAAATGTGGAATGCATGGGTTTTAAGTTGTTTATGAAATGTTCTCTAGGAAATAAATATTACAAGGATTTAGATGTTTCGAGACTTTGCACTGGTGGTGATAATTTGGATAAATAGGTCTTCTTAATTGCATAATGTTATTCTCAAGTCTTTGGTGAAATCCAAAAGAAATTAGCTCTCATTTTATGTTTTGAGGAAATCAAATAATATAATAATTGACCGACCTTTATATGTTTTTAAAGGAAATCAAATAATATGATAAACAAGAAGGGTTGCGGGACAACAAGCCCCTGTAACTAGGTCTGTTGCGTAAATGTAGTGATCGCACGACCAACAATCACAAGAAGTCCATGCAATTCTAGAGAACTTGGCTGGAAGGAACTTTGCACTGCAAGATGTGAAGATAAAGACTTTCGTCGTTGTTTCCTCAGTGAAAAACTTGTTATTTACTTCACAAATAGACTATACGTATTCTTTATATTCAAATTAAGTTCACTGCACAAATAGGCTACACACATTCTTTACGTTCTTTTGATGCCATATGACCAGGTATGATATGTTATTTCTGACTATTTGTTGAGTAGTCAATCGAGATGTCAGATGTGTGAATAGGTCGATTCTTCATCGTGGGGAATCACCTCGTTACAAATCTCATACCGACAGAGATCAATATTTGTGATTAATTTCGTGAGTCTGTTCTAAGTGGTTGTAGCATCTTTGCCTTAGATATGCTAGCGGAACAGGAAGGGATGTTGCTCGTGCTCAAAATGGATATAGGAAGATCAACCTATCTTAATTTTGAGCATAGTATTCAAATATATTTGCATTCTTAATTAAATTGAGATAAAAAAGAAAACTTGTGTCATACTGGAAATCACAGGGTCCATACAAAACAATAAATGTTAACATAATACGGTTCAATATATAAGACGAAAATATATTCGATAGAATGGCATAAAACTGATTTCATTGAAAATAACTCAAGGCCATTGGTTGACTTCAATTTTTTAGACTCCATGTAACATTCAATCAATGAAAACTAGATGACACTGCCTTAGCACATCCGATCGTGGTGGGATTTGACAGGAACCATCGTAAATTAACTATTTGAAATACCATAAAAATAATATATAATAAATATTTAATTCTGACATATGTCTCGACACGAAGCATTTGGAATAATAGAACTTTGAAGGTTCCACAGAAAAACTTCCACTTTTACATTTTGTGGACCTTCATTAAGGAGTACCATCATTTAAGTCTAGGTATGGCTCAATGATTGATAACGTACAGGTGAATTAACCACAATTGCAAAAAATCACCTAATCTTTTGAGCATGGTAACTTGAATACAAATACACATTTGAATACTATTCGATACAGAAAAAATGCGCAATACAAAAATATGTATGCACAATAACCCAGAAAAATTAATTCAATCCTTGCAAATTCTGGAATAACCCAGAAAAATTAATTCAATCCTTGCAAATTCTGGAATATGTGTGTATTTGCTGTTGTTTATAAATTAGTGAGGTTTGCAAACTTTTTTTTTTTTTTTGTCCCTTATAAGTTCTCTGGTATAAAAGAATTACTGTAAGCAAGTTTTTGAATTGAATGTTATAAAAACACTGAGGAATAAGTTCTCTGGTATAAAAGAATTACTGTAAGCAAGTTTTTGAATATTGAATGTTACAAAAACACTGAAGAAAAGTAGGAACAAACATAACGAAAAGCAAAATTGAAATATATATATATATATATATTTTTTTTTCCTGCAAAGATAATTTACCCAAGCAATTCTGACTGTTCTAACTAATACCAAGTGCCTTCCTCTGTGTCCAATTAACTAGCAGTGAACTTCACTGACGAGATAAGAAACATCAACAGTCTACATGAAACAATGTGGAGGGACGTCGAACAGAGATGCTGAGCTTAGTGCAGTTCGATTGTAGAAGACAAGTGCAGAAGAAGTTTAAGGTGTCGAAGTATAATTATGGGAAAGCCAATTTCACTAAAGCATGTTATAGGAAAGCCATCTGCGCCACTGGAAGTGCACGATCCAAGAGTTCATACGGATAATAAGTTGCATGGGTTCGTGGAAACCACTCAGTTGGTGAATCCTGATTCACAGATGCCATCAAATTCCCCTATATGATGAGGGATACCCTTTCAGTAATTACTCAAACTAGTTCTGGAAATGTGGTGTCACAGTGGAAGCCAGAGTATGCGCTCCCGGAGAAAAGCACCATTACTAATCTATGGGACCTTCCATCTTTCGGGATGACAGGAGAAGTGGGTAGGTGTAGGAAGTTTTTAATAAGTCGAATGCATAAACACAACCATGTGGTGTGGTGTGCCGTATGGCGTACCGATAAGAAATAATATAGAAACAACCAAAAAAACAAACAAACATTTAATGTCTATTGACTATTAACTCATGCTAGCATTAGTTTCGGTTTATAAAATACTAATTAAGCAAATCCATTGAATCCATAAACCGTAATAATAAAGCTTCATATAGCCTCTTTGCCTCGGGAAAAAGCTAAATAAGATGAAGAAAAAACATTTGATTAGTATCAAATCATTACATAATTTTATACTTCTCATAACAATATTTTATAAGACAGGAATAAAAGCTTTAGGTGAGTTCGAACAATGACTAATGCTAGTATGTAATGGCTCATAAAAGCATTAGGTTAGTTCGAACAATGACTAATGCCGGTAAGTAAAACCAATTACTAATAGTCCCATGCCGCAGGCGACAAGGACTAATAACCTATCAAAATAAGGTCAAGTCAATTATTAGTGAAAGGATCCTATTCTAAGGTCAAGTCAATTATTAGTGAAAGGCTCCATGGAATAGGAAAGGTAAAAAATAGTGTATCAAAATGTTTCAATTAACCTTTCATAGTCATGTTTTGTTTTGTTTTTGTTTTTTAATTCTATGTTTTTCTCTTTTATTTTATTTCTATCTTTATTTTAGTACGTGGGTAATAAGCTTCTATTTTTATTTTGACATGCAATAGGGATAGGTAAGGTAATATTTTATGGAGTTTTGTTTTTATGTTTCTTTTTAATATTGTAAAATATATTTTAGGTAATATAATGCGGGGGATTTGATTCTCTTAAATATATGCTAACAATAATATGGTATTTTCAAGTACTGATAAATAAAATATCATATCTAGGTAATTTTTGATCATTTAAGATTTAGAGTAGTAGATCTCTATCATTTAAGATTTAGAGTAGTAGATCTCTATCTCACAACTTATAAAGTGAATATCTTACAAATAACTTTGATTATTAAAAATAACTTTGATTATTGTTAAGTTATTTGTATTTAGATTATAAAAATATTTTTATATAAATATTGATAATATTCTATTTATGCGTAAGTATGGTATCTTTTTTTTTAATTTTTCATCTAGCAGTGTTTTATTTTATGTATACATATAAATATATTTCTTTCATATATATAGAGTTATTTTTTTGGCTTTTGCATTTATACATGTTTAACATATATAATACTATTATTTGTTATAATGTTATATTTCTTTTTGGCATTGAAATATGACTAAGTGTTATTATATGCCACTTTTAATATATTAGCAGAGATTCATCTTAATTTTGGATTTACTAAGCTAGGAGAGGGATCAAATCTTTTAAGATGCAAATCCGTTTTTGAATGCAAAACTTGAGGAGATATTTTCACTTGGACAAATTTGATTCTTCTCATAACTTTGTAGATCCAGAGTTAAGATGAATCTATTCTAGCTTTTAAGTATACTATTTATATTATAAATAAAATTTTCATCTTTTTATATAAAAATATTCTTATTTTTTTATTTATTTAAACTTTGATGAGTTATTTTTCTTTAACATGTTTTATAATTTTTTTAATAAATATTCTTATTTTTAATTTGATTAAAACCTTGATAAGTTTTGGACATTTTCCTTTAACATGTTTTAATTTAAATTTTATAAGTATTAAATTTTTATATGCTTATAAATTAAATTTAAATATGAAGAATCATCATTATTTTAATTTATATGGTAAAATGAATCTTAATTTATAGATGTTATTTATATTTGATATATATTTCCTATCTTTCTATATAATTTTTATTTTTTATTTTTGATTATATGTTTATTAATTAAATTTAAATAATGAAGTCATGAAATATCATGGTAAATTTCTTTCAATGCAATATACATATTGTAAATTCTTATAGAAGCAATTGTTTGTAATTTTGTTAATAAAAATCAAATTACAATATAACAAATTGAATTGAATAGAGTTATTTTTTTTGTAAGTTAGGTGTCTCCTCCCAATGCATGTGCTTAACAACCCAGTGAGGTTTGAACTGTTGAAAAAATCTTAATTTATTTTTTTCCTTGAATTAAATTGGAATAAAATTGTAATTCCACATCTCATGACAACCTGTATCACGTGCTTAACAACCCAGTGAGGTTTGAACTGTTGAAAAAATCCTAATTTAATTTTTTCCTTGAATTAAATTGGGAGAAAATTGTAATTCCACATCTCATGACAACTTGTATTAGTTAACTAAGTTAATTTTACTTAGTTGGCTTAGTTTATTCGAGTTGAAGGTCTAACTTGAGTTATGTAGAGTGTCTCCTACATTATAGGAGCCCTAGTTGAGTTTATTTTGAGTTGTAATTAATTATTTCAGTTTAACTGAGTTAAAGTTAGTTAAACTAGTTCCAACTATTGGAGGAACTAGTGGGAGGCTTAGTAGTGTTGGAGGAACTAGTGGGAGGCCTAGTAGTGTGGTGTCGCCTATAGTGATCAACCAGTAAACTGATGATTCACTCATAAATAACTCATGCATGTAAGAATTGTGAGTTATCCAATTTATTGTGAGTTCAGGGACAATATACTATCACTTGTATAATCATCCAATCAGAGGAAGGCCTATGAGGATTGTGCAATTCCAATAGAGGAATTTCCTTAATTAACAGGGGGTTAATTCCCAAGGAAAAAGTGCAAGGAAATATGAACTTGGGAAAGAATAAAATTAATTAATTATTCGCCTGGGCTTGTCTAGGAAGCCATGAGACAAATAGAGATAATCCAGAGGTTGCTCGGGCTTGAACAAAACATTCTAATATTCTCATATTTTATGACTAATGCAATATACAAATAGCAGGGGTTTTTAGCTGTGGCTTTCCCTAGGAAATCATTGTGTAATTTGTTAATTGAATTCTTTCTCTTGTATTCTTCACGATTTCACCATCATTTAACTATTTCCACTGATGAGTAGAGTAGATTCAAGTCTGTTATTTTAGCATATTGCAATTATGTTAGCCTCACTCTCTTAAAAGTCAATAATAAATCCAATTATTAAATTAAATAAATAAAATCATGAGAATTCCTCAAACTAAGGAGTCTAGTTTGGATGAGAGATTCTCTCCAACTAGCTCTCCTAAATTAGTGTGTAAGTTGAGAAATTGTCTCAACCAAGTGAGTCTAAGATAGACGCACTATCTTAAGACCACTTACTCATGTATTTAAATGTATTATTAAATTATTTGAATAATGTGAATTACATGAGCATGAGAGACCACATGATGGCTCTCTGCCTTTTCCGCCAGTTTAATTTTTGTGTGTTAATTTGCTGTGCATATGGTTATATGGCTTTGTGATTCTTCTTCATGTGGTATCTGAGCCTATTGAAAATGTTCATAGTCCCTTTACCTATGGCGGAATCCTCATTGTTCGAACAAAAGTGCTAGCCCGAAGTTGAAGCTCTCATATCAAACCAGAATCACTTCATTACAATGGAACAAAAGGGGGCCAATACATGCACCCCTCAAGAACAAATGATGTCGGAGCTAGCGGCAGTTGCAGTAGCCATTGGATGGGCATCGATATGAAAACCCCAATACCCTTCCATGGGAATTTTAAAAAGGGCTCGACGAGGATACCCTTGAAGCTCTGCTAGACATTTCTGGAGACTTTAGGGGATGGTTACCAAGGCCTCCACTAAACAATTAAGATCTACCATGATCAAGGGCTCTCATAGCTTCGCGGCGCCAATGCCAGAGCAACCACGCAGCGAAGGAAGTTAGGGATCCGAGTCAGCGCCCATCAGGGTATACGTGAATCAACCTGCCAAACATCCCATGGCACTAGGTCCTGTTACTTGATAATGCACAGAAAAGAATCAGTGGACGGTAAATCTTACGGCCAAAAGAGGAGCGCACATTTTCATTTGTGTGTGCAGGAAGCGACACAGATAGCTTTGAGCACTATACGCAAGCCATTGTCGACCCAGTAAGCTTGATTGCAGATCCTCCAGACTCATTTCGAGCATATGAACCCTTAAAATCACCATTTTGGACAGGATATGATCGAAGGCGAATTGATGCGAATGGTTGTTCATCTGTTCACCTTTTTTTTAAGCTTTAAATTGTGGTTTTAGCGCAAAAATTAGATCTAAATTGCTTTGGAGGGTTTTGTGGGATAGATTCTTTTGAAAAATTAGATGAGAGGTTGTAATTTGGTGATCTAGCAAGCTATCTGGTAGAAACATTAGTTGTATTTCTCAGTGAATCGACCTGGTGTGAAGTGTGAATCCACTGCAAAATTGAAGCGCAAAAGTGAAGGGAATTATTTGCTGGTGAGTCGTTGATCTCAACAAGAGCTGGAATGATGACTGTACAACTGAGATCATTATTGGTAGAGCCTGGCGCTCCAGGAGGTAGCAATGTGGCCCACGGGTCTATCAATTGATGGTGTCCGAATGATTTTACAGTTTGAATAGTATGTCCTTGCGCTTCCGGAGGAGGAGATGTAAAAACCAAATGAAGCACTCTCTGGCCTTCAGAACTAGGATTGACCATTCCAGCAACAAATGGTGTCTCTCTACTCTTGTTGAACTGAAAAGATAGCTCTGCACCCTCAAAAGACACTCTACAAGAGCCGGGGAGCAATACCAAGGATCTTTCCGAAATCCCGGTGGTCAACAGTTCAAATCATATGGTGGACAACTCTTTATGGTAAAAATTTAATTTATATTTTACATGCTTAATTTAAAATAAAATAAATAAATAAAAAAAAATCCATTTATTTGTTTTAATGGGAAGCATGTAAAATAAGATTGGAGTGATAAGATTGTGGAGTAATAAGTGCCTTTGGAAGGAGTGATTGGTAATATGGAATGATGAGTGATTTTTTTTCTTAAGGGCAACTTATTGTTGAAATCCAAAAGTAGTATTTTACTTTGAGGTAGCTTAAATTCATTTCAAAGTCAAAGTCAAAGTTAAATTGTAATTGAGAAGTCATAATGACAAGTGAGAAAAGTGAGGGTTGATGTGAAAGAGAGGTAAAACAGATATTAAAGTTAACTTTGACGCTAGAGCTTAGCATTATCATTGTTTTAGAGTTAGTTTTTGAAGACAATTTGATGCTAAGGAGTTCTCAGTCTGTGCTTGAGATGCCTCACTGAAGACATTGTCATGATGATGTATCTTGAAGGTTAATAAAAACATATCTTTTTGTGGTGATCATGTCCTAGATCTGCCCGAAATTGAATAAGGGGATCATAGGTACACTCTGTGTCGTGAATGTGCTTGCATGATTTGAGTCGAATTTGTAAAACACTCTCTTTATTATGCTTAAACAAAACAACTACATGCACATAAGAAAGTTTACATATACAAGTCATCAATCAAGCTCCTGAAATCAAAGCTCCCATAATCAATTAAGTTCATAAGCACAAAGCATCACATCATCGACTTGATAAAAGTAATATTCTGCAACAACAACTAATTCACACCATCAAGTTAAGGACGTTACAAAATCAAGCATTTCAAGCCAAGACAACATCAATATCTTCAACACTTTTTGTATCACTTGCAAATACACATTTTTTAACTGAATTGTAAGGGTGCATTCTCGGTTGAAACCGACACCCAAGCTTTGAATTGATAGGGAATCAATTAAACCAAGTGAATCCATTGTTTTTAACTGAGTCATTCAAATCATTGTAAGCATTTCTCTTGGGTGCATTTTCGATAGTATTCAACACCCTTCTTTTGATCAATCAAGAGTGTGAGTTCAAGCAAGTGCAAATTTTACAAGCATCAAGCGAGCGTGAAAGCAAGCAAGTGTGAGTTCAAACAATCAATTGTTAAAACAAGTTCAAGTGAGCGTGCAACAATCAACCAAACATCAAGCGAGCGAGTTCTACAAATCCAGCAAGTATTAAAAGCAAGCGAGCGTGAGTTCCAACAAGTTCACATGGCGAAAAGCATTCAGTTGTTAAATATTCTTAACAATTTGATCCTCTCAACTGCTGAAGACATGGTACAAATCAACAAAACAACTCTTGCTGACATTCAAGTGCATATTCAACATGCACATGAAACGATTGAGTTCCTTCAACTGGAGTCACAACTGCAGAGAAATGAGTTGCAAGAGAAGTGTGTTGCTTCCAAGTCTTTGACCAATCCAGAGACAACTGATCATTCGACTTCATTCATCCAACCAGCTTCAAGTGTTGAAGTTGTTCCAGTTCAAATTTCTTCCAAACCCATCATCAAGCCATGGGAAGAAATTCAAAGTAATCGAAATCGACGCAGCTTAGGATATGTCAAAGATAATGACAACTTACATATCCCTGATTATTCAAAGCCCATTCAGTTCGTCAATGCCGGATTACTTGAACAAATCACCTCAGCAAGTTCTCAACAACTTGTAGACTGATGTCAATGCACACAAACTAAAGTTGCAGACAAACATAAATGCACACAAACTCAAGTTGCAAACAAACTGACATGTTCTCATTGTCAAAGAACCGGTCATCTGGAAGATCAATGTTTTGATCTCCATCCTTGTCACCATTGTGGCAAGCAGAATCATTCATCAGAGAAATGCTGCAAACAAGACCAACCTGCCAGATTAAAGATCGATTATTCATGGATTGATCCATGGGAATGGTCATCCACAGTTAGAATATTGTACAAGTTTTACAATCAGATTCACTCACACATATTGCAGCCAAAATGAAGATGGTACTCTCATGCAGTTGAATGTAGGAGTACACCAGTGAAACACTCCTACACCTGAAGAGGGGGGGGGGGGGGGGGGGGAGTTCAGAAATAATTTGAAGAAGATTGTCTCTCCTTTCAGCTGACAAAGGGGGGAAAATGTTAATGAAATTGACAGTGGTTGTTAGATTGAAAGTCTCGACAACATCAACGAAGTAGCCAGTGAGCATCTTCATCAGCTAGTGGGCGATCTTCATCAGCAAATACACCAGTGGGCATTCATCAAATTGTGTCAGTGGACACCGGATGTTGTTTTCAAGCAAAGGACAGTTGGATCCTTTTGTGGCTTGGCACATGATGGAGTTGTCAAGCGACATTGAGAGATGAATCAGTCATGTAGCTAACTCATGGTCTCTTCATATCGCAGTTTCTTTCAGCATCCAGCTTTGGTGGTTTTTCAGGCAAATGTTTTTTGAGGATCAACTTGAGAACTTGGAAGATGGTTCCTTGTTCATTTTGGATTTATCATTGAGGGGGGAATGTTAGCCTCACTCTCTTAAAAGTCAATAATAAATCCAATTATTAAATTAAATAAATAAAATCATGAGAATTCCCCAAACTAAGCGTCTAGTTTGGATGAGAGATTCTCTCCAACTAGCTCTCTTAAATTAGTGTGTAAGTTGAGAAATTGTCTCAACCAAGTGAGTCTAAGATAGGCACACTATCTTAAGACCACTTATTCATGTGTTTAAATGTATTATTAAATTATTTGAATAATGTGAATTACATGAGCATGAGAGACCACATGATGGCTATCTGTCTTTTGCGCCAGTTTAATTTTTGTGTGTTAATTTGCTGTGCATATGGTTATATGGCTTTGTGATTCTTCTTAAAATTACAAGTTTGAATCTACAAGGAGTTTCTAAATGGTATCAAAGCAGAAATCACTCTAGAAGAGGAGAATACAAGTTTGTATTTTGCAGGTAAAATTGAATTTGCAATATCGTACTTCAGAGCCAACAGGATGTTGTCCTACGGATTAAGACTTGAATATGCCCTTGAGGGTAGTTTGAACTATATTGCTTGGAAGGAAAGGATGGAGGTAGTGTTGGAAGACAATGAGCTTAAGGAATTCATAGACAAATTTATTCCTAAGCCTCCAACAGTTGATGCTCAATATATGGTAGTGTGGAGAATATGTGTTGCAAAGGCGAGAAGGATTATCCTAGAAGGAGTTCGAGATCATATTGTCTCAAACCTCCACGGTAAGGAGACTCAATATGCAATGTGGAAGGCCTTGATAGACCTGTTTCAAAACAATAGTGAGCATAAGAAGCTATCACCGAAGGACAAGCTCATAAAAATCAAGATGGAGAAGGGCGACACAATACCAAAGTACTTGACCATGTTCATCTAATGTCGGGATGAGCTTGGAAGTGTTGGTGTTACAGTTGCTGAAGACGATTTGGTTAGCCTAACACTTCTAGGCCTTCCCATGAGCTGGCACTTTGGCTATCACAGTCTATCCTTATAGCTTCCTGTACTAACCCCATACTTGAACACAATCTCTGCAACCAAATTGCTTCCTTGCTTGCATGAGTGGCTGCCATGTATTATGCCTCTATAGTTGATAGTGCCACTACAGATTGTTTCTTACTCATCCAACTGATTGCACCTCCAAATAGGTTAAACACATACCCACTTGTAGATCTTCTCTGATCCAGATCTCCAGCCCAGTCTGCATCAACAAAGCCATGAATATCCAACACTCTGTCCAATCCTGGTCTTCCTTGGTAGCACAAACCATAATCACTAGTGCCACGCAAATACCTGAAAACCCACTTCACTGCTGTCCAGTGCTCCTTCCCTAGTTTTGACATAAACCTACTCAGTACTCCCACTGCATGTGCAATGTCTGGTCTAGTACAGACCATTGCATACATCAGGCTACCGACTGCACTTGCATATGGAACACGAGACATATCCTCTTCCTCTTCTTGTGTCCTGGGACACTGTTCAACAGATAACCTCACACCTATAGGAATAGGAACCTTAACCGGTTTACTATCCTGCATATGAAACCTCTGCAGTATTGTCTCGACATACTTCCTCTGGTTTAACCAAAGCTTCCTCTTTATATGATCTCTTTTAATTTCCATGCCCAAAATATAGTTTGCAGCACAAAGATATTTCATGTCGAATTTGGAGGACAATTGGGTCTTCAAATCCTGGATAATTTCTTTGTCATTTCCAACCAGCAACATATCATCCACATACAAGACCAGGTAAATAAAACGGTCACCAATTAATTTAAAATACACACAGTGATTTGCTTTGCTTCTAGTGAAGCCAAGTACCGTATAAATATATCAAATTTTTGATACCACATCCTTGGTGACTGTTTTAACCCATACAAAGACTTCTTTAACTTGTATACCAATTCTTTCTTACCCTTCACCGCAAAGCCTTCAGGTTGCTTCATGTAGATCTCCTCTTCTAGATCCTCGTGAAGAAATGTTGTCTTCACATCCATATTTTCTACCTCAAAATCAAAAGCAGCAACAACAGATAAAAGTAATCTAATAGAAGTTACCTTGGCGACAAGAGAAAAAATATCACCAAAATCAATTCCCGGCACCTGGGAATAACCTTTTGCTACCAACCGAGCTTTGTATTTCTCCACTTTTCCTTCTGCATTTGTCTTCTTTTTGAACACCCATTTGCTACCAATGGGTTTCCTTCCAGCCAACAACTCCACCAGATCCCAAGCCTCATTTTTGTGCAAAGATGCCATTTCATCAATCATGGCCTCTTTCCAGAGTTTTCCATCCTCTAAATCCACTGCTTCCTTCATAGTTTTGGGATCATCATTAGTAACAGACAAAGAAAAATTTGAACAGAAAGCAGATGGACTATACCTTTCTGGCTGCCTTCTTTCTCGAACTGATCTTCTCACAGCCGGAGTTTGTGGCTCTTCATCTTTTGATTCCTCCTCTGCTATAGAGTCTGATTCTTCCTCCTTTAGCTAAAACTCTATCTTCTTAGGTTCCTTTGGTTGGAATTCATGTTTAATAACATCTTTCACCTCTCTGAACACCACATCTTGGCTGTACACAACCTTCCTTGTTACTGGGTTCCAAAGCTTATAACCCTTTAAACCATCTTTATACCCAATAAAGATGCACTTTTCAATTTTACTATCCAACTTGGTTATTTTCTCCTTTGGAACATGTACATATGCATCACATCCAAATACCATTAGATGTGAAAGAGAGGGTTTTTTACCAGTCCATACCTCTTGTGGAGTCTTATCCTCCAACGCTGATGAAGGTGACCTGTTGACCAAGTAACATGCAGTTCCACTGCCTCTGCCTAGAATTCCTGTCCTAACCCGGCAACACTGAGCATGCTTCTTGCCCTTTCCATCAACGTCTTGTTCATTCTTTCTGTAACTCCATTTTGCTGAGGTGTATATGGAGTAGTCTTTTGCCGTGATATCCCACACTTCTTACACAATTCTTCAAATTCCTTGCCACAAAACTCTCCACCATTATTTGTCCTTAGCACCTTTATCTTCTTCTCTGTCTCGTTTTCCACCAGAGCCTTAAATTCTTTAAACCTGTCAAAGACTTCAGATTTCTTCTTAAGGAAATATATCCATGTATATCTTGAGAAGTAATCTATAAATGATACATAGTACACAGACTTACCCAGTGATGGAACCTTCATAGGTCCAAACACATCACTGTGCACAAGCTCTAATATCTATTTTGCCCTCTTACCACCAGAGGGGAAACTCACCCGATTCTACTTCCCATATACACAATTTTCACAGAAATAAAAATCCGGAGAGATATTACTCATACCTTCTACCATACCTTTACCATGAAGTATTCGAAGGCCCTTCTCTCCAATATGTCCAAGCCTTTGATGCCACAACATGGTCTTCTCTCCAGAGACCACTAGATTTTCTGCTCCACTTTTAGGAACCATAGAACTATTGCACCCATCAATAACAGTGCTACCTTGCAGCTTGTACAAAGTTCCAATCCGAACTCCCCGCATCAATACCAGTGCTCCTCGAACCATTTTGCAGGTATCCTTCTCGAACACTGTTTTTACACCTGCATCATCCAGCTTTCTTATAGAAATCAGATTTCTGGCTAACGTAAGAATATGTAGAACACCTGGAAGCGTTCTAACCATTCCACCTTGCAACTTCAACTTTACTTTTCCGCGACCAATGATTCTAGCCTTCCTGTCATCCCCCAAGAACACATCACCACCATCATATTTCTCATACTCGCAGAACCACTCTCTATGGGGAGTGAAGTGAAAGGATGCACCTGAGTCAATCAACCATGCCTCATGATCTACATGTGTACTTGAAGAAGCCAAGTACACATCCCCACCTTCATCTGAGGTGGTTTTCACCTCTACAGAAGGAGCCTCATCAGATCCCTTTCCTCTGTCAGGAGCTTTAGATTTACAATCCATTTTAAAGTGGCCTTCCTTTCCACATTTCCAGCACACCACCTTTACAAGTTTTCCTGGAGATTTAGATCTCCCTCTAGATTTAGATCTCCCACTCGATGACTTATTTTTGTTTTTGTTTTGGGACCCTCCTTGTACAGACAAGGCATCACCATTCTGGCTCTCCATATTTTTTCGTCTCATCTCCTCCGTCAGCAAGGCTGAGACTATTTCATCAAACTGCAAGGCAGTTGCATTGCTACCTATAGCAATAACCAGACTATCCCACGAATCTAGTAGAGAACACAACAAACTGATGCACTTATCTTCATCTGAAATTTTAATATCAACAGATGCTAACTGACTTACCACAGTATTAAATGCGTTCAAATGCTCTGTCACCAAGTCTCAATCTTTCATCCTCAGGTTATACAGCTTTTTCCGCAGGAACAGTTTATTCACCAGAGACATAGATTGGTACAAAGTCCCTAACCTATCCCATAAAGCCTTTGCCGTAGCTTCCCCTGATACATTCAGCAATACTGAATCTGAGACACACAATCGTATTGTGCTCTTTGCCTTCCGATCCAACTTCTTCCATTCTTCATCGGACACTCCTATTGGTTTAGTACCCAGATCTACTGCGATCCACTGATCTTTATCCACCAACAGATCCTCCATCTTGAGTTTCCACAACTCAAAACTTTGACCATTAAATTTCTCGATCTCTATCTTTCCACTGCTCGCCATCTTCTTTGATGCAGGAGCATCCATCTAAGGCACCATGACTGGGTGTTGGTCTTTGCCAGGTTGGAGAGTTGAGTTAACATCTTGTTTGTCTTATATGTTTAGTTTGTCAGAATAGGAGGTAGGATTTCATTTTTGTCTTAATTTCTGTATTAGTCAAAGATAGTTGGTCGGTTAGGGTTATTACTTGTCTGAATTTAATAAACACCAGATTAATAATTGTCCTGTCATCTTAAAAGGAAAAGACAAATGTGTGTAAATGTAAATCTTGTCATGTAAACAGAACCGAATACTTAGTAGTTATGTAACTATACTACCTACAACCGAAAGTAACTACAGTTTTATTACCTGTAAACAAAAATGTATAAATGTAACAATGAAAACATGTAAAAGGTTCAGCATTTCCAGATACAAGTAATAAAAGAGACAGAACGAAAATTTTTCTATTATCCATCTGTATCATTGCCTATGTGCTGTGCAATTGTGTTTTATCTATTGACTAATTGAACTCAGAAACAACAAGTAGAGTGCAGGCCTACAACTGTAGGTTGTTTTTCTTTTCCTCTCTTAACAGGAAGCTGAATACTGTAAAACGCATGTAATTTCCACAACCAGAACGGACGGGTACGCGAACAAAACTCACGACCAGGAGAAAGTCATACATTGAACAATCGTATGGAGAATATAGAATCAAGGCACCAGTGAAACAAACTACAATAGAGGTAATTCTGGACGAACCATCACACATTTTCTTTAACAAACAGAGACAGATAATATATCTATATATATATATATATATTGCTGCTATTCAATACAAATTAAGTATTACATTGTCCAAAACAAATAGAGTATACAACGTCCGCTAGAACAAACAAACCCTAGTCTAGGGTTTGATGTCAAGAAAACCCTCGAGCCCCAACTAGACAGCCAGACCAGAACAGTAAATAAACTGGAATTTGAAACTAGACACAGGCCTAGGTCGCGAGAACGACCCAAATCATACACAACAATCGAACGACGAGGAGCAATCACCATAGAACCACAAAACCCTAACTATAAGTTGACAAACTGTGGAAGACAGAGCCTACCAACAAAGAGTTGTAGGGTTTGGAGACTGAATCGTGATAATCCTTCGCGCCCAAGGTCAAACCCTCGACCTGTGCAGACAGAACGAGCCAAGGTTAGCATACATTACACAGTGATGCCTGAACAGAGATACAACATAAGCAAGGGGAGAGCATAATTTACCTGGGAGCATGACAGGACCAAGAATCTCACGAAATAGAGTTGCAGAAAACCAAAAGAAGCCTGAGACAAGAGGAGTAGGCATTGGTTAGCTTCTAAACTAGAAGGGAGTGGAGATAAAACACGGAGGGACAAATTACCTGAAGCTGTAGCCGAGCAAGTCATTGTGACAAAACATGTGCACACAGGAACCAGAAGTTAAAACGACTTTAGCACTATAACAGTAGCTAAGAACATTGTCGACAATAGGAAAGAACAACCGGTGGTATGAGAGACCAGACATCGAGTCCAAGCAACAGCAGAACAAAACAATAACTCACTGTGTAGAAGAATACGAGCGGATCAACCTCCAGAGCCGAGACAATTTCATGCAACAAGGAAAAATTCGTTGCCAATAGCACAAGCAAGTCCGGGAGACCAATATTCGATCACAGCCACACCCAAAAACAGAGCTTGCCATAGGAACCATGACAAGGCAGAGCACTTTGACATGAACCCTCACAGAGCTCCCACAACAGAGAAAACAACCAAACAATGGCTGGAAAGCACAAAGGTTTTGTGTAAAATACCAAGCGGGAAAACAAAGACTGAGGCTGGGTATAGGGCAAGTTCACATTTACGAGCCACAATTAATGATTGCTAATTCCAATAAAAATATCCAACACTCATATCTGCAATCAACTACCAAATCAACAACCGAATCCGCCAACATAATTAACACCAGACAGCTTGACATCCAAGGTTACGTTGGAGTGTGGGTTGGGTCCCATCATAGTGGTATTAGAGCAGTTTTTTTTTAAGGTCAGTTAGAGAAATGGAGGTAGGAAGGCGAGGTCATGGCAGAGGTGCTCGAAGGATAGCAGAGGAAGGACTGAGAGAGGAGATCAGGATTCTTACTGCCCGTTTGGAGGCAGTAGAGGTAGGGAGAAGAAGAGACCCGGAGGTAGGTGATGACAATGAAGAGGAAGCTGAAGCAGCAACAGATGGATCGGATGGTGATACCCCAGAAGTGAGACTGTTGAGGTCTGTTCTAGTGGCAAGCAGTAAACCCAAACTAGAACTCCCAACCTATGACGACAGCCTGTCCATAGAGGTTCTATTGGATTGGATCAGCAAGCTAGATAAGTATTTTGAGTGTGAGGAAGTCAGTGAGGACCGCAAAGTGAGGTTCACTGCGACTAAGTTGAAGGGACACGCAGCCCTGTGGTGGGATAGTGTCCAAACAGAGAGAAGGAGATTGAACAAGTTGCCGATCAAAACTTGGTCAAGGATGGTGGCCAAGTTGAAGGGCAGATTTCTGCCGAAAGACTATCAGATTGCACTACACAAGCAAGTGTAGAATCTGAAACAGAAAGGAATGACGGTGAGGGAGTACATTGAGGAGTTTTATCAAGTGAACCTAAGGTCCAGTTATACAGAGGATACCATAGAAAATACAGCTAGGTACATAAATGGTTTAAGACTAGAAATTTTAGATGAAATTAGTATTCTGTCTCCAAAGAACATTGAAGAAGCATATCAGAGTGTGATGAAAGCTGAAGAGAAAATTACTAGAAGGAAGAATGCCTGGAGAGGACGCGGAACAGGTAGGGGAAAAGGCTAGTCATATGGCAGAGGGCGGACTTCTAGTAGTAATGAGGAAGGCAGCAGTTCCAGAGCTTCCGGATCAACGGACCAAGGTGATAATGCGAGAGGTGGTAGGTCATACAAGCGAGGCAGGGGAAATGCCCGAGGTAGAGGGGCTGGTTATCAATGTTACAGGTGTCATAAATGGGGACACAGATCATTTGAGTGTCCTAAGGCAGACCAAGCTAGACAGAGGGGTGCATATGTTGCAAAACTAGAGGAAGCAGAGGCACCTCCCCAAGAAGTAGAAAATTCTCCAAAAACAGGGGAAGCCCTGGTGCTGAACAAGGTGTTATTAAAACCAACCAAGGAGGCCGCCGAACAAACGCAGTGGAAGGCTTTGTTTAGAACAGTTTGTAAGTCACATGGTAAGTGTTGTAAGTTAATTATTGACAACGATAGTATAGATAACTTGGTTTCCACAGAGATGGTGGAAAAATTGGAATTGAAGCGATTGAAACATCCCACCCCTTACAAAGTTTCATGGTTGCAAAAAGGCCATCAGTTGCTGGTGGATGAACAATGCGAGGTGGAGTTTCAAATAGGCAGATATAAGGATAAAGTCATTTGTGACATCATGCCGATGGATGTATGTCACATACTGCTGGGCAGACCTTGGCAGTATGACAGAAAGGTGGTGCATGATGGATTGACAAACTGCTATAAGTTTGTCAAGATGGAATCAAGCATATTCTTGTGCCCATCAAAGAGGAAGGGACATCAGGAACAAGTGAGCCAAGAGTGTTGTTGGTTAGCGGAAAATAATTTCTGAAACAAGTTGAGGATAGCGAGATGGGTTATGCAGTTGTAAAAAGAACAAAGATAGTGTTATTGCATACAGAGGCATCAGGTTTACCCCGAGAAATTCAGTAGATGTTGCAAGAATTTACAGACATAGTGGTGGATGATTTGCCGGACAAATTGCCCCCTAGAAGAAGTATAAGTCACCATATTGACTTCATACCTGGAGCCAGTTTTCCGAACAAGGCAACATATCGAATGAGCCCCAAGGACAATGAAGAGATTAGGAAGCAGGTTCAGGAACTGCTAGACAAAGGATTGATAAGGGAGAGTTTGAGCCCTTGCGCAGTTCCAACGGTTCTCACTCCCAAGAAAGGAGAAGAGTGGCAGATGTGCACAGACTCGAGAGCCATTAGAAAAATCACCATCCGGTACAGGTTTCCACTACCACGGATGGATGACATGATGGATTTTTTAAGCGGGGCATCATATTTTTCTAAGATAGACTTGAAGAGCGGGTATCATCAGATCTGGATACGAGAGGGGGACGAGTGGAAGACAGCCTTTAAGACAAATGAGGGGCTGTATGAATGGTTGGTCATGCCATTTGGACTGAGTAATGCACCTAGTACATTTATGCGGTTAATGAATGAAATGCTGAAGGAGTACATTGAAAAATTCGTGATAGTATACCTGGACGACATATTAATTTTCAGTAGGACAAGGGAAGAGCACCTTCAACATGTTCAGAAAGTGCTAGAAAAATTACAGCAAAACAAACTACTGATAAATCTAAAAAAATTTACTTTTCTGTAGAAGGAATTGATTTATTTGGGCTTTGTAATAGCAAAAAATAAAATGAAGATGGATCCGGAGAAGATTGCGGCGATAGTTAATTGGCCATCATCGAAAAGTTTATTTGAGGTACGTGGCTTTCATGGACTAGCGAGTTTTACCAGAAATTCATAAGAAATTTTAGCGAAATTTGTGCACCTATGTTGGACACCATTAAAAAGGCCAGCCAGCCTTTTCGATGGACTGATGCAGCGGGGAGAAGTTTTCAACTATTAAAGAAAAAGATCACAGAGAGGCCAATCCTGAGATTGCCAGACTTCAAGAAGCTTTTTCAGGTTCGCTGTGATGCTAGTGGTATGGCTATTGGGGCTGTACTTAGCCAGGAGGATAAGCCTGTTGCATTTTTCAGCGAGAAGCTAAATGAAAGCAAACAAAAATATTCGTCTTATGACAAGGAGTTCTATGCTATTATACAGGCATTAAAACACTGGAGGCATTATTTGCTGGGAAATGAATTTGTGTTGTTTTCAGATAATTCTGCACTACAGTATGTAATGCAACAGCACAAGCTGAACCACAAACATGCCAAATGGGTGGAGT
Source organism: Pinus tabuliformis (assembly GCA_031772625.1). Classification (NCBI taxonomy): domain Eukaryota; kingdom Viridiplantae; phylum Streptophyta; class Pinopsida; order Pinales; family Pinaceae; genus Pinus; species Pinus tabuliformis. The sequence continues at coordinate 1,002,538,040 of CM062815.1, read as the reverse complement.
ATTTGCAGAGTTTCAACTTCGTGTTGAAACACATCAGCGGGCAGGCCAACAAGGTGGCGGATGCACTGAGTAGGAGAGCTTTACTTCTGCAGGAGAGTACTGTGCAAGTGCTGGGTTTTGAGCACTTAAAGGATTTATACTAGACTGATACAGATTTTAAAGAAGCCTATGAGGCATGTCAGAATCCCTTGGTGAGAGATAACAGTCCATGGTTGGACTACAACTTGCAAGAGAAATTGCTGTTTAAGGGAGGACAGCTATGCATACCTAACTTCTCGATGAGGGAGAACATTATTTGGGAGAAGCATAGTGGAGGTCTGGCCAAACATTTCAGCATGGACAAGACATTCGAGCAGCTCAGTCATTTCTATTTTTGGCCAAAGATGCGAAGGGATGTACAACGGTTTGTGACTAGGTGTAAAGTGTGCCAGTTGGCAAAGGGTCATAGTCAGAACACAGGACTGTACACACCATTACCTGTTCCAGGCAGGCCGTGGGACTCAGTCAGCTTGGACTTTGTCTTGGGTCTACCTAAGACACAGTGAGGTTACGACTCGGTGATGGTAGTAGTGGACAGATTCTCGAAGATGGCACATTTTATCCCTTGCAGAAAAACCAGTGATGCCACTCACGTGGCCCACTTGTTTTTCACAGAGATTGTCAGGTTACATGGGTTTCCTAAGTCTATCCTTTCGGACAGGGATGTGAAGTTTACAGGACATTTTTGGCGTACCTTGTGGAAGAAGATGGATGCATAGTTGAGTTACAGCTCTGCTTATCACCCACAAATCGACAGACAAACAGAGGTGGTAAACAGGAGTCTGGGAAACCTGCTATGAAGCTTGGTTGGTGAGAATTCGCGGATGTGGGATCGAGTGCTCGCTCAGGCAGAGTTTGCTTATAATGACTCGCCTAATCGTAGCACCGGTTACAGTCCATTTCAGATCCTCTACGGCATGCATCCCCGCGGAGTGCATGAGTTGCGAGATCTTGGACTACAGGAAAGGCGAAGTGTAGATGGAGAAGATTTTGCTAATGTGATGAGGGATTTGCATGAGCAGGTAAAAATTAAATTGCAGGATAGTAGCCAAAAGTATAAACAGCAAGCAGATTTGAAGAGAAGGGAAGTACAGTTCAACGTAGGAGATGAAGTCCTCATGCATTTGCGCAAGGAACGCTTTCCTAAAGGCACATACAATAAGCTGAAATATAAGAAGATAGGTCCCTGTAAAGTCCTCCGGAAATTTTCAACGAATGCCTATGAGATACAATTTCCACCCGGAATAGGCATTTCGCCTATCTTTAATGTGGCAGACCTGTTCCCTTACACCGTTGACCCAGAAGAAGAAGAAGAAGACATAACCACACGGCCTACACGGAATACCCAGGATGGAGGATAAGCTTGGATGAGACAGATGCCTTACGTTCAGCCTCCCGAGATCGAGAGCATTCTCGACACTCAGGTGGCCAAACGAACTTGGCAGAAGGAGTATCTGCAATACCTGGTCAAGTGGAAGAACTGTCCTATCGAGGATAGTTCGTGGCTTGATGCCAGGCAGATTGAGCATACAGGTTCTTCAGTTGAGAAGCTCATGGATCGAAGCCATGATTTCTTTTTGTCGCGGGAGCCTGATGTAGGAGGATCCAGCTAAGGCACCATGACCGGGTGTTGGTCTCTGCCAGGTTGGAGAGTTGAGTTAACATCTTGTTTGTCTTATATGTTTAGTTTGTCAGAGTAGGAGGTAGGATTTCGTTTTTGTCTTAATTTCTGTATTAGTCAAAGGTAGTTGGTCGGTTAGGGTTATTACTTGTCTGACTTTAATAAACAACAGATTAATAATTGTCCTGTCATCTTAAAAGGAAAAGACAAATGTGTCTAAATGTAAATCTTGTCATGTAAACAGAACCGAATACTTAGTAGTTATGTAACTATACTGCCTACAACCGAAAGTAACTACAGTTTCATTAACTGTAAACAAAAACGTATAAATGTAACAATGAAAAACATGTAAAAGGTTCAACATTTCCAGATACAAGTAATAAAAGAGACAGAATGCAATTTTTTCTATCATCCATCTGTATCATTGCCTACATGCTGTGCAATTGTGTTTTATCTATTGACTAATTGAACTCAGAAACAACAAGTAGAGTGCAGGCCTACAACTGTAGGTTGTTTTTCTTTTCCTCTCTTAACAGGAAGCTGAATATTGTAAAACGCATGTAATTTCCACAACTAGAACGGACGGGTACGCGAACAAAACTCACAACCAGGAGAAAGTCATACATTGAACAATCATATGGAGAATACATAATCAAGGCACCGGTGAAACAAACTACAATAGAGGTAATACTGGACGAACCATCACACATTTTCTTTAACAAGCAAAGACAGATAATATATCTATATCTATATATATATATATATATATATTTCTGCTATTCAATACAAATTAAGTATTACATTGTCCAAAACAAATAGAGTATACAACGTCCGCTAGAACGAACAAACCCTAGTCCAGGGTTTGATGTCAAGAAAACCCTCGAGCCCCAACTAGACAGCCAGACTAGAACAGTAAATAAACTGGAATTTGAAACCAGACACAGGCCTAGGTCGCGAGAACGACCCAAATCATACACAACAACCGAATGGCGAGGAGCAATCACCATAGAACCACAAAACCCTAACTACAAGTTGACAAACTGTAGAAGACAGAGCCTACCAGCAAAGAGTTGTATGGTTTGGAGACCGAATCGTGATAATCATTCGCGCCTAAGGTCGAACCCTCGACCTATGCAGACAGAACGAGCCAAGGTTAACATACATTAAACAGTGATGCCTGAACATAGATACAACATAAGCAAGGGGAGAGCATAATTTACCTGGGAGCATGATAGGACCAAGAATCTCACGAAATATAGCTACAGAAAACCAAAAGAAGCCCGAGACAAGAGGAGTAAGAATTGGTTAGCTTCTAAACTAGAAGGGAGTGGAGATAAAACATGGAGGGACAAATTACCTGAAGTTGTAGCCGAGTGAGTCATTGTGACGAAACCTGTGCACACATGAACCAGAATTTAAAACGACTTTAGCACTATAACAGTAGTTAAGAACATTGTTGACAATAGGAAAGAACAACTGGTGGCGCGAGAGACTAGGCATCGAGTACAAGAAACAACAGAACAAAACAATAACTCACTGTGTAGAAGAATATGAGCGAACCAACCTCCAAAGCCGAGACAATTTCATGCAACAAGGAAAAATTCGTTGCCAATAACACAAGCAAGTCCGGGAGACCAATATTCTATCGTAGCCACACCCAAAAACAGAGTTTGCCATAGGAACCGGGACGAGGCAGAGCACTTTGACAGGAACCCTCGCAAAGCTCCCACAATAGAGAAAACAACCAAACAATGGCCGGAAAGCACAAAGGTTTTGTGTAAAAGACCAAGCGAGAAAACAAAGACTGAGGCTGGGTATAGGGCAGGTTCGCATTTACGAGCCACAATTAATGATTTCTAATTCCAATAAAAATATCCAACACCCATATCTACAATCAATCGCCAAATCAACAACTGAATCCACTAACATAATTAACACCGGACAACTTTATATCCAAGGTTACGTTGGAGCGTGGGCTGGGTCCCATCATTCTTTCATCACCAGAATTGATCTTGCAGATCTCCCACTGAACAGGGTCTACCATAGGCCTGAGCGAAACCCCTCAGTAACAAAGGCATCCCCTTGAAGCCAAATAGGCTCTGATACCAAATGTAGGTTTTGACCTCGTACAGAAATTACCTGCATACGAATTCTAAAACACAGAAAATAAACAATGCGAGAGCATAACACATAAAAGACATATACACAGAGATTTTCCCCTAGATCCCAAAACTGGGACTACCAGCTTGATTTTTCATTATGTTCCTTTCAATGTTATAATACATATTTATACATGTCGAAGCATCCAATACCATGGACCGAAAATCATCGCGTCCAATACCATGGACCAAAACCATCGCGTCCAAAAAATATGTGTGAAAATCATGCACAAAACCATAGGTGGGTCCGCCCAACCTAACATAGGGTCCAAAACCAAACTTTTTCGTGGTGCTGCCCCGGACCCCATAAAGTGGGGTTACAGGTACACCTCAAACCCCCTGTGACCCCCGCTTGCTACACAATCTTCACAACGAAGGGGGTGCTCCGTGCCCCCTCTAACCCCCCGGTTAACTATGTGGGCTAGTCGTGGAAAGAATATAACACAACCCAACAAGAAAGGGAAAGGAAATTCATTCCATTCCAAATTAGATTCCAGTAAGGGCGGCAAGAAGAAGGACATGTCGAAGATTAAATGTTTTCACTGTCACGAGTTGGGACACTATGCCACAAAGTGTCCACACAAGAAGGCCAACAAGAAGCCCTCAGGAGGAGTGGCAGGTGAAGCTCTTGCTTCACAATTCGAGCTAGATTTCACCCTCATCACTTGCATGGTGACATCGATGATGGGTAGTGTGTGGTATCTGGATAGTGGAGCCTCATTCCATATGACCGACAACAAAGAATTCTTCAATGACTTGGAGGAGAAGGACCTCTAGATGCACATCAAAATGGGAGATGATGGGAGGTATAGCGCGACCGACATCGGTACTGTTACCTTTCAAAGGGAGTCTAGTTCTCCTCTCACATTAAAATATTTCATGTATGTTCCAGGTTTGAAGAAGAATTTGGTTTCAATTGCCATGTTGGAGGACCATGGCTACAATGTGATATTTAGCAAAGGAAATGATTTCCTTCATCACATAGCCTCAAGATAAGTGAATCAGATCAGGGTTTAGGTGAATAACATCTACAAATTGGATGTAGAAGACCGTGCTACTTTGAGCACAAAAGCAAAGAATGCGCAGAGCCGAGACATCGATGAGTTTTGGCATAGAAGATTGAGTCACTTGCACCACTGAGCTTTGAATATCATGAAGAAAATTTCTACAAGGCTTCCCAAGGGTACACTAGAGAAGAGAGACACATGCAAAGGGTTTACATTGGGGAAGTACACCAAAGCTACCCTTCATGATAGGACAATCGAGAGCAAGCGATTTTTGAAATATTTCACTTAGATGTATGTGGACTATTCTCGACAATCTCCATGACCAAGCATAGGTATTATGTAATATTTGTAGATGATTTTTCTCACAAGTGTTGGATTTTATTCATGTAGAAGCAAGATCAAACATTCGCTAAATTTTGTGAATTTAAAGCACTTGTTGAGAAATACACTGACAAGAAAGTTAAAGATCTCAAGAGCTATAATGGTAGAGAATATGTGTTGAATTAATTCAAGAATTTTTTTGCATAAGAAGGCATTCGATGGGAGTTATAACACCCCATAAACCACAACAAAATGGGGTGGCTAAAAGGGAGAAAATAAGTATTGTGGGAGCTGCACGAATGATGTTACATGATCAGGGCCTACCATTGCACTTGTGGGTTGAAGCATGCAACACCACTATATATATGTAGAACAAGAGTCCTCATCAGAGTCCAGGGATGAGTACACCAGAAGAAGCTTTTTTAGGTAAGAAACCACATGTGCAACACTTCAAGATATTTGGTTCATCAGTTTGCTATCATGTTACCAAGGATGCAAGGAAAAAGATAGAACTAATAATTGAGTTTGGCATATTTGTGGGGTACACTGATACACCTCACAACTATTAGGTGTACTTTCCATCTCACATGATGACATTGGTTTGTAGAGATGTGAAGTTCGATGAAGAGAAGGCCATGAGATTTCCCCCTGAGAGGGAGTTTTAGTTGCACGGAGAAGAGGAGATTTTAGCTCCAAACGAAGAACCTCAGGATGATGTGGAGCACCCACATGCAAAGGAGAAGTGAGTGGAAGCACCCAATCATGCAGAGACTTCCATAGATGGAAGGAAGCGCACCAGAGAGGTTAAAAAATTTATGCATGATGCTAGAGAGAATGTGGGAGCGCCCACATCACAACACAGGAAGAGGAGGTCACCAGATCCACACACTCACTACATGGCTTTGATGAGCGAGAGTGTAGAGATTGGGTCATCCTCATTCGAGGAAACAATGCAAAAACTAGTATGGGTTAATGCCATGGTTGAGGAGTATGACTCCATTATCAGAAAGAATGTTTGGGAAGTGGTCCCAAGACCAATAAACAAGTTAGTGGTGAGTTCTAGATGGCTTTACAAGGTAAAGCAAGTAGCAGATGGGAGTGTGGAGAAACACAAGGCCATATTTGTGGCCAGAGGGTTCTCTCAAGTGGAGGGAATTGATTATGAGGAGACCTTTGCTCCAATAGCAAGGTACTCTTCAATTAGATATATTATAGCACAACGTAGATGGGGTGGAAGATACATTAGATGGATGTGAAGACAAAACTCCTCAACAAAATGATTGAGGAAGAGGTGTACATTGAGTAGCTGGAAGGATTTGAGACCTTCAACAGAGAGTCACATTTGTGCAGACTCAAGCGAGCACTGTATGGATTGAAACAAGCACCCTCTACTTGGTACACTAGGATTGACAATTATTTCACCAAGTTGGGCTTCACCAAAAGTGAAGCAGATGTGAGCCTTTACCATATTGTGGTTGAAGGTAAATTGTTGATTATAGTATTATATGTTGATGATTTAATTCTAATAGGTGATGAGAAGCTGGTAAAATCTTGCAAAGAGGATCTTGCAAGAGAATTCGAGATGAAGGACCTGGGGCTCATGAATTATTTCCTTAGTATGGATGTATAGCAAGGAGATGAGGAACTAGTTGTTTATTAGGGCAAGCATGCTAATGAGATACTGAAGAAGTTCCACATGAAGAGAAGAAAACCCATGGAGATTCCTCTAGTAGGGAATTGGAGGAAGGAAGATGCTACTTCAAGTGAAGTAGTGGAGCACACTATTTACAGGAAACTTGTGGGTTCACTTATGTATTTGTTGAACACATGACTGAACATATGTTTTGCAAATTAACCATATTAGTCAAGCAATGGTTAAGCCAACCAAAATCTATTGGAAGGAAACTAAACATGTGTTGAGATACCTCAAAACCACCACTTAGTTTGGTCTTTGGTAAAAACGGACAGAGGGAGTGAAGCTCCAAGGCTTCACAGATGTAGATTGGGCAGGGAGTCCATTTGGCAGAAAGAGCATATTAGGGGGAATCTTCAGTATTGGGTCAACAATAGTTTCTTGGTACAACAGGAAGTAGAGATCATTTGCACTCAGTTCGACAAAAGCAGAGTACATGGATGCTAGTCAAGCAATTTGTGAGTCTATCTAGATGAGGAAGACCCTTACTGGGTTATTTGGTTAGCATATGGATCCTACAATGATTTACTATGAGAGTTGTATCAAACTCTCCAAGAATCCAATTTTTCATGATTGGTCCAAGCCTATTGACATCCGGTATCACCATCTATGAGATTGTGTGTAGAGGAGAATCATGTTACTGGAGTATATTCCTACAGAAAAACATGATGCAGATATTTTGACAAAGGAATTTGCAAGATGAAAATTCAAGTTTCATAGAGGTAGGATTAGGGTAGAAGATAATCCCTTTCTTGTTGAGAGGGAGTGTTGAAAACGCAACAAGAAAATCCTAATTTAATTTTGTCCTTGAATTAAATTGGGAATAAAATTGTAATTCCACATCTCATGATAACTTGTATTAGTTAACTAGGTTAATTTGACTTAGTTGGCTCAATTAATTCGAGTTGAGAGTCTAACTTGAGTCATGTAGAGTGTCTCCTACATTATAAGAGCCCTGGTTGACTTTATTTTGAGTTTTAATTAATTAATTCAGTTTAACTGAGTTAAAGTTAGTTAAACTAGTTACAACTATTGGAGGAACTAGTGGGAGGTCTAGTAGTGTGGTGCTTCCTGCAATATAGTGTTGTGCTGCCTGGAGTGATCAACTAGTAAACTGATGTTCACTCATAAATAAGTCATGCATGTCAAATTTGAGAGTTACCTAGTTGAGATTGGTGTTCAGGGACAGTGTACTATCAGTTGTATAATCATCTGAATTGTACATGTGGTGCATGCAATCAGAGGAAGGCCTATAAGGATTGCACAATTCCAATTGAGGAATTTCCCTAGTTAATAGGGGTCTAATTCCCAAGGAAATAGTGCAAGGAAATAAGGACTTGGGCAAGCATAAAATTAGTTGAGTATTAGCCTGGGCTTATTTAGGAAGCTGTGAGACAGATAGAGATAGTGCAAAGGTTGCTCGGGCTTGAGAAAAGCATTGTAATCTTCTCATATTTTCTGACTAATGAAATATACAGATAGCAGGGGTTTTTTAGCTATGGATTTCCTCAGGAAATCATTGTGTAATGTGTTGATTGAATTCTTTCTCTTGTATGCTTCATGATTTCGTGATCGTTTAATTGTTTTCGCTAATGAGTAGAGTAGATTCAAGTCTATTGTTTTAGCATATTACAATTAGAAGATTGAACCTACACAACATTTCTACATGAACACATGCTGCCTTACTAACAAAACCCTTTCTCAATCGATTGTGTTACTGGGACTCAACAAATTGAATAGATTTATTATTTTTATAATGTGATATGATTTTTTTAAATTAATTAATTAATTTACTTTTTTTTTTGTATTACTATTAAATTATTTGTATTTGCATTGTAACAATATTTCTATATAATGAATGGATAGGGAACCAAGAGAAGAGAGGGATGGCCGAACTAAGAGCTCGGTTTTTGTTCTATGGATGTAAAGTTGTAAATGCAACAACTGAGTGTCCGCTTGTCTCAGGGTTTTGTGACGATTTTCACTTCATAGATCTCGTATTGCGATGAATGCCAAAGGAGGGTCAAATTTGCTATGGAATGGATTGGGTAGGGATCAACACGAATCAAGATGTTTTGATTTCACAGTCCTATGTAGGCAATGAGGTTTTGATTCAAGCGATTTTTTTAAACTTCGGAAGATATCTCACACATGCTAGATCTCTTAGCCGCATACTAGATATTCTTCTCCTATATAACTTTCTTTAAGGTTTTTATGCAAATTGCAACATCCATATCTCCTAATAGGAACTGCAGGGTCACCACCATTGAGAGCATATATGATCTAGGCGATTACAGAGGAGGTCCTCTTCATTTAGGTCACTACAAACAATGAGTAAAAAGGGTTTATACCTCTATATGGAACCCAATCTTTAAAAAAGGGATTAGGGGCAAGGAATCAACATTGCGTCTTGCAGATCTAAATGTTCTCGACATACGAATTTTCTGGCTGGATAGATGGGTGAACGCTAGTGTTTTGGTTATCATTGTTCCAAGTCATGACTCTATGTGCATGGATATTCAAATAACAACATATTTCTTACTTTGATCTGGCTTATGTATTGAAATTGCGAGGTCACAGACAAATTCCTTACTTGTTGATGTAGATGAAGGAGTAGGGGCTATTATTTGGAAATCTTGCAATCAGAGGATTAACTGGATCATTAATGAAATTTGTTTGATTTCCCTCGAAAGTCATAATAGTTATTTATTCTGTCAAAATTTTTGGTTAGAACAAAATAAGAGGTGAGTTTTGCAACATAAGTGTACGCGTAGACCATTTCTTGATGGATGGAACCCAAATCTACCTGTGGATGTTTTTATACAAATTTTTGTTAAATCCCTGGAAGGGAAATTAGTCCCTATGAGATATCACGTCCAAACTCTCAAATAGAAGATTCAAAAGCAGATGGGGATTCCAACAAACCTCCAAAGCCTAATTTACGTAGGGAAATCACTGCAAGAGGACATCAAGGTACAAGACTATGGAATTGAACATGATTCGACTATTATCCTTAATATGAGATTACTTGGAGGATGTCCTGGATCTAGTTCCAAAGGTCCAATTTCTTTCAAGGATGTGGTTAAGGGAAGGCCTAATTTGCCAAAAAAGCTAGATCTCCCACCTGATATCCAAGGTCCCTGTATTGTGGAACAAATGAACTAGGTGCCGACATTGACCGACATTGACTATAATTTTGCCAGAGGTCAATGAGATCTACTTCGAGTTCCATTCAAGAGAAGTAATATGCAGATTTAACGGTTTCTAGACTAAGATGGGGGATTTGCATCAATGGATACATTCCTCTTGGACTGAAAACTATGACATTCACCTATGCTCTAGGGGCTTTTTTATTGTGAAATTTGATACAACAAAAGATATGGATTTCATTTTAAAAGAGGGACCATGGTTTTGGGGTAGTGCAAGCATTTATATGATCCTATGGTTTATGGGTTTTGACACAAATACCATGGTGGTTTCGAAAATTCCAGTGCGGGTCAGGTTACATAATCTTCCTCTATATTTCCGGCATCACGAAGTGCTAGAAGGAATATGCAACTCGTTGGGTAAATTCGTAAAGTGGATGTGGATAGAATTACAAAAGGAATATTCACTTTTTCCAGGATATGTGTAGAGGTAGACCTTAGTAAAGGTTTACCCGATCATATTATTCTGATTCATAATAATGTGTAGTGGTCCCAAACTCTAGACTTTGAAAATATGACATTTAGATGCCGAATCTATCTCCAAATCAGACATCTTCGAAATTCATGTCCTTAGGTAAAGAAAGATCCCAAAAGAAAAAAGAGACAAGTCCAAAGCCAAAGGGATGGAAGTTCACAGGTACACAGGAAGACGAGGTAGAGGAAGAAAAAATCCCAGAAAATACTACAAAGAATGTTGAAAAGAATTCCCAAGAAATGATTAAGAAGAGTGGGGTTGAGCTGGTAGATTCCTTGATTCCATCCACCGTAATAGCATCTATAGTTCACCAAAAAGACAATGTGAAGATATCCCAGGAAAAAGAAGTAAGTGGCACCAAAAGAAGCCATGTATCAAAGAGTTCAGACTCTGATAAAGAAACATATGTAAATGTAGAAGAACACCAAATGGATATTGTATCTTCCACTCCCAACTCTAGTGGTTGGTGGAAAGTGGAGAAAAAGAAGTGCAGGAAAGAATAGATTAGTTTTATTTCTCTTGTGAGCTTTCTATTTTGGGTACCAGGTAAGGCTGGTTTGCTCGAAAGTTTTTTTAGCATACTTTCTGATATGCCTTTCGACATCTACAACATGTAATTTTCATTATATAAATGGGAATTATGATTTTTCCTTGGGGGAAAACAATATTTCTATAGAAGTATGGTACAAATAATACTTTGTTTATCTATAATTCTTATATATATCTTTTTATGCATTTTATATTAATTATACATATCAAATATCTTTCTTTCATGTATATGGAGTTTTTTCTTTTACATCTATACTTGTATAACATTATACTATTTGTTATAAATATCATATTTCTATTTGAAATTCACATATGACAAAGTAAGTGTTATCTATGCGACAACATCTATAATATACTGACATAGATCCATTTTAACTCTAGCAGGAGTGATCAAATATCTCAAGATGCAAACCCTTTTTTGAGTATAAAACTTGAGGAAATATTTGCATCTTGAAAAGTATTTACACTTGATATATCGAGAGTTAAAGATAAATCTATACTATTTCTTAATAATACTATTTATATCATATATGCATTTCACATAGAAATATTTTGATTTTTAATTTTAGTAAAACCTTGATATACATATATTTACATATATAGAATTTTTTTGACACATATTACAATTTTCCTAATTTAATTTTAATGTGATGTCTATAGCATTGATTATACATATTATAGGAAATAATTATTATAAGTATTAAGTTGTTATATGTTTCCCTGATGGGGGTGACATTTAGAGCCAATGCGAAGATAATTCTTTACATGATTACCATGCGGGAGAATTGTTTGGAGGAGGAGGTGGCACTTGTGGAGGGGCGTGCCCAAATTAACACCTATCGATTCGTAGGGTTGGTGTGGCAAATGCTTATATTACCAGGGAGGGATAACCTAACCTAGTCTCCTAATGTTAAATGCCTACTTGGGAGCACAATATGGGACTATCACAGATATCGGTTAAGTGCAAAGTGGTATTGGTCGATGATGGAGGGGTTGGTTTTTGCTACGATGGCGTCTGACAATATTTGCACTGATCTCATTTATGGTCGCCTGCATCGAGGAGAGAATGTGGGTTTCGATTGCAGTGCAACTCCTCACACTTATCTATGGTACAATCTCACATGCGAAGAGATGTGTTGGTTATATTATGCTCTACAAGGGTTGTTTCCATATAGCAATTGCATGGGTAGCTTGGCAGGGTGGTGGATTTGGAATTCAATGTGGGGTGGCAACTGCATTTATTTGCAACCATTCTCAATTTCACCTCTAAACCAGGTATATATTATCCTCGATGGGGATGACTGTTATGCTTTGATTCAATTTTTAAACACTTTATTTATAAGTTTTCTATTTGTAGAATGTGGGTTATATTTTTGCAGTGTTGAAATTTCAAGCCAGGGTCCATGTTTTTTGTGTTATTTTTGCACCACTCAGGTTCTGAGCCCGTGTTTGATTTGGTGGAAGTACTCTCTACTGCATCGCTTCAGGGTCTCAACCCGATGGGGTTTTTCTTCTCATGCTTGGTACTTGTCTGTGGAATGTGGTACTTAGACAATTTTTCAATATGGTTTTGAAAGTGTTTTGTTGGGTACCTACTCCTTCCTTCTCGACGATTACTTTGTGACCGAGTTGTCTTTGTCCCTCAAGTTGAAGCAATGTTGTATTCCTATATCAGGACCTCCAGGTGTCACCTATGTGGGTAATTACCTAGGCAATGTTGTGTCTCGGCCTTACCCATCCCTTTTCGTCATTTAACTCACAATCAACAATGAATTTGGTAAGATGATGTCTCTTTGCACACCCGCCAACTATTGTACACAAACCCTACTTTGCCCTTTCTCAGGAGGGTGGAAATTTATTGGTTTGGGGATTTTCACTAGTCACCGGTTGTTTTTTAACTCCCAGGGGAATTTTAACGCCTATATTTATGTTGGTGTCATCACCCTCTACTTAAACTTTCCTAAGAATAATGTAAACTATCAAACAAAATTGTAAACTCAAAATGAGAACTCTAGCCAAAAAACATGAAAAAATAACCTGAAAACGAAAAGTGTTGATGCTGAAACACACACACACACACACACACATATATATTTTTTTCAGGGTAAATTTTCAACATTTTTAAAAAATGGCAGTGAAAGCCAATTTTTTTGGTGCAAAAAACAACTTGAAAATGAAAAGTGTTGATACTGGAATAACGAAAAAAAAATTTGGGGTAAATTTTCAACATTTTTAAAAAATGGCAATAAAACCCAATTTATTTTGTGCAAAAGAAACCCTGAAAATGAAAAGTGTTGATGCTGGAATGACGTTTTATATTTTTTATTTTTTGATCGGGTAATTTTCAACATTTTTTAATAACATTTTTTCAATCATGGAATTAAAACCAAAGATCATGACTACGAAAAATCTTAAATTTTCAACATATTTCAACCATGGCATGATGGAAAAAATTTATGACTAAAAGAACTTTAAAAATGAATGCATGAATGAAAGAGTCATTATAGCAAGAGTAATTTCTTTTTTAAATGCTAAAAGTATAACAATTTTAAAATCTTAGCCTAAGACAATTGGCCACATTGCAACAAAAAATTAAAAATCAACCATCAAATTGACACGCAGTGTAGGTGAACTCGACCCGTTGTAATGAAAACTTAAAGACCAACTATGAAATTAACACATTGTGGGGGGGTGCTCAATCTATTATAACGAAAAACTTTAAAATCAACTATCAAATTAACACATATTGGGGTCGAGTTGCTAGTCGAGAATTGATACGAACCCTGTAGAAAAAAATAGAGTAAAATAAAATAATAAATAAATAGAAATGAAAAATACAATAGAAAACAAAAATCCAAACATTGAAAAAAAGACCTAAAACTAAAAAAAAATAAACACAAAAAGTTAAAGAAAAATAACAACTATATATATATATATATAAACATAAACAAATTAAAAAACATGACCCAAAAAAAATATCAAATACAAAAAAATATATAAAAAAGACAAAAATAAATCAAATATAAAAAATGTAAAAATAAATAAGATTAACTTATATATATATATATATATATATATATATATATATCTATATATCTATGTATGTATATATATATATCTATGTATGTATCTATATATATATATATATATATATATAGATATATATAGATACATGTATGTATATATATGTATATATATATATATATATATATATAATTAATAAATAAAAAATATATTTCAAAACAATGTAATTTAAGAAAACAATTTAAAAAATTTATACCTAAAAGATAAAAAACAAATAAATAACACTTGATTGGATGAAAAAAATTAAAATAAATAAATAAATAAATAATACATTAAAAAAAAAAAAAAACATGAAAAAAATAAAGACAAAAAAATTAAATTGAAAAAAGACAATTGAAAACAATTAAAAAAAACATTAAATAAAAAAAATAAAAATAAAAATAAAAAACAATGAAAAATCAGTCTAACTCCATCCAGTTCACGATTGAGTGTGAGGTCAATGGTTGCCTTCCTTTTCTTGATGTCCTCATTTCTAGGAAAGTCGATGGATCTTTTTCCCATGAGGTATATCGAAAAAAGACTCACACTGAGCAATATCTTCATGCTAATTCTCACCATTTCCCTGCTCAGAAGATAGGTGTTCTCAGCATGTTAGCCACTCGGGCTCTCAGAATTTCCGATAAAGACCACTTTTCTAAGGAAAAATCCCATCTTCTTAATGTTTTTGTCCAAAATGGCTATAGTAAGCAGCAGGGTGTCAAAGCTTTCCTCAAAGCAAGCAAGGGTCCCAAGGTCAAGAAAGAACCCATTGATCGCATTTCAGGAGTCCACCTCCCCTTCGTCCAAGGGACGACAGATAAGATTGCTAGGATCTTGAAGAAGCATAACATTCCTTCGACCTTTAGACCCCTCAGCACTATTAGAAGTTCCCTTAAGTCTGTTAAAGACCGCGTAAACCCTATGGATATGAAAGACATTTATATCATCCCTTGTTCTTGTGGAACCTCATATATAGGTGAAACTGGTCGTTCTATTAACCAGAGGATTAAGGAACACGCTGCTGATATCAAGCATGGAAGGACCAAATCTTCCGCTTTAGCCGAACATGCGGAGAATACCAAGCATCATATATGCATTGAAGAGGCTAGGGTTATCGCTAAGATTCCTCATTTCCACCATCGCAAGTTTAGGGAAGCCATTGAAATTGAGAAGTCTTCCAGTAATATTAACAGGGATGATGGATGGAAAATTAGTAGTTGTTGGATTCCTGCCCTCTCGTCTTAGTCTTTGTCTAGGCCCTTTTTTTTTTCACATCTAATTCCTTATTAATAGTCTAATCTTTTGGTAGTCTAATATATTTCGTTTTAACAAATTAAAATGGATTAAATAGATCTAAAACCCTAATCTTTAGTTTCTTTATATATTTAGATTGTTATAAATAATTAATTTTAATTATATCTATTAATCTATTATTACATAAATAACCATTCTACACATATTTATATATATAGATATTAGTTACTATATTATATTTATATGTTAAATATATAAAATATATATATTATTTATTAATATATTGAATATAACATATAAAATGGGTTATTATTTTTCTTTGATTATCATATAAATTAAGTCTAATATAAGCAGACAAGAATAAATATATTTTTGATAACCATATTACATATTTAGATACCTTTACCTTATACATTTAAATATTTATAATATAAATATAACATATTAATTGAACATAACATAATGGCTAGTAAAATTCTTTTAATCTTTTATTATCATTTAAATGAAAAAAAAAAATCTCATCTTTCCCTCCCCGAGTCAAATATAGCCGTTATCTCCCCCAGTCAAATATAGCCGTTATCTTCTAGCTGTTAGGTTGACTTGTTTATCTATTTAACCCTCTTCCTAGATCTGTTCTTCATCGTGTCCTGAAGATGAACCACACTCGCTGGTTCGAAACGTGTCGACCAAAATCTTCAATGTGATTTCTTCTGAAAAATTCTTATACAATATAAATAAAATAAAATGAAAAATAAATTTTAAAAGAGTTAAAAAATTAAATTAAAAATAAAATTTAAAAAGTGTTAAAAAAACAAAAAATCAAATTCCACCAAAAGTAGGAGAAGTGATTCCACCAAAAGTCGGAGAAGTGCTTCGAGTTTCAGATGTTTGTCTGGAAAGTTAGTCTAAAATTTTACTTTGGAGGACATACCCCTCCACTTAGTCATTTAAATTATCCTCAAAATCTCTCCTAAAATTTAAACAATGGAGATTTTATCGGAATCCCATGGTACCGGTCACACTCATTGTCAGGTGACTAGACATGAAATTTATCCCACCATTCTTTCTTACAAATATTCTTTCAATTGCTTGGATATCCATAGTTATCACTGTCACTTGAGTTATACAAATGTTGCAGGGCTCGTGACAGATGAGCCTCTGCATGAGGTGGCATAATATTATAGCACATAAAGAAAGGAGATCCATACATGCTAGGTACTCTCTCATCTACATGATTACAAATTGACCCATAGAATTGAGATATTTCCTTATAGTCTGGTTTCTTTGGTGGCCTAGTACTCTATACTTTAAGAGTGTTGAAAAAATGTTCTATCTGAAAGAAAAACCATGCCTCATACTCAGCTACTGTTTTGATGTCTTCTCAGATATAATCTATGAATTATTTTTTCTGATGGTCCAAAATATTCATTCCCTCGGGCGCCAATCATGTAATAGTATTTTGAACCATGGTGTCCAGTGATTGTAGGGATTTCACATGGAGCTACACTCGAACATTAGCCAAAATTTATTAGCATATTGATGTACATCATTATATTACAATAGTCTGTATAGCTTAACCATGGCTCATACAAACAAATATATCTTTGTCCTGCAAAAGGTGCAAATCTAATGGCTCCTTGAAACATATTTGGTGACTCCATGAAATACATAATATTACTTACATTACTATGGCTACTATTAATCCATTATTCAAGAATGTATTCATAAGAAGGATTCTCCTTGAACCTATTTGTGAGACATGAAAAAAAATGATGAATTACGATATTTACATATTAAAACCCATTTAAAACCTTCTAGAGCAAGGGGAGGTGTTAATGAAGTTGAAGCTGATGAACGACTGAACACATTGATTTCTTTTGGAGTTGCTTCTCTTGTAAGAAAACATGCTAAACAATTATCTTTACCCTTTTTATATTCAATCTCAAATTTGAATCTGTCTAACCATAGGCTTCATCTTAGTATTTGATTGTTACCTTGTTCTAACAATCTTTTATTTCTAAGCATTCATGCCATATGTTTAAGGTTTGTTATTACAATGAATTTGACTAGCTTAAGGAACAACCTGAATCTTTTGATCCCATTTTTTACAACAAGGATTTCTTTATGAGAGAATGGATACATGAGCTCAGTGTGATTAAAACATCATGATGCATATGGTCACACTTCTTCTCTTGTTTCATGCTTTTGCATCAAAACTCCTAGCCATACTTCATTAGATGCATATGCTTCTAAAATGTAAGGCAATTCATGTCTCAGAAGAACTAGACTTGGCAGATTTTGGACCTTTTGTTTAATAATTTTAACTGCTGATGTCGTAATTAGGGTTCATTCTATCCCTCTGAGCATATTCTATAGGACTTTGACATCTTTGTATTGATTTTCATAAAACTGCCAAATGTAATTGAGGCTTCCCAAGAACTTCTGCAATTGACCGCAGTCATAAATAACATTTGGAAATTTTGATAAAGCTTTCAACACATGTTCTTGCAATTCAACCTTGCCTTGGAACATGATTAATCCTAAATATTCAATTATGGTTTTTGCAAACTCAAGATTAGACTTGTTGAGGACTAGTCCATGCTTAAAAATCCGGTGGTGAACTATCTCTAGATGCTTTATCTGTTCCATTAAATAAAAAAAACAGATTAGTAAATCATCAATATAGAAAATAACAAATTTCAAATCCACAAAAATGTTTTCCATTCTTTCCTGTAATTCAGAGGGTGCATTCTTCAATCCAAATGGCATTACTCACCATTGGAACTGCCCATGTGGTACAAAAAATCAGTCTTTTATCTGTCATATGGTTTGATTCCTATCTGCCAAAATCTACTTTTGAGGTCAAATTTTCTAAACACATTATTATTACTAATTTTTTGAAATAAAGCTTCTTTAGATGTTAGAGGACACCTTATAGGAAAAAAATAATCATTTAATGCTCTGTATTTGACTACCATCCGAGGTTTACCCTTTTTCTATTCTGAATGGTTGTTGAAATAAAATGTTGGGCAAGCCCAAGGGCTTCTACTTGGTTCGATCAAATTTATTTCTAATAGTTCAACAATTTATTTTTTACAGACTTCAGGATCTGTAGAAATTTTGAATAATAAACACTTATTCATAGAGATTATCTCGATTATACACTATTGCGGAATACATGCACAATACATAATCTCCTCTACGTTGTTCATCAATTTAGCAGCATTAAAAATAATGAAACATCAATCGCATGCACACATTAACACAATATGTAACCTGGAGAAAGCATACATCTGAAAACCCCACACTATCTGTATAATATAATGATTGAGAACATGTAACAATACATAGTACAATACTCCTCACAAGTACTCAGTACTATCTCCACCTGTTACACACAAAACTAGCTCAGATCCGAACAAGTCACAGGTTCAAATCTCCTCCGCTGCTTTGCCTGCCTCCACTGCACAATCCCAAGTGAAAATCACATGAGCACAAGCTACAATTGCCTTGTTATTGGCCCACACTACGCAATCCTCATTGGCATTACTCAATCCATGCATGTGCAAATCTCATGCACAACTGATAGTCACAACTCACCCTTTCACTTACCTCTAACACCTGCCTCTGTTGAACTGTCCATGCACTGAGTTAACTGATGTATTCTTTAGTTTCTTTATGAGTTAATAATTAGTGCATTAATTAATATTTAATTCACACAACTCATCACTAGTGTATTCTTTAGTTAGACTAAATACAACTAGTTTAACTAATTCAAACTGAACACAACTCCATCAACTCCACAGAACTCACATGCATGAGATCTAACTGAAGTCATCCATGCAATAACTCAACTAACACATAAGAAACCACGTGATTCCTTTTGTCAGCTGCATGTGCCACATCCGTAGCTCGAACTGAAGTTCTCCAAGAGAATAAGATAATGTTTAGAGTCCAAATATTACTAAGGGCTAATAATATTTGACTGTTTCTATTTTTAGCCTGGCAGTCTAAAAATAGACTCTGATCACTCCGTTGTGAACCAAAAATAGAAGTCCATCTATTTTTCCCGACATGACCAATCATCCATAAACAACATCCTACAACTCATAGACCATGATCCATATGTCTAAAAATAGACATAGTCTAAAAATAGACTTTGCGCCAAAAATAGTCTGCGGGCCCACTTAGTGAAGGCGACTCCTTTCCACTAAGCTCCATCATCTTGTTGCATTTTCAACATTCCCTCTCAACAATATATGGATTATCTGCAACCCCTATCCTGTAACTGGAATGCATGCAACACATTTGCCCGATCCACTTTCTCCAACAACACTTGGAACAAAAACACTCCCAACTGACCACTCTGTTGGGCTAGGAACATACTCTGATGCTGAAGCTCTACCTGCCGCTGACAAGTGCTCCCTCTCTGACATCTGTGCTATTGCAACATCTCCATGCATCTCGCACCATTGCACACTTCTCTGTGCCACCTATCACTGTGCAAAACACTTGTGCCTCTCGCATTGCTGCAGCCTGCTAGCTATGCGTTGTCCTGGGATTCCCTACACTATCGCTCTCTCTGCCGCTCCATCCGCATCTGTCTCTACCCAATCAGTCAGTTCTTGCTACTCCACATCAGGGCTCCTGTAGCAAGGTCTCATCCAAGAGGTTGGGTACCTCAAGGATCCTGCCCCTCCTCCTTGGGACCATCAATCCACATCACCCCACCTCCTACCTGGAGGTATGGTTGCATGCGATCCCTCAGCTCAACTGGCTCGAAGTTTCCCCCTATTGGAGGTCTCTACATGACTAGATGTCTCTACTCGATCTCCTCTCAGCTTTCCTTGTTGTGGCTGCTCCACAACCTCCTGAAGCTGCTGCACCAATCGTGGCTCCTCCACAATCGTCTGAGACTTCTTATGGCTCTGCATGTTGAGAGATAATATACGCTCCCTCTCAACCACCAAGTCTCCATAAGTTGCCTCATTGCTCAAGGCTTTGCATGCATTTTGAACCTCAAGAGCATACAGGTTCTTGACCCATGAACCAATTTGCTTCACCTGTCTAGTGATGATGTGTCTGAGGAAAACCTTTCCCTTACTGAAGACTACACCATAGCCTCTGTCTTCCAGCATCACAATCGACACCAAGTTTCTCTTCAGTCTTGGTACATACTTGACATTGGTCAAGGTAAGGCGAGCTCCATGCTCCCTCTGAAAAATAACCATGCCTACACCTGAGACACTATACTTCTCATCATTACCCATCGCTATAAGTATCTAGAGATCTCTCTCCTCTAAAGTACTGAACAAACTTTTATCACCGGTCATGTGGAAAGATGCTCCACTATCAAGAAACCAACCACTTCCCATCATGGATGAAACCATGCATACGAAGAGTGTGAAATCCAACTCAAATTGTGAAGCAAGTGCCTCACCTTCAGATCCTTCCCCGGATCCCTTCTTGGATTTCTTCTTTGGGCAATTAGTAGCATAATGGCCCAACTCATGACAACGAAAGCATCTCACCTTTGACTTGTCAACCTTCTTCCCATCATTGGAAGAACTGGATTCGGAAAGAGAACCCTTCTCCTTCCCCTTCTTCACCTTACTCGCTAAGGCACAGTTCTCCTCATCATGCATGGATGAAGAACTGTCTTTGGTGCTCCGTCTGATCTCCTCTTGCACAAGATCCGACCAAAGTCTCTCCCATCCTGGCAATTTCTCCCGACCATTGACAGAGTCCTGATAGGAATGCAAAATCTTCGGAAGACCAAGGAGAGCCAAGCTCACCAATTCCTCATCATCGACAGTCACCCCCACACTTCCCAGCTCATCCCGGCATTGGGTGAACTTCGTGAGATACTGGGGCATACTGTCTCCATTCTCACACTTAGATGTTTCTGAGTTTATCCTTGAGCGCCATTCCACCAGCTCAAAACTCAACCACTTCTGATCTAAAATTCATGAGAACAAAGTATTTCTTGTACAGAGATCGACTGTATGGGCATTCACCGGATATCTCACCTTCCAAAAGAAGGATGAATCCAGAGGCTACCTGGCCCGATTACAGACTCTGCCTGAAGAAATAAAATGTAAACACTTTCTGAATAATAGATCTGATGATCAACAGCTCTGATACCATGTAGAAATTTTGAATAATAAACACTTATTCATAGAGATTATCCCGATTATACACTATTGCGGAATACATGCACAATACATAATCTCCTCTACGTTGATCATCAATTTAGCAGCATTAAAAATAATGAAACATCAATCGCATGCACACATTAACATAGTATGTAACCCAGGGAAAGCATACAGCTAAAAACCCCACACTATCTGTATATTATAATGATTTAGAACATGTAACAATACATAGTACAATACTCCTCACAACTACTCAGTACCATCTCCACCTGTTACACACAAAACTAGCTCAGATCCGAACAAGTCACAAGTTCAAATCTCCTCTGCTACTTTGCCTGCCTCCACTGCAAAATCCCAAGTGAAAATCACGTGAGCACAATCTACAATTGCCTTGGTATTGGCCCACACTGCGCAATCCTCATTGGCATTACTCAATCCATGCATGTGCAAATCTCATGCACAACTAATAGTCACAACTCACCCTTTCACTTACCTCTAACACCTGTCTCTGTTGAACTGTCCATGCAATGAGTTCACTGATGTATTATTTAGTTTCTTTATGAGTTAATAATTAGTGAATTAATTAATATTTAATTCACACAACTCATCACTAGTGTATTCTTTAGTTAGACTAAATACAACTAGTTCAACTAAGTCAAACTGAACACAACTCCATCAACTCCACATCCAACTCCACAGAACTCACATGCATGAGTTCTAACTGAAGTCCTCCATGCAATAGCTCAACTAACACATAAGAAACCACGTGATTCCTTTTGTCAACTGCATGTGCCACATCCGTAGCTCGAACTGAAGTGATAACCCATTTATTTGTTTATTACTTTTAATATTTTTAACTTTTAATTACTCTTACATTTTTTATTTTATTTTATATAACCACTTTCCTTTTAGTTTTTAATACCTATAACTAACTATAATTATTTTATTTTATTTTCTAATCCTTATTTCCTCTTTTATTGGATTATTTAATTTTTTATTCTACGGTTCTAATTTATTTATTTATTTCTAACTAATTAACCCATTAATTTGTTTACATATTTATATATTAAAAGAGAAGTTCCGTTTCGTAACTTCTTCTGTTTAGTTTTACCTAACTAATGGTACCATTTATAATTTATTTTTATTTTATTAATTTTCATTTATATATTTATTTTATACCTAATATAACTAAATTTGACCTTGTTCCTTAGTCAATTTTTTGCCCAGGTAACCGTTGGTGTCTCTGCTCTAGCTATTTAAACAGGCTATGCTAGATCTGTTCTTCAACTTGTCCTGACGATGAACCACACTGGTTGGTTCGAAACGCGTCGACAAATGTTCTCTCATGTGATTTTCGCCGAAAAATCTATCATAAACTTGTTATGGATCACAGAAGCCTCAACTCTAGAATAAGATAATGTTTAGAGTCCAAATATTACTGAGGGCTAATAATATTTGACTGTTTCTATTTTTAGCCTGGCAGTCTAAAAATAAACTCTGATCACTCCACTGTGAACCAAAAATAGTAGTTCATATATTTTTCCCAACATGACCAATCATCCATAAACAGAATCCTGCAACTCATAGACCATGATCCATATGTCTAAAAATAGACATAGTCTAAAAATAGACTTTGCGCCAAAAATAGCCTGCGGGCCCACTTAGTGAAGGCGACTCCTTTCTACTAAGCTCCATCATCTTGTTGCATTTTCAACAGGATCTAGTGGGGACATATGGTATCCTGAGGACTTCTGAGGTATTCTAGAGTAATTCTCTTTGTAGGGAAGATCCACAAATCATTGCACCATTTTCCCAAATGCAAATAGCTGTATCTACTATACATTCTACTTCAATTTTATCCTTTATTCCTTTGATGTATTATGGCCCTTGAATTTCAACATTTTTGATTACTTTGTTGATCTTTTCTAGTTTGTCAAGATAGCATTTAATTATATCTACAATTGGGTCTACAACTCTATTTACATAGTTGGACTTGCTTGGAATTTTTATAGTTCTTCCTTGGATGTTGAGACAAATATGGCTTGTGTCTACAATAAGAGGAAGATGTCTTCTTACGAAGTATTGACCCAAAAAAATATCACTACCTATACTAAAACTGTACAAATTTACAGAAGTAGGAGTTCTATTAAGAAGAATTGGGAAGTCGGGAGCCATAGCTTTGATAGTCATCAACGTTTTATTTACAACTATGAAGTGCAATTTTGTAGGTTGACAATAATATTAAGGAATGGAATTATGTGTTGCACAAGAATTCATGGCTCCTATGTCTAGTTGTGCATATAGAGAATATTGTTTATATCCACTAACCTTGAAATCTATTCTAATAACAATCCTATCTTCTAATCCTTTCATGATCTGAAAATGAAACTACTTGTTTTTGCTGTGCAAGGTATTCATTTCCATTAAAAATATATGTGCAAACTGTTACAGATGTCTTGCAAATGAAACAAAGTGTTTTTGGTTAATTTTCTGAGCCTTTAGTGTGAAGGAGGGTTATTTCATTTTCCTATTTAACATATCAGATCTAAAAAACACAACAAGAAAAATTCACCACATATAACATAGCAACTGATGAAGCAGTTCACCCCTCTTGGGCTACATCTGTTGGGTCCAAGGCTCCCAAATGGGCATGTCCTTGCTTTGATTAGATGCTCAAAATGGTTATACAGTGAATAAAAAAGCCTAAACATGCAAAACCAGTTGTGAAAATGAATTCAAAACACAGGAAACAGTAAAAAATGACTATTGTTTCACCTCCAATGGATACACACAACCCAATACAGCTCCAACACTGCCTAGGCCCTTGTGGCTCATGGAACTTATTCACTACAAAAGTACCTGAATATGACCTCTGCTGGCTGTGAAACCTGTCCCAATGGCTCTGGAATGC
Source organism: Pinus tabuliformis (assembly GCA_031772625.1). NCBI lineage: Eukaryota > Viridiplantae > Streptophyta > Pinopsida > Pinales > Pinaceae > Pinus > Pinus tabuliformis. The sequence goes on along the minus strand of CM062815.1, from coordinate 1,002,513,587 downwards.
TTAGAATAGCCAAAAAAAAAAAAAATTGTCACAAAAGGACTTCCCTGTCAAAAGTTATGACCAACTGAAGTTTTTGCCCAGTTTTCCCTAAAGAAACTCCACTAAATGTGGAGAATTGCCAGTTAACTCCGAAAAATATGGAAAACACACCCAAATTAGCGGTCTCCACCAAATTAACTACCACATAGCCCATAACTACCGACTGAAAATGCGTGCATGTGACCAGTTAACCCTTAACCGTCGGGGTTGTGGTTATCCGCCGAGTCTAGCCTTTGGTTCCGCGCCAGGGTCTTATGGATAGGAGCTGGCCCCTTTTTGCGCCCAAACGAAACTTTGATAAACCTTAAATGTAAACTGCGACAATTGAATGTTAAGACTCATTGTGTAGGCGGGTTGGTCGGGCCTGTGGGCTGGCGGCCACCCGACTCGGGGTCGAATCCTGTGACCTCCATAAAAATTTTACCACAATAAACTTTGCGTTCTAGGGGCCACGTGGCAGCCTCCGAGCAAGCAACGTGGCATTCCATAATTGGCCATCAGAACAGAATATTCCTGTGAATATTTTGGGGAATATTCCAAGGATATTCCTCGAAATATTCCAAAGAATATTCCTCGAAATATATATATATATATATTTTTTCAAAATTCAAATTTTGCAAGTTATTGGGCATTTTCAAAATGCAATAACTTCTCCATATGGTGTCAGATTTTTGAACCGTACACGGTGCCGAGATCGAATCGACGAGGCCTATTCAGTCGTTCAGGTTGCAAGTAATTTTGAACACTTTCAATTTTTGAGCCTTTTCCATGGTTTGGACTTGAGCTCCTGATCACGCCTCCCGAATGAGAAGCTTTTGGACCCCAAAAGCTCACTGAAGTGATGAAACTGAACTGAACAAAAAATTAGAGAATAACAACATCCTTTTCTCATGGCGAATTTTTGCTGAATGAGCCATATACTTGTGTCGAATCCCGACCAAGTTTTCTTTCCATACCAATCTGCCATTTTGAAACCAGCAGTGACCCTTGCTGAAATTTGTGCCCTCTTTGCTTGCATGCTTTTCCATCTCATGGAATCTTGCACTGCTTTGCATCGACACTTTGTTCTCTGCACCAATCGACACCAAAGGCACCTTGTGCAACATACAACATCAACAACAAGTTGACCTGAAATGTGCTATACAATTGACACAACCCTCAATGTAAAAAGTGTGCACACAATCGACACAAGTCCAAAAACATGTGTGACACAATCAACACAAGTCGATAAACAACAAGATACATCTTTACAATCACATGTATATGTATCATGTACAATGAACTATATACAGTTCGCTAATTACACATACAACCTCTATGTACATGTGCAACTTCAACTCTTCTTTTCAAATACCAACAAGTATATCATCCCGAAAAAACATGTGGGTGACAAAGAGCTGAACTAAAAATACATTGCTGCAATATACTCATCTTTTACACCTCCATGGCGAAATTTTGCAACAACATAAAAATTCCTTCAAACTAAAACTGCTTTTACATGCAATCTTACATCAAATTTTCAACTAAAATACATGCATACCAATCTGAAATTTGCATGTAAAAAATGAGTATGACTTACTACATTAGGAAGTTAATCCACTTCCTACCAAGCCAACTCCATGGTGTCTTTTGTTGCAACAACAGTTCTTCATGTGAATCTTTCACTTCCACATCGATAATGGAATCCATAGATCCACTTGCGCCAATCTTTTTGTCCTCAAGCTGCATGTGCTTTGGACGATGAGTTGGATGCAAGGTCCAACAATGAGAGACATCATGTCCCTTCTTTTGACAAAATGTGCAACTCTTAAGCACTTTCTGAGAAAGTTTTCTTTGCCTCTTCTGCTTCCTGTGGGCTTTCTTTTTCAACCAGCATCTTGAAGCAACATGGTTAAATCCACCACAAAATGTGCAACAAAACTTCCTTTCATTTGAACAAGAAAAATGATCATTCTTTGCTGAAACATAATCAAATTGAGCATGTGAATAATTATACCTCTTTTGCTGCATAGAATGTCCATCCTTTTTGTCTTCGAGAGATGATGAACTAGTAGAGGAGACAACTTTCCTTTTCAGACTTTCATCACTATGCTTGTCTTGAAAACTGTTTACATTTGCATGCTCGCCATAAGCGACATGTTTACCCTCTACTTGCTGCAATGATGGCTTAAAACAATGGAAATCATCCTTAAAACAATTTTGACATATATGCATTTGAGAACTTGGGATAAAGGTTCTCTTTAAATTTGCATCACATGCATTCAAGGATTTGAATTCTTCGCCATTAAACTGTTCATATCCAAGACCAACATTCTTGGGATGCTCCACCACCGAAATAGGGTCAACCATGCCTTGTGCATGCTTGCCCAAACCTTTGCCTTCATGATAGCCCATCTTAAACATTAATTTGGACCCTATACCCCTTGTATGTTTTTCAAAAGAACCAACACACTTTTCAATTGAGGAAATTGAAGACAAGTTTGAATGATTTACCTCATCCTCAGGAATTTTCCTAGACAAAGCTTCTTGAGCTTGAAGGAGTTGTTTCTCCATGTCATGCAATCTTTGGAGAATTTTTTCCTTTTCTTCCTTCATAGCCAACAATTGTGCATGAAGCTTAACACTTTCTCTTTGATCCTCAATGAGAATCTACACCATGTCCTTCACCTTAATGAACTCATTCTTCATGTCATCATTGAAGAATTTCGTGAAGGAGGAAACTTCACTTGTGGATGTAGTTGACATTATGTAAATGGTCCAATTATCAAAAGGAACTTCAAAGAAAAGTTCTCAAGGCTTTCAAACAAATGACAAGCTTTAACCAAATGTCTTTACAGCTACACTCTTATTCAAGCAGCCATAAAACACAAACTCCAATAACTTTTGTAGAAAACACTAATCAAATGGGTTTGTTTTCCCAAATATAATCTTGAGGTAATTTGGGGTAAGGAAAATAGTTTTCAACCCTTTCCAAGACTTAGCTAACATCAGCAATCCTTTCAACTCAAGCAAACTCATACAATCAACCATTTTGCAACCCATAAAACAATCTCTTACACTGTTTTAACACATTTTGCACAAAACTAATACTCAAAATATAAACTAAACCAGAGATTGACTGAAGGAGCTTTTATCTACTTTGCAATTGTATAACAAAAGCATTTCGAAGGCTTCCTGGCTTGCTTTAGAGTCTGTTTATAGTTTATATTACTGCTCACAGATTCATAGAAACAGTAGCTGAGCTCTGAAACCCTCTGATATGAAGATGAAACTACTTGTTTTTACCGTGCAAGGTATTCATTTCCATTAAAAATATATGTGCAAACTGTTACAGGTGTCTTGCAAATGAAACAAAGTGTTTTTGGCTAATTTTCTGAGCCTTTAGTGTGAAGGAGGGTTATTTCATTTTCCTGTTTAACATATCAGATCTAAAAAACACAACAAGAAAAGTTCACCACATATAACACAACAACTGATGAAGCAGTTCACCCCTCCTAGGCTACATCTGCTGGGTCCAAGGCTCCCAAATGGGCATGTCCTTGCTTTGATTAGATGCTCAAAATGGTTATACAATGAATAAAAAATCCTAAATAGGAAAAAATAGTTGTGAAAATGAATTCAGAACACATGAAACAGTAAAAAATGACTATTGTTTCACCTCCAATGGATACACACAACCCAATACAGCTCCAACATTGCCTAGGCCCTAGTGGCTCCTGGAACTTCTTCGCTGCAAAAGTACCTGAATATGACCTCTTCTTGTTGTGAAACCTATCCCAATGGCTCTGGAATGCTCAGAATAGCCAAAAAAAAAAAAAAAAAATTCATCCCAAAAGGACTTCCCTGTCAAAAGTTATGACCAACTGAAGTTTTTGCCCAGTTTGCCCTAAAGAAACTCCACTAAATGCGGAGAAATACTAGTTAACTCTGACAAATATGGAAAATGCACCAAAATTAGCGGTATCCACCAAACTAACTGCCACATAGCCCGTAACTGTCGGTTGAAAATGCGCGCATGTGACCAGTTAACCCTTAACCGTCGGGGTTGTGGTTATCCGCCGGGTCTAGCCTTTGGTTCCGCGCCAGGGTCTTATGGATAGGGGCTGGCCCCTTTTTGCACCCAAACAAACCTTAAATGTAAACTGCGGCCATTTAATATTAAGACTCATTGTGTAGGCGGGCCGGTCGGGCCTGTGGGCTGGCGGCCAACCGACCCGAGGTCGAATCCTGCGAGCTCCATAAAAATTTTACCACAATAAACTTTGCGTTCTAGGGGCCACATGGCAGCTTTCGGGTAGGCCACGTGGCATTTCATAATTGGCCATCAGAACAGAATATTCCAAGGAATATTCTTCAAAATATTCCAAGGAATATTCTTCAAAATATTCTTTTTAAATTCTTTTTTCAAAATTCAAAATTTTCAAGTTATTGGGCATTTTCAAAATGCAATAACTTCTCCATATGGTGTCGGATTTTCGAACCATTCACGGCACTGGGATCGCATTGACAAGGCCTATCCGGTCGTTCAGGGTGCAAGTAATTTTGAACACTTTCAATTTTTGAGCCTTTTCCATGGCTTGGACTTGAGCTCCTGATCATTTCATTTGGAGAATAGATGTACCTAGTTTTGGTTGGGGATCTCCTGGTATGCATTGTAATGCTCGCTGGCCATCCATGGTCTTCTTCTTCCTTGAGCACATCTTCAAATTCTTCTATCATCATTGAGTATTTTAGTTCTGAAATTTGTTTCTGTTTTTTAGCTAATTCTTTTTGATCGGTTCTCATGGTGGCTAGAATTTCTTTAACCAGACTTCTTTTCTATTCAGTAGTAGTTTCCAAGTGAAATATTTATTTTTGTAGCCTACTAGCCTGGTTAACCCGATCAATTAATTCATCCTCTTCTTATTCTAAGAGACTCTCAATAATGGGAGTAACTTTCTTAAATCCATATGATTTTCTTTGATGAAGAAAGCCTACTTCTTCTCTACTTATGGTTTTTCTACAAGGTTTTTTTCTTTTTCTTTTTTGGTGGAGTGTTAGATGAGGGATTAGAGGTGGAAAGTGTATCAATTGGGTAGTATGCACCAATATTTACCATGCTTGGTTGCGTGATTTAGGCAAGTTGGCACTGGAGAGCTGAGAGTATTTCCCTAAGGTAGTGTCTGATGGAAAAATATCCTAGGGTGAGGGTATAAATGCAAGATTATAAAGATACAATTTTAGAGCAGAGGTCTACGGGATTTTCTAAATGAAACATCTTGACATCTGAAATGAAGTCCAGATATGAGGTGGATTCAGAGCAAGATGAGTCTTCAAGAAGTGGAGATGTTGGCTTTGACTCATCTAAATCTGTAACTGAAAAATATTCTTCATTTTGTGGGGGCTAATCTACTTGCTCCCATTCAATTAGATAATAAATATTAGAAAAAAATCGAAGAATTTATTTTGGAAATGAGTTTTACCCTTCAAAAGACATTTGCTCGCCCAATGGCCTATGTTCTTGCAAATGAAACAAGTTCTTGATTGTGCTCTTTGGGTGCCTTCTTGCCTTCTTTCAAAGTATCCTTTTCATGGTCTTTGAAATCTTTGTGTCCTAGGGTAAAACCTTCTGGAATGGCTTTTCTTCATGCATTGTTGACACTAGAAATCACTTCCACATTGTCTTATACCTATAATATTCCTTTTGTTTTTACAACCAAAATGATAGGTTTTTGCATAGATGTCACAAACACTTGCATTAAAACCGATTTGTTTCTTTACTGATTTGGATATCCTCTTTCAAAGGCATTCTTTCTGCGGAGTAAATACAATTTTGTCATGGAGTCCTGCAAGAGAAAGATTTTAAATTTCTATATTTTTAGCTTCAAATATGGCCCTGACAAGATCTGGGAATCTACTAGGCATAACAAACAAGTATTTTCTTAGATAAGTTGTATTTTGTGGATCTCTTGCCTTATAAAGAAGATCCCGCATTGTGCATAAAAAATCAAGAAAATCTTTTATGTCACAAAGCCTTTGGCTCATGAACATGTCTACATAATGATGACCATCAAACTTAATTTCTCCATAAAACTCATGGAGAACTTCCTTGATGAATTCAGTGACTAGATGATCATTATTCATAATATTGAGCTTGTGAGATTCATGCATTCTAGACCACCATAATTCTAATTTACCTTGGAAACGCCAAGTGATCCTTAAAGATAATACTGACCATGAGACTCTGTTTCTGTGAATTTCCTTTTGAGTGCTTGCCCATGCATTCCAAGTATGGATTGCCGTGAGAATTTCATTTTTAGATTTGCAGCTCAGATTTGTCATTGGAGCTTGATCTATGTTAGCTCAACTAAGAGTAGGGAACTTATCAGTGTTTGAAGGATCATATGGAGTTTTTCTAGGAGAAGCATACTTGACATTACACCACTTTTACCATACATATTCAAAGGATTGGTTTGGTCTATCACCATTTGCACTCCTTAGTCTTTTGTTGGATCTATCTCCTTCTTCTTTTACCATTTTTTATTTTTGCCTTGTTCTGTGGTGGTAGATCAAAGATTGGGATTTATGATTGAACTAAAGCTATTTTTTCTCTAGAAAATGAAATAATATTTTCAAATTGTAAAATTATGGGAATATGTACAGAAAACTATTTGAGAAAAGTAAAGTCCCATGTGCCAGGAATCCATTCTAGTTTAAATGATTTGAGTCAAAAAGCTTTTGAGAATTTTGATAAGTTAAAAGATGTAAATATGAAGTTAGAGAAAATTATGGAAGTGGTAATAGATTTAAAGTTGAGTTTGGAAAAAGAAAATCCCAAGTTAGAAGAAGCACTTACTGCAGCAGAAGTTTATAGCCAGACATTCCAACAATAATAAAAGAACACTAAGAAGAAAAATACTCCACTTTTTCTCAAACAATTTTCTGTACATAATCCCAAAATTTTACAATTCAGAAATGTTATTTCATTTGCTAGAAAAAAATGGTTCTTGCTCAATCACAAATCCTAGTCTTTGATCTGCCAGTAGAGAACAAGATGTTAGGGTCCTATAATTTATAGGATCTCAAGGTAATTGAGTATTGTATCTCAGGAATCTTATTTTGTAAATACTTGTCAATCTGCCAATGATTTCCAAATAAAAGAAAAATAGAATAAAAAATGAAAAGAGGGTATAAATAAGAAAAAGAGAAAAAAAAAACAAAAATATTGAAAAAGAAGAAAAGATTGAACCCCACCAAAAGAAAGAAAAAAAAAGAAGGAATAATACTGAAAGTGTTGCAAGTCTAAATGCCACTACTCATAGATAGTTTTGCTTCATCACTGAAAAATAAAAAGTTGTGTGCAACTTGTTCAAAATGCCACAATCACTAGTTTTTAGTTTAATCATATAGTGTAATCATGATTAAACTCCTTTCAATTTCTGTAAATTAGGTTAGAGAATAAAGATTTGCCCAATAGTTTAATCTGGGTAAATCAGTAGTTAGGTAGAAAATGACATTGATTCAACTATTTAATCTGGATCAATTTGGGAAATAAGGGATAGGCTAGATAATTTTTCCATCTGTATAAAAGAAAATAAAGTGGGTTTGCTAGTCTAAGTGCACCTTAGAGAAAAAATAAAATGCTAGTTTAGTCATGGGTAGGTAGATTAGATGGTTTCAAAATTATATCCCTATGTTATTTTTATCCTAAATTTCTATGATAGGGTAAATAGACAAAAGAGGCACGATGGGATAAAGTCTTTCATATATTTCATACTTCCTCTTATCCTAAGTTTGGAGCCAAATTATAAAAGTGCATACAGACAAATCTTGTTTGTCGTATTATGGTTAAAGTACAACAATTTTGAAGCTTCAGGATCCGCTCCCGCTCCTCATCCACGACCCTTATCATCCTTCAGCCCCCTTCTCCATCCTTCTACCCCTCTGAAATTGACGTCCCCTCTCCTGCTTTATCGTGCCCCACCACCACTTCCTCTGCCATTCTCCTCTCGCCACATTGCATACCCGTTGGCCAATTGAATGCTCTCTTGACGAATAACCGTTCAACATTAATCTCATTTTCCTAGGTAACCGTTCGAAATTTAACGGTCCCGTGCCACTTCCAACAGTTTTCACTCCTAGCTCTTTAAAAATCCTTCCCAAGCATCTCCGCTATCCTTTTCACTGCTAATTATAGGTTATTCACAACTTGACACAGTGATTGCATTTCACTTCAGTCTTTCGACTTGAAGCAGATATGAGTTGTCAATTTTTATTCTATTTCTCTGACAATTCATTCAACCTCAGCTAATTCCCAGTAAGCCACCCTTTCTCTTACTATTATTTTCAGATTGTTACAGTCATGTCTCCGAAGACCAAAACCCAAGACAAACCTGTTAATCCTTTGATTCCCCCTTATGTAGACTTAGATCATACCCCTCTGGCTGATAGGGATTACAGGATTAATGAAGCCCAATGTGACTGTAATTTTCTTGAATTATATTGTTGGTTAGAAGACAAACATGCAGATAAAACAGATGAAATTGGGCTATGGGAGTCCATTCTTCCCCATTACATTTCCCCCCTGATATTTTGAGCCCCAGATTTTACCAAAAGGTTTCAAGCATGTTATTTCCCTACCCAAAGAGCTATCATCGCCCCTACAGGTGACATTCTCTTCACAATTACTACCCAATCTATTGACCAAATGATGCTAGCTGCCACTATGTAAAATACTGCTTCTTTCTCCCTAGAAGCCCTCACCCACCTTTATCAAAAGTTGGATTTCGCCACCAGATCTAGAATCTTCGAAATCCTCTTGCTTGAGAATCCCTAATTTCCTAAAAATAATCCTCCACATCCTTCCTCCATCTTCCATGATCAGGCCAAACAAATTATATCCATGATTTCCTACATTTTAGGTTATTTTTCTAATCAGTGGGTAGATGAGCCCATTTTAGGATTCCTCTCCATATTTTCCACAGACTGCAAGCCTTCCATTGTGTTCAATTTCATTCAATTCTTGGTTGACAGTATTCATGAACAATTTATAAAGTTTCCCACATAATAGGTGTTTAATTACACCTCCATTTTGATTTATATGTTCCTCTACTATTAGTCAGACAAATTCAGTTTTGCAATGCAAAAGCTTGATGATGCAGGAAATCAACAACCAATGATCTTTTGGACCTCATTGGTCATGAAAAAGCAATAGGATTTTTCTTATAAACAGTTCATTGAGGATTTTGTTCATCCAGCCATGAACATCCTTAACAGTGCAATTCAACCCAGGATTAGTGAAGAAATCAAGAGAATTTTGCATCTGACAGATCAAGAAAAAACTGGGGATTGGTATTTATACCAAAATTATACAGAGATCAGGGTGTATGGTTGTGAATTGGCACCATACAAACTCCCCAAATACCTCCCCATGAGGATTTTCGCCCTGGAGTATATTAGATAGATGCTCAATTCAGATGACATCCATTTTGTAGTGGCCAAGAAGAAATCACAGTTCATAATAAAGACACAGGTGGGCTCATTTATATTTAACACGAGGACAACAGGTGAAGAAGTAGACATGATACTTAAAGAAATGAAGTTCAGTCTAAGCTTTACATGGTCTTATGACCCTTGTGGCATTATTTCAAAGCTTAGAGTGGAGAATAAAAGCACTCCTTACATTCATACTTCAAGACCTAAAATATATAAGTATGCCAACCAACTAGAATGGACAGAAAACACTTTGCAGGAAGCCAAAGAAAAACTCTTCTCCACTTCCAGTTTGCAGACTCCCACTCCTCAAGAAAAATCAAGCAAAAAATAGAGGGAGTAAGGATCTTCATCAACAACTGGGAGTGAAGCCAAAGAGTTTAGGATTAGCTATAGGAAGAGGACAAAGTTGACTCCTATAGTAGAGATGGACAAAGAAACATAAGAACAGGCTGCCATCATAATCACAGATTCACCACTTGCAACCAACAAATTTATAACATCTACCACTGAACCTTCATCTTCATAGGGTCGCAAGGAAACTGAGCTAGAACCACAGAATGTCCAAACTGAAAAGGAGAAGACAATTTTTTGTAGGTACAGGGAGTTTAAGCTTAGAAATGAGATTCTAAAAAATAGTACCTATAATCAATTCTGGAAGCAGACCTCTACCTCATAGAGTAGGTTGTTGTCAGTCTTTGACACAGAGCATGGAAAAATGTAGATGGCCTTTCTTGAGGCCCAAATTCCATAGCCAAAATCAACAGTAGACTACAAGAGCACTACTTTTGAATTCAACACTAAATACATACATCCCATTGATCAAATGGAGATGCACAAGAAAACTAGTGAAATGATATCCTCCACTTTGACTAACAATGCTATGTCACTGTCTAAATTGCAGGTTTCATTTGCTAATGTTCAATCTCAGCTGAAAATGGAGAAAGTTTCCTCCTTAGCTAAAGATAACAGGATCAAGTCTTTGGAAGACTAGGTACTAAAGATAGGGTATGACCCTAAAGATGTCAATGATGCCAAGGAGATTATTAAAAAGAAGAACCTAGACATTGCAGCCTTCAGAAAGCAGCTCAAGCTGCTGACCACAGAGGAACCCTTGACAAAGGATATTGAAGAAAGTGAAACACAGAAGGCAGACATGATGAAGCTGATCATAGAGTAGAATATACAGATTAGGCAGATGGAGGAAGAGATGGAGAAAATGATAAAGGATAAAGAAGAGATTCATAAGGTGGCCATTGTTCCCCTGGATGCCATACCCATTTCTTAGCTTCCAGCAACAGGAACAATCACTGCATCCACTTCTTCCACTCAGACTGTGACTGCTGAACAAGTAACAAAGACACTGGAGAACATGTCACTCCAATCAAAGGAGATTGAGACTTTTTAAGGCCAACTCAAAGCTTTAGAAGTGCAAAAGGACAAAGCTGAAGCTGCTCGGGTTACTGAAATGTAGAAATCCCAGAGACTGTTGGAGAAGTTGCAGAAGGTAGAGAGAGACATTTCAATTGATCAGAGCTTGGCCCAAGCCAAGGAAACCATTTGGATGAATATACTAGACTCTATGAATGAGATTTGGCCTTTTATACAAATCATATTTGAGCAGAAATAATTGATAGAAAAGGCTACAGAACTATTGTGCAGGGAAGAGAGAAGCTTGGAGAGATTCCCACAGAAGCATCCAACATTATCAGGTTCTTGAACTCTAAGTCCAAATATGAACTTGAGGAAGTAGGAATCAATGACAGGATTGCTACTATTTTGGAAGTCAAGAAAGTCTTGACAAAGAGGAATCTTATTGATCAGTTGGAAGAAAGATGTGAAACCTTGGAGATGCAAGTAAATAGGTTCACTAATAGGATTGAAGCATTGGTCTAGAAAGGAGTGCCCAACATTTATGTAATAAATGACAAATTAATCACTTAGGAAGACTATGTCCTGAAGATGAAAGAAATGGCTAGAAGCAACATCAAAGTCAGTGGAATAAAGGGCAGTATGACATCAAGGGAGTTTTTGGAAACCATGTCAAATGATTTCTATATACAGAATGAGGTAAAACACATTTTTACTGTGAAGTCAACTTTTGCCAAATACATAGAGGTAGATGAAATTTATTGCAGGGTAACAAAATTGACAATCCCATATGAAAAGAGATGGGAAGAACTGGTCAATTTACTGGATTAAAACAGTAATTTGGGAGTAGTAAAACAATTTCCAATGCGGCAGTGAGAACGACAGGAAGTTCAACAACACAACACAGTTTCGGGTTGACTCAACAACCTAAACCATCAAAACAGGGCCACTTTTCTTTTTCAGCTGTCTACGTGGCCTATTCTTCTACCAGGATTAGATCATATTGTTTGTAATTAGGCTAATAATACATTGTCGGTTTGACAACGATTTTGTAAAGGATTTTTGTAATTTTCATTATAAATACTTCACTGTTTGAAGTATTAAGGGTTGATTTCTGAATGTAATTTCCTTCTGCATATTGTATTTTTCAAAGCACTGGAGCATCAATAATACAAGGACCTTTCACAGGATTCATGTGGTGTACCAAATGGTGATGTGTTCCTTCTGTTTATCTGTTTAAACATTGTTTTTCTTTCTTTGTTATTCTAAATATCTGAATTACTTAACAAAAACTATGATAAATAGGATTTTTTACTTAGAGCACCCTATTTTGGCTGTTGGTAATTTTAATGTTTTCCACTGAAGTCAAATCAAGGAATTCTTAATTGCTCCTTGATTTCTACTGAACCTTACACTTCTGCTATTTCACAATCCATTTAATTTCTGAAAAGATCCAAATAGTGCAACCTAGCTTGCCCTATGAGAACTCCTCTAAAATTTGATGCAAAAACCAGTTTAATTTATGGACTCCATATCCCAATGTAATTATAATGGAATTATAAATCAACCAAACCAATCAAATTAAAACAAACAAGTACAATCATAACTAGCCTAAAATTCACATAAAACAAAGCTAAATTTTACAGAGAGATCCCTCTCTGAAGCTGGTAGGGCTAGATCCCAACTTCCAAAGTGGTTTTGATGTTGTCCTATGTGTTTACTCCCTCAACCTCAAAAATACAGAACGACAACATAGTGGCGACCATATTGGGGACCAGGAACTCTTTAGATTGAAAAAACATTATTCTGTGGTATTTAATCAGTATTCTATAAATTGAAGCTTATATATCATTATGAAATACATGATATGAGGTTGTTATTTTGTATATATGTTAGTGTGTCATTGATTTGATTTTTATGTGTGTGATGATTTTTAATAGACCTATCTCCCAAAAGAATTTTCACTGGAGCTCACCCTGATCCCAACCTTGTTGAATTTGTAGATAATCCAGAAAAATTGGTGAGAAAGAGGAGTCTTACAAAGAGTCAAGGTAATAATAGTCCTTTATCTATATTCAATTGTCTTCCTGAGAATAGTCCTTTGTCAAGGTCTAACTCTCTTCCAGAGAAATTTGAAACTATTCAAGATATAGAGTTTGATTTTCCTTTCCAACATAGTTTGTTTAGATCAAAATCTGAGGCTTTTGTAGATCAGACTGTCATTGATAAAGCCCTACTGCAACCATACATACCCCAAACCTAGCTTCTTGAAACAAATCCTGATCTTGAATCCCTACAACAATTTGACAAATTACAAGGTCTAGTTTCAGTTTTGGACCAAGCTATTGAAGAAGCTTATATTCAACAATCTGTTGAATTTTCTGCTTTAACAGTTGCAACAACCTCTTTTTCTACCCAATCTTCCTAGTCTGTTCATCTACAACCTCCCAGTCCTACTCATTCCATAGTCTCAACTTCCTCACCTGTGATATCTCAAACTGTTATTCCTACTATCCCTATAGTTATCACAACTACACCTACATCAGGTCCATCTTCCAATCAATCTTCCAGACCAGTTATGGCAGGTAGGTATGCACCTTTGGTGTTACTAGGCCAGCTAAATGTTATGCCTGGAGATTACCAATCTAAAATTGTGACCTTTGATAACATTGGTTCTCATACTGCTCAACAGCATGTGGATAGAATGAATGATGTGTTTGACCTTCAAGAAGTAGATGAAGCTGATGTTAAAATGAGATTGTTTGCTCAAAGTTTAGGAGGTGATGTCAAAAAATGGTTTAGGAGTTTACCTGCAGGAAGTATAGCCAACCTTGATGCTTTCCATCAAACTTTCTTAGCTAGATGGGAGATCAAGAAAAATCCACTTCAACTCCTAAATGAATATAAAAGGCTAAAAAGAAAACCAAATGAAAGTGTGGAAGAATACTATGAACAATTTAATACTGTTTACAATGCCATTCCACAAGACATCAAGCCCTCCCCTGGCCTAGATTTAATTGATTTTCTTGATGGTTTTGATGTAGACATGGAATATCAACTTAGAGAGAGAGACTCGACAACTTTGGAAGAAATGCAAGCTAATGCTATCAAAGTTGAAGCTAACATCTTAGCCAAGAAGGCCAAATTAAAATCTGAACGCAGGGTTACCATAAAAGAAGAGCCTTATACTTCTGTAGTTGATCATAAAATTGATAACTTAGTGAGGGTAGTAAATTAGATGATGCAAAGAGTAAACATAAATGACCAAACTCAAGTGAGAGAGAAAAAAAATGCTTCTCAAAATAGAAACCAAAACTTCAAGAGAAATGTTCCCCAAATCAAACAAAGAGAACAAATGGGACTAGAGCAGTAGGTTCAGCCTCCTTTTCAGGAAAATTACACTGATGACGAGGAAAATATTATTGAAGATTTGGAGGAAAATCAAGTAAATTTGATGGGAATAAACGATGATGAAACAATTTTCCTCACTCAAGAGGAGCAAGAGCTTTTTATCCTAGCTCAAACCGAACTAGACTTTGAAGAATTAGATGAATATAAACAAGGTTTTGAAAATGCTATCATGGAGGTCCATAAGAAGTATAACCTTAGGAGCAAAAGGAATTCAGAAACTCTCAACACCAAAAAATTTGATAATCTGGCTAAAAAATCCTCTGAAATTGATCTTAGGAAAACCACAGACAATCTTCCTAAGAAAATTGTGGATAATTCTAGTAAGAAAAAAGTAGAAATCCCTGTCAAGAAGATAGTTGATAGTGTTTCTAAAACTACCCAAACAGATATCCCAACCGCCAATCAATAAAAAGAGCCTATAAAAAAACAAATCAAAGATCAATTTGAACTTCCCAACTTGATTAAGATTCAAACATTGTTCAACGTTGAGAATGAAATAGGAAAATTGAAAATCCATATTCCTCTTGCAGAGTTAATGAACAAAAACGTGTAGAGACCCCAAGTAATGAAATCTTTAAACACAGGGGGAAACACAAACTCTATAAATCTGAATGATGACCAGCCTGAACTCTTATTTGAACCGGAATTTGAGGGCAAACCATAGGAAGGGGGTGTTCCTCCATTCTATGTTAGCCTAAATATTCTTGATAAAATCCTCCATAATGCTATGTTGGATTCAGGAGCTTCCCACAAATTAATGCCTAAAGATGTTATGGAGAAATTAGGACTTGATATTACCAGGCCTTATAAAGACTTATACTCCTTTGATTCCAGTTAAGTAAGATGTCTAGGTCTCATCAAAGACCTGTGTCTTACTTTAGGACAAATCCCAGCTAAAAGTCTTGTAATGGATATATTGGTTTCATATATTCCCCCTAAGTATGGCATGTTATTGTCACGCTCATGGGGAGCAAAATTACAAGGAACCTTACAGATGGATATGATCTTTGCCACCATACCAGGTTTTGGGCAGCAAAGAAGATTATATAGGGAAACCTTGATGAAATTCATGGTGAGTAGTCAAGAGAAACCTCACAACTATCCTCTTTATTCTGTTCACTCAGATTTGGATTCTTTCATTCTTTACAATGATGGAGATATCAACACTTAGGTGATCAATGTTGAAACTAAAATTTCTAAAACAGACCCAACCCAAACACAAATAACAGAACTCAATACTCCTCTTGAACCTCTTTGGAACATGAGTTTTGATGGCTCTTGTAGCAAAGATGGTTATGAAGTAGGAATTTGGGTGGTTAACACAGGAAACAATCATGCTGAAGGTCATTCATACAAGCTTAATTTCCAATGTACCAATAACATAGCAGAGTATGAAGCCC
Source organism: Pinus tabuliformis (assembly GCA_031772625.1). Lineage (NCBI taxonomy): Eukaryota > Viridiplantae > Streptophyta > Pinopsida > Pinales > Pinaceae > Pinus > Pinus tabuliformis. Next base: position 1,002,497,895 of record CM062815.1, on the reverse strand, counting down.
TTATATTAGGATTGCAGTTGTTGAAAAAATTAGGTGCCAAAAGAATCTCCATTCAAGGGGATGCTGAATTAATTATAAAACAAATTAAAGGAGAATATTCAGCTAAACACCCTAGGATGAGAGCATATAGAAATGATGTGCTTGACTTTCTAGAAAGTTTTTTTGAATATGACTTTTCTACAATTCCTAGAAAACAAAATATCATTCCAAACAATATGGCTTTCTCACCCAACTCTTGTAAAATGCCTTATCCTAATAAAGAATATGTACCGAAGGTGAAACATCGACCAGCTGTACCAGATAACATGAGGTATTGGCAGGTGTTTGGAAATGATAAATAGATTGAAATTTTTCTGCAATCCAAAGATGAATTTCAAGATGATAGTATTGATTTGGAACCTGAAGTAGATAGTCAAATTGTTGTAAATTCTAATCTATAAAGGCAATTAGATAATTCAGATGTAAATACACCCATAGATAAAGTTGTAAATAAATTAGAATTGCCTGAGATAGACCCTGAAAAAGTAGAATTTGAAACACTCTAGCTAAAAGATAATGTTTTGCCTAGAGGTCTAGTTCCATTAGAAGAATTATTTGATTTCAATGATGTGGCTAAAAAGCCTAAGATTGAGCCCACAAGAACAATAGTTGAAGAATGTAATTTAGGTACTAAAAAAGACCCCAAAATCATAAAATTGTGTAAATCAATCCCAGTTGTTGAAAAATAAAAGTACATTGCTTTATTCAAGGAATTTAGTGATGTTTTTTCCTGGAGCTATGAAGATATTAAAACATATGATACAGAAATTATACAACACAAAATTCCAATTAAAGAAGATCAAAAACCATTTAAACAAAAACTTCGAAGAATAAATCCAGTTTTGATGCCTTTAATTGAGAAGGAAATCAAAAGAATGTATGACTCTAAAATCATAGTTCCTCTTAGGTACTCTAAATGGGTTTCCAATATTGTGCCAACTAGGAAGAAAAAAGGTCAAATTAGATTGTGCATAGATTTTAGGAACCTTAATAAGGTCTCCCTAAAGGACAACTATCATTTACCTAAAATGGATCATATTTTGCAAAAGGTAGTTGGATCTTCTAGGATTTCTTTATTAGATGGTTTCTCAGGTTATAATCAAGTCTTAGTCCATCTAGAGGATCAAGATAAAACAACCTTTACTACTTCATGGGGTACTTTCAGGTATGTGAAAATGTCTTTTGGATTAATGAATGCTGGAGCCACATTTCAAAGAGAAATAGATATTGCTTTTGTTGATGAAATTGACAGATTTATTGTGATATATCTAGATGACATCACTCTATATTCTAAAACTGATGAAGAACATTTGTTACATTTGAGAAGAGTATTTGAAAAATGTTGAATATTTGGGATTTCACTAAATCCTAAGAAAACAGTGTTTGGCCTTGAAGAGGGAAAACTTCTTGGTCATATCATATCTAAGGAAGGTATTAAAATTGATCCTAAAAGTATTGAAGCTATTATGAAAATCAATCATCCAAGAAACATTAAAGAACTTCAATCATTTATTGGTAGAATAAAATTCCTAAGAATATTTATCCCTAACCTTGCAGAACTTCTCAAAAACATAACAAACATGCTAAAACGAGATTCTGAAATCAGATGGAATATCGAAGATAGGCAATCGTTTGATCAAGTTAAACAAGCATTGACAAAAGCACCAGTCCTTATGAGTCCAAATTTTACTAAGGATTTTATAATTTTTTCATTTGCTTTTGAACATATTGTTGTAGTTGTCCTTTTACAGAAAAACAATGAGGGATTTGAACATCCCATTGCTTTCTTTAGCAAGGCTTTAAGTGATGCTGCACTCAAATATAATATAATGGAAAAACAGGCTTTTGCATTGATAAAAGCAATTAAAGATTTCAGAGTATATATCCTTCATTATCACATAATTGCTTATGTACCAAATGTTGTGGTTAAAGATATTTTGATATAGAATGGACCAGATGGAAAAAGAGGCAAATGGATTACCATCATCCTTGAGTATGACATGGAAATCAAGCCAACCAAGCTTATCAAAGGACAAGGATTAGCCAAATTGATGGCTGAATCTAATTTTAATGCTTTAGACATCAACTTTGTAGCTGAATTGGATGATCAAGAGGAACATGCGACTCCACAACTAGATGAGGCTTTCATGACCTCACCCTGGTATGCAGACCTTGTTTATGTTTTATTTAATTTAAATGCTCCTCCTGGTCTAACAAAGACAAAGGCTAGATTTTGAAGCTAAAAGCAGTTAAATTTTGCATCATAGAAAATGTTTTATATTGGAAAGATGCTGGTGGTATTCTACTAAAGTGTCTATTGAGAGATGATGTAGAAAGAACAATGCAGGAATTCCATGAAGGTGACTGTGGTGGTCATCTATATTGGAAAACCACTGCCAATAAGATCCTTAGAGCTGGCTTTTATTGGCCTACACTTTTCCCAGATGTTCATAAGAAGGTAACCTCTTGCCACAAATGTCAAATCTTTGAGGGGAAAAGAATTTGCCTCTACCTTTGAAGCCCATATCTGTTGAAAGACCTTTCCAACAGTGGGGATTGGATTTCATTGGAGACCCTCCATCGACCCTGTGAAGCTTTCAGTGACAATTAGTTTATGTGTATTGAAGTATTAATTAACGATATATAAATTTATAAATAATCCTTAAATCAATATTAATGCTATTATTTTTTTAAACTTCGAAAAAAAAATCATTATAAAAAACATTGCAAAAAAAAACATATGTTCGGAAAACCCTTAAAAAACCAACATTTTAGGATGAATAACAAGAAGAGAAATATGACAACTTGAAAAATGGTTAAATAATCAATATTTTAAAAAAAATTGTGCATACTTAGGACCTCAAAAAATTTAAACTGTCAAAAATATGCTTTAAAAAAAAAAAATCTGCTTGAAGTCACCAACATTTAAAAAAAATATCCACACAATATATTAGAAAATTTAAAGCGTCAAAAATAAACCCTCTAAAAAAATGGGTTGATGTTGCATCAACACTTTTCAAAATCAACATGAAAATCACTAACATTTAAAAAAATATTCATATACTATACATAAGAAAATTTAAAGTGTTAAAAATATGTTCCAAAAATAATTATATTTAAATCAACGCTTTTCAAATTCAGATAATTTTTTAACTATTTCGAAAAAACGAATAATTAATAAAATTCTCATTTAATTAGTGACTATATTTGTATTTTATATTTAAATTACTTAAAAATTAAAAACATACATAAAGAAAAGACACTTCGAGACATGAGTGGGCAAATAATATGTATATTAATAAATTAATAATTAGAAATTTTATAGGAAAATACATATAGCCTTTTACATAAGCATTATTAAGAATGGGCCTGGAGTATGCCCTAAAACTGCTTCTGCTTGGCTAAGAGCTCGTCTTCCTCGGACGTAAGGAAACAGGTTAACGGCCCAAGACCCAGAGGGATCTGGCAGGAGTGAAAGCCTGCTCCCTTACGGACCACCAGCGGGTTATTTCAGGTGGCGTGGTTTTCCTTGATAACAGTGATGTGTCAACTGACATTTGCGGATAGCAGCCAGAGATAGCTGTCCTCACTATTGGTTTGACAAACTGAGTTTGATAGATTTTTCCACCTTTTGAAAAAAAAAAAAAGCATTATTAAGAAAAAGAGTACGGACATCTTATACCCCGTTAATTCTAATATCGAATTTTCATGATGAATATGGGAGATGTTGGTCTTGATTGTGTACAATCCTGACGAAATGTTCTTAGCATTTTGTACACGATATTTTGATGGCCATGTAGCTAGAACCTAACTTTGTAGCTAAGACCTAACTCTAAAATTAGGCCTCCCTTTGTATACTTTCTAAGTTAATGTCCTCCCTTTTTATACATTCTAAATTTCACTTGCTAGGTGCCATACAAAATTGTAAGTTAGCCCAGGTAAATCATTAAATACTCATTTCGTATGCCTAACAACCGTCATCCTCCTTAAATACTATTGGTTATAAATAGAAAACCTCCCTCTTTACTTCAAACACCAAGGAGATACCAATGTCCTCACTTCACATATTTAATATATAGCAATTCATATGTTTAATACACGATTTGTATTAGCGAGATTTTTTGAAATTTTTTTTGGTAAGTTTTTCTGATTTAATTTTTTTAAAATTCTGAGGAATTTTTTGAAATCATAAATTTGTTGAGATTTTCTGTTAATTAAATTTGGAAAAAATCTTATGAATGTGACAACAATAGGATTTGTTAGGTTTTGCCACCTTCGGAAAAAAAAAAAAAAAAAATAATAGGATTTGTTGCATCCTATATTTGTTGTGAGGGAATTTATGATTCAGTTTTCTACTCCCAGCGATAAAAATGTAACCCTGTAGAGGATATGTGTGATGAGAAGATGTGAGGAATTCTGTTGTAATCTCTTGTTGAGTAATATGATTGCCGATGCCTCTGTGTAGTGGATGTAGCCCAGATTGGTTGGGCGAACCACGTTAAAATCTCTGTGTCTTCATGTTTGTTTATGCTGTGTATGATTATTTTGTTTCTGCTGTGATTTCTGCTCTTACAAAATTTGATAGGTAATATTGCACAATCGAAGTGCCCAAAGGTTTTTCAAGGTGTTAAATTCATATAAAGTAAAAAAACTAATTTACATAACACAAATCAATATTTCACTTCAAAATTTTCCACCAAATTCCAACGACAAAAAATCCAAAAAATCACACGGTACCAATTTCCGATTTCCGTTGAATGGCGATCTACACTTACAATCTGCGTCGTCACCCATATGTTCGACAGTACCAATTTCCGTTGAATGCCAATGATGTGGTTGTGACTATCAGGGTTTTCTGGTCTCCAATGTGATGAAAGCAAACGACGAATATATTTCTAATACCGCGAAGTAGAAAGACACTTACACACGGAATGTGCAGAAGGAAGAATTGCAGATTATTTTATTGCTGGCAACATCTCTATTAATATCGAGCTGTTACCGATTTGTTTATTATGATTGGATCCATTTCATCAACACGGTGTAACTTTCGTCATCGTCTACCTGCCACATTACGTACGTCGCACGTTCCTCCCTCCATTGAGTGATTATCAAAGAATTTTTCAAGTTCATTGATGGGAGACTCGGCCTTAAATACGTGCATACGTTTGCAGAAATGTTTTTTGCGGGGGAGGGGGTAATGGATTACTTATTAACCACGTAACTTGGGTTGGGTTGGGTTGATTACTTATCAGCGAGGTAACTTGAAAGATGGTTTAGACTTAGTTGAGAAGATAATGGTGATAAAGATTAAATATTATCTAATCAATTTTAAATGACTCAATGTCTTAATTTAATAGAGATTTTTTTTTTTTGCAATGAAATGAGTTTTTCTTAATGTATAAATAGATTTAACATTTACAAATCAAACCACTTGATTTTTAAAAATATCTAAAATTTAATTAATAATTTTTTTTATTTTTTTTTATCTATTAATTACACTATATTATTTTAAATCATCAAATTTATAAACTAAATAAATATTAATATAACAATTTAATTTATATTAAAAAATAATCAAATATATGTAATAAATAATCAAATTATATATATGTGGAAGTTAGGCACTTTACATTATGTCAAATGAAAATTACATAGACAATTTTATTTATTTATTTATTTTTCCCTCTTTTTTTTTGGTTAGTGGTCTTCTGGAAGGGAAACCAAACTAGTAGTATAATTATAGAGTTTTGAGGTTGCTAGGATTTTGTTTTGCTAAAGCATCTTGTAAATAACAACTTATAAAAATAGGTTGGTTGTGCCAACCTTGACATATAAGAACATGAGAATACAAAAGTGTTGCAAGCAAAAAACAATGAATCATAACAACTATTGGGTAGAATCTCTAGGCATTTGTTGAGGCTGGTCACTATCCTCATATGAGGAGAAGGAGATGTTGATTAATTTCCTAGCTAAAGTGGTCATCTTGCAATATATACTGTTAATTTTTTCTTCCATCTCTCCTAGTCTGATAAAATTCTTAGGCTAAATCTGCTTGTACTTCCCTATAACCTTATGCATACTTAATGCTATGATTAATAAAGTGACAAGAACCCATGTAATACGACAAATATAATAAGAACCACAACCCCTTTTTTATATAACCTAACATCATAAGAAACCCCACCCTAAACACCCTTTTTACAAAAATAAAATTTAATATAAATAGTTATATTAATAATAATTAGTTTTTATTTAAAAAATTCTAAACAAATTAAATAATAAATATTTTATAAAAAAAATTATAAAAAATAATATACAAGGTATTTATTCAAAAGGAAAATATATGGCTCATATTGTTAAAATATATCAAATTAGTAATGTTTATGTTTAGTAAATAGCAAAAGCATGATACTTTGTAAAATTAGATTCTCACATAAAATTGATGTGTTTCATTATTAACACCATATTATTATTAAAAATATATTTTTTTATTATTAAAATTTATTCTTTTCATATTTCCAATTAAATAGTTCTATTTTATAATAAAAGTGTATAATAAAAATTTAATTTTTTTCGATAATAAAATAAGTTTTAAATTAAAAACAAGTCTCATCACTAACTCCGGTTTCTGGAGTTTTGGTGTTTTGAATAGATTTGCAAAGAGTCTCACCTGTGTTCAAATCTCTGGAGGCGTCACCCACACGCCCGTCGTGTAGGAAGATACAAGCAATAAAAAAGCAAGTCCCATCACCAACTCCAGCCTCTGGAGTTTTGGTGTTTGAAATAAATTTGCAAAGAGTCCCACCCGTGTTCTATTTTGTAATAAAAATTCAATTCTTTTCACTTAAAAATAAGGTTAACATTAATTTTAATATATCATAAAAATTAAAAAAATATTTATATCTAATATTTTACTTTAAAAATAAGTACACATATTTATAAATCAAGGCTTTCAAATTAATAATATAGTAAAAATATTTATTATTATTTTTGACTTGATTATTAAAATATCACAAAAGAAGTGGTTTAATCAATAACTACATATTTTTATTTTTGTGTAAGTATTTTTATTGTTTAAAAAAAATTGAAAAGATTTTCTATTAAAATTTGAGTTCAGGCACAATAGTTACTCAGGAAGAAATTACAACAATTCATTTAGTAGCGGGTCCTCTAGCGAGGAACTTTTTGGAATTACAAAATCACTATATTGTAAGCTCACTATTACTAACAAGATACATGCATACACTTAGCAAAATTCGCCGAGAAGCAAAACACATTTATAAAGGGAATTGATGTGGGATCATCTTCAGGAAGCTAGTTGAGATCATGCAGTAGTCTTACCACATGTAGAATGGAAGCACTATTGTTGGTAGTTTGATTATCATTGGCTGGGTGGTGCACCTTTAAGCCTTCTATCTACTCTTAGAGAGAGTCAATTTCATCCTCCTGTTTAGCTAATTTTCCTTTCAAGGCTTGTATTTCTTAAAGGAGGTTGATGGATGTTGTCATTTGTTGATGCAACTTTAAGTTAATTTCCATTGTTTACAACTGAAGAGATTCAATTTGCTGGGAATAATTGCTACAATCCAAGTTACCCATAGTTTAAGGAGTTTTATCTCTTTTTACCCACATGCTCAGATTGGTGGAAAGGAATACCTTTTTGCCTTCTTACATGATGAGTAGGAGTCACTGGAGAATAGTAGGAGGGATATAGGAGAAAGGAGCTAGAGAAAAAGTTTCCCAGAGGAGGACAAGAGCAACCTTGTCGCAGAAAACACGATCTAGGCAGAGAGGAGACAACCATAATTCACCAAAGGAGATAGAACCCACCCAAAGAAAACTAGATATAGTGACACCTAGGCCTAAGTAGTAGTGAGACAGACTAAATTCATTGACAAAAGGGTGTAGATAATAGAGACACCAAAGTACAAAGCTAACTCCAGAAATGGAAGAGGCTCCATTGAATTCAACGACGTAAAGGACGAGCCAAAAGAGGAGACTACCATAAAGACAGATAAAGAAAAATAGATTTGAGGAGCTCCAATGAAAAAATATAAAATGAGAGAATGAAAATGCAACCAACAAAGTCTAATTGACATGAGAACACCAAAAAAATCTTGAAACCTAGATGAGTCCAGAGGGAAGCACTACTACCAGAGTTCACTCAGAAGCTAATGAAGCAACATACTAGAAAGTTATAGCCGCCACCACAGAGAAGTTTGAATATGACAATCATTTTTAGGCGTAAATGCTCAAAGTACCTATGAAGGAAACCCAACTTGAATTGGTAGGAAATTAATAGGATGAGAGTAGGAGATTAGTTTGAGACCATAAATTTAACATGCTTGGAGTTAATCCCACATGTGATTCTACTCTATACTCCATTAACCTTCATAATTATTGTAGCGATTGGAACAATCAATAACATGAGTGTGAGGTCTGAGCAGAGATCAAAACGTCATTGTTTCCTTATACTCAAGGCATGTGAAGAGATTGAGATTAAATGAGTTGCATGAAGCATCGTGTCAATGGATTCAAGATACTTGCTACATGCTCCCCCAATTTTTACCCATTTTCCTAAAGTTTGGAATGAGAAGGGAAAAATGATTTAGCCTTATAGCCTTAGACATTAAAACATGTACTTGGAGGAGGGGGTCATGGGATACTTTTCCATCCATGACTACCATTTACTTCTATTTGTCCAACTTTAAGGAGACAAGCTAGGTTGGCTTGTTTGTCAGTTTCTGAATTTTGGTGCCTGAGGATGTGGAAGAAGGATTTAAGAGGGAAGAATTCAAGAGCTCTAGAGATTCTTTGGAGTAGGAGTTTGAGATGGTTTTCTTTAGGCCAAGTGCCTTTGTACAAATGCTGAATTGTTAGAAGAGAGTCCCCCAAGATTGCCAAATTTTGTATATTCAAATATTTTGCCAAAATTACACCCAACAAAAGGCCATACATCTTTGCTTTATTATTGGTCCTTTGTCACAACCCCTAGGAATAACTGATAGCTAATTTTTCATTTGGGTTGTGTATAACCCCTCCCCCTCATGCCACCCTTATTGTGTAGGTATATTTTTTAGTACTTAGTGGAAGAAAAATTTTCATCATGTTTAAATGATTGCTTAATTTTTTTTTATCGAGTATTAAAAATTTATTTAATTATGAATAATATATATATATATATATATATATGTATCTATACATACATATATCTATATATATATATATATATATATATATATATATATATATATATATATATATATGGCTAGATTCAATAGAGGGAATGAACAAATACATGAGAACATCTTGATGTACCAGGACTAAAGATGGCGAATTTAGGTAAACTCCGTAAGGGTTTAGGGTAAAACCCTAGGATTTACTGCAGCATCTCTTTGCAGGCACCTGGAGCTGGGCACCCGACGACCGACAATTTCTCTCTCTGTTTCCGTTGCAGCCGCGCCTGTCTCCATCTGCCGACGGTTACTGCTAGCATCATGGGAGATTCTATGGATGTCGAGGAGCTCGATTTTACCGAGGACCCTTTCCCCGACTGTGTCATTTTCAGAAACCCTAATCTCTCTTCACCGGCATCTGGCTCTACCCTCCCATCTGATCCTACTCCGTCTATTTCTGCACCGGTGGTTTCCTTTCCGGGGCACTGTACTGCTCCTCTGTTTATCGGGTCGCTTTCTATCGAATCTCCAGCTCTGGACTGCCCCCCATTATCTCCTGGTACTCTACACATTCTTACAGCTAACACTCCTCCTTCGCCCTCATTTGACCCAAACCCACCGGCTGACCATCTCCATCCGTCCATCTCGACCTTTTTCTCTGTGCCGTCTGAAGATATTCATGCATCTGAGGCTCCAAACCCTCCCTTTTCTGCGCACTCTCTGTCGGGATGCTTTGAGACCCCTGCAGTAAAAGTCAAGCCTGCGAAACATACCTCTCTGGAAGGTTCACCTGATCCGTTGGCGGATCATCCATCTGCCCCTCGTACTAGGAAGCGAAAGACAAAGTGTGTGAAGGCGACTTCAAAGGACATCATCATTTGGTTCGGCGAGACCTCTGCTATCGGGGAAGCGGCATATATGGCTAGCACTGTTTTAGTTGGACACGTTCGAGGCAGAGCATATTCAGCAGCCAGACTCACCCTATGGGTCCGTGAGATTTGGGGTGGAATGCTAAAGGAACTGCCCGAGGTGCAGGTCTTACCCAGAGGCTGGTTCCCCCTACATTTCGCAAAAGAAAACTACACGGATTTGGTACTCGCAAGGTACTGGCACATTGAGATGGCTCTGGTACTCCTCAAGAGATGGAGTCCCCTCTTCGACCCAGAGAGGGAGCAAATAGGGGCAGGGCCACTCTGGGTACGCTTGCCAGGGCTTCCATTACAGTACTGGTGCGAGGAGGTTTTCATCAGAATTGGGAATGCCCTAAGCACCTACTTGGACCATGATCGAACTTTCGTGCAGTCAAAGAACATAACCCTAGCTCGCATCCTGGTTCATCTGGATACACACGAGGGATTGGAAGAGAAAATCACACTTCAATGGGGGAAATACACCAGGGTTCAGATCCTGGACTATGAAGGAGTTCCCTTCCGCTGTCGGAGATGTCACAGGGTTGGACACATTTTTAAAGACTGCCCACTCATCAAGAAATCAGAGGATCCTCCGAAGGCATCTCCTGCACCTACAAGGATTGACTCGCCGGCTCTGCATCGCTCACCTATTCCGAGCCCTATCCCTCTGGCCAGCAATGTCCCCCCGAAGACGGTGGATGAAGCACACAGATCGCCATCGCCCCCACTTACCAGAGCTCGGGCCGCAACTGAAGCCGCAAAAGCATCGGGTATTCCTCTGACCTCTCTATCTCCTTCAATTGCATTATGCACATCTTTTGTTCCATCCTCCATTATCACTTCTGTGGCACACTTCTCTATGGCTACACCTCCTTCCATTGCCACCACCGCGCCATCTTTACACTCACTATCCACATCCTCCACCTCTCCATCTTCTAACAGGAATTCATCATCTCACCATTATAATCTTCGCTCTCGTACCCTATCTAGCGGTACATCGACACATTTTGCTGGTTTGGGACTCACCCTACCTGGTTCGGCTATTCTATCTTCTCGAGGGAGGAAATCAGACCTCTCCAAATCCATCAAGCAAGCAGGGGCTGAGGTCACCTCTGGCAGACAATCCACTCTCGATGGGGTTCTTAGAGCACTGAACACCCCGGGTAGGGTTCCCCCATGAAGTGTCTCTCATTCAATTTCAGAGGCATGGCTAGTGCCTCCAAGAAACTAGCCTTGCGCATACTTTTTGATGTAGAACCTTCTGAAATTATCCTGCTACAAGAAACCCTAGGTAAGGCTGATTTCATCACCAACTCCCTAATATCTATATCTCCTGGATGGAATTTTATGGCACTGGATGTTATGGGTCGATCAGGGGGCCTTGCCATTAGATAAAATCCCTGCACCATCAGAGTTTTAGCATCTTGGGGTGGCCATGGATTCATTGGCTTTGACATTTTTTCGGCAGAGCTTGGTATTAACCTAAGGGTCATTAACATTTATGGTCCCTGTCATCAGAGGGAAAATTTCTGGCAACACCTGCTTAATCTTACGATTTTTTCCCCTGATCACATCATCCTAGGAGGAGATTTCAATTTCTCTTTGGGTTTTAGTGAATCTTGGGGGTCAATGGCACAAGTGGACTCTATTACGGGATACATGACCAACCTTCTGGAGTAGCATAACTTGGTGGATGTTCCCATGAATAAGCCTCTTCCTACATGGCGAAATAGAAGGGTGGGCGAAGCTGCACTTGCTCGAAGATTAGATCGGTTTCTGATGAAGGTCCCCCTTATGCAGCATCTGCATCACTACAAACAATGGGTTGGCTCAGGGGGCATCTCTGATCACTCCCCCATTTATCTGGAGGTGTTTGGTCCTCATCCTAAACCAAAAGCCCCATTTAAATTTAACCATGTTTGGCTACAGGACCCTGAGTACATTAACATGGTCTCGGAATTCTGGGCTGCCAACCCGATTGATAGGTTTGATTCCTTGACTAAGGGTTTCTGTCAAAACCTGTCTCAGCTTAAGCATCTATCTATCAATTGGGCAAAAGAGAAACATCAGAGGGAGGAATCACTTTTAACTCACATTGAATCTGAGCTGAGCACTTTGCTTGATGATCGAAACCTGGGTTTTGTTTCAGCAGAAGACAAAACTCATTTGATTGAGCTAGAAAACCAAAAGGCTAGGATCTTGAAGGAGAGAGAGGAATCCTTGCACCTCAGAAGTAGAGCTATATGGTTAAAAGCAGGTGACGACAATACAAGATTCTTTCAGAATTATGCAAATGGTAGAAAGGTATCAAACACCATATGGAACTTACCACTACCTGAGGGGGGAGTTGCTGATACTTTTAACAAACTCTCCCATCTTGGCACTTCACATTTCAGGAATCTCTACAAAAATCCCCCTGGGTCAAATCTGGCTGATATCATCAATGTGGCTGGACATTTTCCCAGATTTGTAAATGATGATGAGGCCGAGGAGTTAACTGCTCCTGTTACTGCAGGTGAACTCGAAGGAACGCTGAAATGGTTTAAAAAGGACAAGAGTCCTGGACCGGATGGGTGGACCATAGAATTCTATCTTGCATTCTATGAACTATTGGGGAATGATCTGTTGAAAGTTGTGGAAGAATGCAAAATGTCCGGTTCTCTTTATAATGCTGTCAATTCGACCTTTATAGCCCTCATTCCGAAATCTGATACACCTTCCTCTTTCAATGACTACAGGCCTATCTCATTATGCAATTGTCTGTACAAAATCATCTCCAAGGTCATTGCTAATCGTCTTCGCCCCATCTTATCCCGTCATATTTCCCCCCAGCAATTCGCCTTCCTTGAGCATCACCAGATACATGAAGCCATTGGCTCGGCCCAAGAGGCCATCCACTCGATCTGGACAAAACACCTAAAGGGCATTATCCTAAAGATTGATTTGGCTAAAGCCTTTGACCGTGTCAGCTGGCTTTACATTAAGATGCTTCTCATTCACCTGGGCTTTCCCCATGACTTCATCACTTGGATTATGGCTTGTATTACCTCCCCTACCTTCAGTGTTCTCATCAATGGATCTGCCTCCCATTTCTTTCATGCTGAGAGGGGGCTCAAACAAGGCTGCCCTCTCTCACCCCTTCTCTTTCTGATTGTCATGGATGGGCTTAGCCGTTTGCTCGCCTCGGCCAAAAGAGATGGCAGCCTTCGGGGTCTTAAGATATCTGATGCCTGTTTCCTTACTCACCTTCTATTTGTGGATGATGTTCTCATTTTCCTGGATGGGAGCATTCGGGACTCTCTCACTTTTTCCAAAATTCTCTCACTTTTCTCGTCGGCTACTGGTATGCAGGCAAATCATGCAAAATCTACCATTACCTTAGCCCTCACTTCCATCCAGGAGTCACAACTTGCTCAACATCATTTCCCTTATTGTATCATACCCTTGGACAGGGGTTTCAAATACTTGGGTTTCTGGATAAAGCCTCTCAATCAGAAAATCGTAGATTGGGTTTGGCTTGTCTCCAAACTGGAAAAAAGGCTTTCAATATGGAGCCACATAAACATATACAGAGCTCGCAGATTAGTACTTATCAAATCTGTTCTTGAGGCCACACCTATATTTTGGATGGCACTTGCATGGATCCCCAGGAACATTCTGGCCCGATTACAACAACTTTGTAACAGATATCTTTGGAATGGCCACCAAGACAAAAAGATATTTGCCTAGGTCAGCTGGAACAAGATAGCTCTACCTAAAAAATGGGGAGGCTGGGGACTAAAAGACCTTCCTCTCTTTGCACAAGCCCTGACTGCAAAAATGGGCTGGACTCTTCTAATTGGACAGAATCTATGGACTTCTATCTCATATCATAAGTATATATGGCCACAACAAATCATGGACTGGGTTCGCTTGCTGAGCTAGCCTAGATCTGGTATTTCATCTGTCTGGAAGGCACTCCTACACTCCCTGCCTAGCATCAGGGACAACCTCGTTTGGAGAATAAACGATGGATCAAAGGCTCGCATTGGATTGGATCCTTGGACTGGAGGTGGTGGTAGATTTCAGCTGTCTCGAGATCTCATACATCATCTACACTCCCATGAGATCAAGGTGATAGCACATATTGTGGACCCACAGAATACCAACATTTTCTCTCAAGGATGGAAATCAGCCCAGCAGCTTGATATACCCCCTCTTTGGCAACAGGAATGGCAAGAATACATCTCTGCATTATGTGAATCTCACATCAGGATAAAAGATGGACCTGATGAACTTGTCTGGTGTCTAGCTGAGAATGGCATATACTCTCCAAAGACCGGATACCTCAACCTGATCTCTCACAAACAGCCGGAGCAGACCACTTTCTGGTGGAAGAGTATATGGAAATTAACATCGCCTCCAAGGACCAGACTTTTCTTTTGGTGTATACTCAGAGACAAAGTTCCTACAGGAGAGTCTCTCACCCATCGATCTTTTCATGGTCCACATTGGTGTGTCTTATGCAAGAATTCTTCTGAATCGACTCTCCATTTATTTCTTAAATGCACTTCCCTGATCAATCTTTGGCAAAATATAACCACTTCCATTCATTTTTCTGGGCATTGGGAAGGTGAAGATATTGGTCGAGCATGGGAAAGCTGGTGTAATCAACATCAGGGTTCTAAATTACAAAATCTACCCCTTATCATCAGCTGGCATATATGGCTAGCTCGGAATCGTGTCATATTTGATAACAGACCTGTGTGTTGGCCTCACGTCACAGCCCGCATTATATCTGCTTATAACGAGCTTCCTGAACCTCATCAACCTCGACCCCGGAGGCCACATGACCCAGCACCTATTGACAAAAATTTACCTTGGGCATTCTTCGATGGTGCGGCACAACACCATGGATGCGGTGGTGGTTTTATTCTTTACTTAAATGATCAACATTACTACAAAGTAAAGATGGGATTAGGAGATGGAACAAACAATTTTGCAGAACTCATTACTCTTCGTCATCTTCTGCATTTCTCATTGGGTCATAATTGCATGAATCTAAACATATATGGGGACTCAAAGATCGTTGTAAATTGGTTCAATAATATTACTGTTTGTCACTCTCACACACTCAGTAATATTTTGGATGAAGTGAATTTGTACAAGGCACAGTTTAACATTATCTCATGCAATCACATTTACAGGGAACATAACAGCTGTGCTGACGGGCTATCCAAGGAGGCCACGACACTTCCCCGAGGAGAGTGGATGATCCAGGAACAACGAGGGGCAAATGAATACCGCTACTACCACCGGCCGTATATTGATCAAATCTACCACAGGGCAGAGAGCCCTTGATTACTGCTTTTTTTGTAATTATTTTTTGATGAACATGCTTGACAAACTCTGTGTATATATTTTTCAGGCTATCTTTTTAAGTGTTATTGCCCTGCGTGGCATATGTACAGCCATATAACAGACTCTTTTTTATTTTTCTGCATAACAGAAAATGACTGAACACCCTGCATGGTGATGAAAGCTCAAAGTAGCACAAGTTTTTGGCAAACTGTAAATTTTTGACAGAGCCTTAGTGGCAAGAAGGATACAACATATGCTAATAGCATCTACAACATGTAATTTTTCAAAATTAATGAAAGATTACGATTTTTCCAGTGGAAATCTCTCTCTCTCTCTCTCTCTCTCTCTCTCTCTCTCTCTCTCTCTCTCTCTCTCTCTCTCTCTCTATATATATATATATATATATATATATATATATATATATATATATATTGTTTTTAAAGATCTAATTTGAATACATTTTTTTCTTACACTTGTGAAATTTAACTATAACTTGTTTACAAATGAACAAGGATCCACTTTAGATTTGCCATGCTAACATGCTTTACTCATTTTCATCCGATAGTCGACCACATGGTAAGCCAAGAGGATGATGACACGTGTGCATGCATAATGAGCTAGTTAAGAATTATTGACAATTGAAATTGATCTTTTAAGTTTTTCTTAGAATATATGCTAAATAATTGTAACGAGCCATCTAATTCATAGATTTGAGTTGTTAAATTTGTATAGACTAAGTGTCTCAGAAGTAGGGTAGCCTTATAAATTAAATGTTGGTAAACACTCATATGTATCAATTCATAATAACCATCTAGACACTTATCTGGTGATACATCTCACATTGTCAATATTTAGAAAGATCATAAAAAAAAAAAAACTAAATTTATTTTATATTATTATTATTATTACTACTAGTACATGTCTCTTTTGGAATAAAGCTCCCAAAATTTAAATTTAATTATCAATAATTATTAGTTGGATGGTAGGAATTTAACCTCCACATAATATTCTAGCATATTATTTGTAGTATAACCAAAGGAATTGGCAACTGGGTCAGTCTTATACTCGTGACATGAGGTCGATTCCGGCCACTACTACTATATCTTTGGGGCCTATGACCTGTCCTCCTCTTCGTAGACCAGGTTACAAAATGGGGTTGAACCTTGGATCTCTTGGTTTACATGATTTCGTATTACTTTGATACAATATTTATCTCCAAAGTAATTATGCCATTTCCCCCTGTTAATTAAATTGATTAATTAAAGAAAAATGTCATATGAACAAGTGTGAGTTTTGGTTTTTTGGGCATGTGGTATTAATAAGGCATAGTATTGGCCCATGGTATTGTAACAAAGTCTATTAACAAATTAAGATCTGCCATGGTAAAGTGGGGGTGTATCTCCATAATTAAGAATCTTGTTAAATGCTTTTTTTAAATGTATATGTGTTTAATAATAATAATAATAATAATTTGAAATAAAATTATGGTTTAATGAATTTTATGATTTTTTAAATTTTAACAACATGAGATGTATCATGAAGTAAGTGTTTTGATGTTTATCATGGATTGATGCCTATCTGTGTTTACCAACTATTTAATTTATATGGATGTGCTAGTTTATTTATTTATTATTATTATTATTTGTGGAATACAAATTTGTATTACCTTCTAAACAAGATATTACATGAAAATGGTTTATATTGGCCAGTCACTGGGGGAACCCAACATCATAAGACAAAAAGCTAAGCAGGGATTCAAAATACATACATTGACAATCAAGCCTTTGAGTCCATGAGAGAAAGATAAAGAAACAAGAAACTAATAAAACAACGACATAATAAGTGTGATTAGACTAGGAAGAGGGGTCTGAATTTTTTGCGGCAACTTGGATTAGCTCCTTGTTGCTTCCCGATGAGTAGCTAGTAGTAGGGGGGATGCTAAGTTGCTTCTTGATGTGCTCTAGTTGGTTTCATGTCCTGATGTAAATGTCCCATGGAGAGCAACATGTCCTCTCTGTGTTCATGTTGATCCAGTAAAGCTTTGCTGAGTAAGAACTTCATATGCCAATACAGGTCCATTGTGTGCATGTATTGGTTGAAACACCCACATTTGTGCCTCGTATCAAACACCTAATTAGCCAAATCTACAATTACCTCCATGCTTGAGAGAATATTTTGTTGGTCAACTTCTTCCCTTTCGTCAGGAGTGAGTTCTTCCTGAATAGGGGGCAGGATGAGTTCCCAAAAGTGAGTTACTAGATCTTCAACTATGAGTTGTGTTTGTGCACTGCCTCAATTGGCTCTCTCTTGATAATATGAAACGCGTTTGTGGACATAGGCTATATGGCATGGTAGCTACATGAGGGGTAGATAAACACCAAAGAGTAGGGAGGGGGTTGTCAGAAATGGGATGGAAGTGGACATGAATGGAGGATTTTTTTAGGAAAGTGAAATTAGGACCGTGTCCCAAACAGATAGAGGCAATTGAAAAAGGACTAATCTGGCAGGTAACAGGTTGGTAGAGGAGAGGCCCAGAGAGATGGAGCATTGCTAGTATTGGGGAGCCAAAGGAGTATGGACCTCCCGTAGAAGTGCAAGGGCTCAATGAACAACAAATGGGAAGTAAAATCCCAAGCACAACTGAAAGATAAAGTTAAGGAAAGAATAACATTACAAAATAAATTAGGAAATAACTAAGGTGTGAGAGGGAGTGACTTACCATAAAATAATATTGTGCATCTATTAAGGTAATGCCGCCCAATAACAAGATGCTCGAATTGGGTCTAGGGAGTTCGAGAGATCATTGTCCAATGACCACTATTGTAAAATGAACCAGAGTGAAAAACAGATATGGGAAGGGAAAGTACGAGCTCCATGGAGCAAAGCTCACTAACGAGCTAACACTTCTTCCCTTGATTTTCTCTAAAGAGACCCAAAGAGGCTGAGCACTACAAAAAAAGCACTGAGATGAGGCTGAAATTGCACTAACTAGCAAAAGCCAAGCTCCTTTGCATGGGAAAAAACTATGTTTCTAGAGCTCTCGAATTGAAAATTTGAAGCTCCTTACATTACTTGATAGTTTTCTAACTAGGTTTGCTTCCAAGATTAGTGCAATGAATTTCCATGGCCTCAGAAATGAATACCATTCTTATTGGCGACAATTTTTTTTCATTCGCATGAGGTGAGGTGGTCAAGTGATCAAAGATTGAAGCTGTTTGAATAGGAGGTGGATGTGATAGAGGTCTGGAGAGACAAGGTGGCATTCCATTTGCAATATGTCAGACAATGGATTATGAGTGTTCCCCATTCCAAAATCGATGTGCATAGTGAAACAATTAAGGGGGTGTGCTTCCATGTCCCCTGGTTGTATGGCCAGGTGGGATGACAACCTGTCCCCCACCTTTGCTTGTTCTAAACACCCCATCTGAGGAATTGCTGCACTAATTCTTATTATTATTAAAAAGTAAATTAATATATGAGTTAGACATATATACCTTTAAAAATATGTAATAAGAAAAACATATTAAATTAACAATTAACAATAAGAGTTCAATGCCATAAATAAAAACCAAATGAAATTGAACATAACACGTGTGGACATAATAATTTTTTATAAATTTGAAAAGTAAAAACAACATAACTACCTTTGAGATAAAATAGTTCCTGGATATTTCATTGAGGTTAAAGAACTATCATCCACCTAACAATTATTGATAATTAAATTAAAAATTCTGCCCTATTCCAAAATAGAGATGCAACATATTAAAGCAATAATAAAAAATAAAAGTTCCATACCATAAATAAAAACATAATGTAGATATGACATTTTTTTGTTTAATCAAATTGAAAATAAAAAAATCATAACTACTTTTTAGGCACATCTCAACTGCATATCCCTGACTACTATTAAAATTATTATGTGGATATTTGATAGAAGTTAAACACCTGCCATCCACCCTTTTTTTTCCCAAAGGAAAAATCATAATTTTCATTAATAAGATAGTGGAAATTGCATGTAGTAGTTGCTATGAAGCATATCCAAAAATAAACTGTCTATTGATCTACTCAACAAATCAAACTGTCCATAAAAAAATATGAAATATCATGATATCTATCTATGTATATACAATTTTTTACATTTGATCGTATAAGTTGACAAAATAAAGTATGAAATAATATATTATCAACAAAATAAGTATGCGAAGTGTCTCAACAAAAATTTGGAACCATATGTCACTCTAAGGCACCATCTCTATTAACATGATAAAAATTGGGCAGTGATAATACTGATAGTGCTCTGCTCCATTTTGTTTGACAATCATCCAGGTACTAAGGTCTTGCTGTGCGCCCTCTTTGGATAGATGATCAAAAAGTTTGTTCCTTTCCCCGTGGATATGTAAACAATAAATGTTATCAAATTGTGCTTTTATCATTAATGTATCATCCAATTCTGAGGGTGTGCTAGCGGAAATGAGATATTCGATTGAACTAGTCGATAATTACTTTAGAATCACCAAAAACCTGTAGCTATCGACACCCTTGTTCTAGAGAAAAAATGAGTAGAAGCTTCAAACTGTAAAGTTCTGCGAATTTATTTGTGCCAGGGCCAAAACCAAACTTCATCTTAAAATAATGTGTATTGTTTAGATAGAGAACAACTCCCCCACTACATCTCCCATGTTGAAAAAACCCATCGAAATATGCCCAAGGCTTAGTTTGATCAATGATTTCAATGGAGATTATATGAGTAGTAACTAACTAATCATCATTATGTATAAGATCATATATGGTTAATATCTATGCACCAAATTTTTCTAGCAAAAAATTATGATAAAAAAAAATCCTACTTCTCCCAATTGAAATGGCCCAACATATAAGGATCGAGACATTCCATAGGTTTTTTGGGCTTACCTCATGACACAAGCTCTGCCACACCTCATTCAATGACACTCCTTGCCATCTGAAACACATATTTAATACTTGAAAGATCAGGTTCCATATTAGGGCAACTACATGACACAACAAGAATAAATGATCAACTGATTCCTCTGCATAGTTGTATAAAGCACACCATGATGGGCCCCAGAATGCTTTTTTTTAAGGTTTTCTCCAGTTGGGACTTTGTTTGTGAGGATGCACCACATTAATAGTTTTGATTTTGGTGGGATCTTCATTTTCCAAATGATCTTCCACCACCAAATCAACTCTTCAGGTTATCTAGAAGCAAAAACAAATAACTAACCTTCCTTGGGATTGTAAGTCCCCCTTTTCGAGTGAACCCATACCAGTTCATCATTTTGATCCATGATTCTGACATGTGCATTTGATAATGCATTGGTATAATCATTCCAATATTGGTGCCATTGGTTTGGTAAGTTTAGTGCCTGTGTAGATAACCATCTTTGGCCCCAAATGGTAGTATTTTCAGGATCTGATATCTGGTTTATCATTTTCTTTCCATGATCAGATAAAAAATTAACTAATTCACAAGGAAGAGTATTCCTGTTACCATATCTTGACCATGGATAAATCCCAAACCGCACCCTCTCACTTGAACCTATTCTCCATGCAAGGCTGGATTCAATAATATTAAAAGATTGAACCACTGCTTGACGAAATGTTGGATTTTCCCTTATTTTATGGTTTGATCCATTCTTCCATAGAGAAAGGATAAATATACTTCCTAATTACCATTTATTTCCAAAGACTCTTGGTAGTAATTAATCTCCATCCAACCTTTGCTACAAGAGCTTGAGAGAAGTAATATAAGTTCTTAATACCCCACCCCCCCCATCTCTTAGGTAGGGAAATTTGATCCCATCTGATCCAAGCAAAAATTATGCCTTCTTTTGACCGGCACAATAAATAGCCACAACATCATTTTAGAATGAGATTTAATATACCTTTTGGAACCCATGCTAGGGCCATCCAAAATACAAGTATGGCTTCAAAGACTAGCCTTCCAACATGAGATATCCATATGTGGCTCTAGACTTTAAGTCTCTTTTCTATTTTTTTCTTGTTGGAAATAATACTGAGAGGGAGGGGGGTGAATTAGTATTATCTAATCAATATAACTTTTTCATTTCCATACTCAGATTCATATACGCTACTTCAGTTAATGATACCTGCGTATATACGCAATTGTGTTTAATGCAGCTAGTGTATATCCAGTAAACTTATGATTCAATTAGTTGATCTTAAATGAGTGCATCAGAACATTATTAACCATATTAACAGTAAACATGTGCAGTAAAACAAAACAGATCATCACACATAAGGAGCACACATGAACACCAAGATATAAGGTGGAAACCCAATGTGGGTGAAAACCACCTGCTGCAATTCGTCTCTATCTTCTTTTAATAAGAAACTTCTTTTTACAATAGTACTGGTGCAGTCTTATACCAGTACGCAGGCTTCTACCTGCAAAAGGATACAACCTTCTTAGCTCTTGTACTAGCCGATCCATCTACTAGTACGTAGGCACCGGCCTACTGAAGGCTCCAACCTTCACTCGTTTTCCAGCTGCTCTTGGAAGGGAGCTACAACCCCCTAGCTCTTGTACTGGCCGATATGTTTACCAGTACGTAGGCGCTGGCCTACTGAACTCTACGATCTTCCAGGGACCATGTTTCATACATTTTCATACTGGATCCATAAATACAAAACAATCACCACTGTAATACAATCATCAATTTATACCTGCATCATGAATCTCTGAATCACCCAATACTGAACCACTAAAACCCTGTCAACAACACAGTCACCAGAACACAGAACAGACAACAGAACTCTGCAACAATAACCAGATCCAACTACAACTTCAAATATCATATCTCATAATGTATACGCCACTATGAAGAACAAAACCAGCGTACATACGCGCTTTCACCAAAGCCAACCTACGTACAGATCTGCAAATACTTACTCATAACTTTGTAGCTGTTCCAGACATCAGTCATACCCAGATCATAACATTCATATAATAAAACATGCGTCAATAATTTAGATCTAGTCTATCGATAATCAAACCATATAATGATAAACATTCCAAGCCTTAAGATCTCGATCCATTGTTCATCATTATCCACATGAGTGCCTCCTTGGTTCAGATCAAGCTAAGCATCACAAACCCATGACTAGCATACTAGATCTCACACTTCATTAGATATTCAATCCTTGCACACTTGCCCCGCTTGGCCTAATGATCTTCCCTTTATATAGGTTTAGGCTTCTCTCAATACCATGGTCCAAAACCATGTTGAACCAATACCTTGGACCCAATACCTGGGTTCAACACTTCGAACCAAATACCATGGACCAATACCAAAATACCATGGACCAAATACCACAGACCAAAACTTAGTTTTATGACATGTACGCGCCTTTCATTCTGTGAACCTGCGTGTGTACGTATATGTGCCTTTTGTTCTTCTCACTCACGTGTATACGCACTTTCATCAAGGTTAACCTGGGTATATCTCTCTCTTGACTTGCTGTACTAAGATCTGTCCTCTGATTGAGTTGCCATCACCTGTATCATACCTCTGAGTGAGTTGCCATCGAGGACAACACTTGTATCATAATGCCAACAATCTCCCCCTTTGGACTTGATGGCAACCACCACACCATGTCACTCTCCCCATTTGACATCAAGGGCAAAGGGCAGACCAAGATATTCTCTTCATTGATATACATTCTGCTGTCCATGCTCCCCCTGAGTACATGTTGAAGTTTCTTATTGAGCTCCCCTTTTGTACATACCAATTTTTACCAATCCGTCCATGCTCCCCCTGAGCACATGCAAGGTCTACAAAAGCATAACATAACTCTATACATACATTGCCAATGACCTTCCTAAAGACTCATACATACATCAATCTCCCAAACAAGTGGGGATACACCATTTTTGACTCAAACACAAGAACCATTACATCATCCATCCCATGCATAGTGGGGTAACAAGATACATTATATGACTCACAAAGACCAGGGACCTAAACAAGACCATGACAGTTATCAACAACTGTCATACACCATATGATCTGCACTATAAGCATCTTAAGCTGCAATCCATTCTCTTGGTCAATCAAAAATCAGTAGCAAGGTATGTCATCACCAAGGACTTCTAACCATAATGCCAACAATGCATTATTCGAAGCATATGCTCCCCCTGAGCCTGTGCCAACCACCACAACATAACCATTTCCTGAGTCTGTTCTACTGCTTTTCTTCATATACGCGACTGTGCAGCGTCTAACTCGTGTATATACGCGGCTTATCTTTATGAAACCTGTGTATGAGATTTAGAACACGTATGTTCCACACTTTCCTCTTCCTCTAAGTTTGTGATGTCTGTATATTCTGCTATGCCACATCTTTCTGGCTGTACTTCCTTTTTCTTCCATATCTTCAACTGTGATGACGTTTTCTCCTTTTGGTATGGTGTCCAAAATCTTCTCCTGCATTCCTTTGCTATGTGTCCAAGCTTGTTACATGCATAACATCTTACATGTTTCATATTCCTTCTGTAGCAGTCAATGGCTTTGTGACCAAACATATTGCAAGCAAAACAATACCCCTTAAAGTACCTCGAACGTGATGATCTTTCTGTGTGACGGTCTTGAACCATTCTACTTCTGCATCTGGCTGCAACATGTCCAAGATTATGACATACATAACATTCAACATTATTCATCGGAGGAAATAATCATCTATCACTTCCATAGTTAGGAGCAAAAGATATTCTTTTAGGAATTTCTTTCCTTGGCTGTTGATGGGGTTGTCTTTTCATCTCCTTGTTGAGCATTTCAGATTTCTCATTAGAGTTCCTTGCCTCACCTTCAATAGATTCATAAAAACCAAGACTAGTTTTGATAGCAGGAGACCTTTGACTACTAAGAATATCATCCAAAATCTTAGTACTGTCTTGAAATCGTAATAGTTTATCCTTTTCTTCTAATTTACCTTTCAAGATATTTACCTCAACTTGGTGTTGTTCTTCATTTTCTAGACATTGCTTCTTCAAAATTTCTTCAAATTTTCTTCCTTCTTCCACTTGATGCCTTAGTTTGAGAATCTCTTTTTCTTGTTCTTCATTCAGCTCCTGCAGCATTTGACGAATTCTGGAGGCACATTCCAGCTGAGCTTTTAAGCTGATGACTTCTTCTTTGAGGGCACTCTCCCTTTTGCTAGGTAGATCTTGTTGATCTATGATTTTATCTGATGCTTCATCTTCAATATGAGGTGATTCAGGATCTGAATACTTGCTTCCACTCAACGGCAGGCTGTCATTGTTCCTTTGAGCTGTCTTCTTCTTTTGATGCGCTTTCTTTCCCATTGTTCTACGGATCTCCTTCAAGCGATCAAGCTTCTACCAAAGGACCTGCTCTGATACCAATTGTTGGAAATAATACTGGGAGGGGGGGGGGGGTGAATTAGTGTTATCTAATCAATATAACTTTTTCATTTCCATACTCAGATTCATATACGCTACTTCAGTTAATGATACCCGCGTATATACGCAACTGTGTTTAATGCAACTAGCGTATATCTAGTAAACTTATGATTCAATTAGTTGATCTTCAAATGAGTGCATCAGAACATTATTAACCATATTAACAGTAAACAGGTGCAGTAAAACATAGTAGATCATCACACATAAGGAGCACACATGAAAACCAAGATATAAGGTGGAAACCTAATGTGGGTGAAAACCACCTGCTGCAATTCGTCTCTATCTTCTTTTAATAAGAAACTTCTTTTTACAATAGTACTGGTGCAGTCTTATACCAGTACGCAGGCTTCTACCTGCAGAAGTGATCCGGATTTAAACAGGAACGCAACAAATTACAGAGATAACCATATACACAAAGATGCAGCGGAAATAATACTTCATTTCATTAATGGAAAATACTGAAATATGCTTACAACCAGAAATGGAAATAAACTAGCTAGGGCGATGGTAGCTTATCTCTGAGAAGAGATGTGATGGCTACATGCCTCTGAACTGTGTTACAATGAGGCTCGAAGGCCTATTTATTGTTGAGAAACAATGAAAAACCCTTAACATTCCAAAACCTAACCCTAGGAGATGAAACGCCAAACTGTGGGCCTCGTTTGGGGGTAAGTTGGTACATCAACTTCCCTGGGTCGTAACTTTGGCATATGATCTCCGTTTGATGCGTACAATAGCTCATTAGAAAGATCTATCCGAGCACTATCATTGTTGGAACAAGCAACATCGGTCCATTCCATGGACCCATGTTGCTCCTGAATTCCCCAAAAAACGTCGTTTAGGGCCTCAAAACGGCTCCGGAAGTTCAGGACCCGAAAAACTGCTAAAAATAGTAAGTTGTGCTACAATTAAGGAAACTGAAAATGCTGAGAAAGACAATGGTGGGGGTCCAGGTGGACTTGGCAGGTGGCCACCAATATCCACCTGGATCATTCCTCCCCCCTTAGGAAGCAATGGTCCCCATTGCATTGAGCTCCTCCATGAGATGAGGAAACTTCTGCTGAACTTGTTCCCTGGTGAGCCACTTGCCCTGCTGAAGGAGTTGGCCTGCTTTGACAACTCGATACAGTTGGATATTCTGTTGGCGAGTGTTCTTGATCTGTGTGTCCATGATCCGATCAGTTGCAGCTTGTTCCATGCAATCTGGATTTAATTCTGTGGGTTTGAGCTGTTCTGCAATGTCGGATGTGTCTAGCAATGGTGGAAAGTATGGCCGAAGGCGGTCCACATTGAACACTGGGTGCAGGCCAAGGAATGGGGGAATGCTGAGCTCAAATGCATTGTCTCCCATAGCCTTAGTAATGGTGTAAGGACCATATCGGAGTGGTCTCAATTTCCGATAGGCTCCAGTAAGGCGTTCCTTTTGCAAATGCAACCAGACTTTGTCGCCCACCTGAAACTTGTGTGGCACCCGATGTTGATCATGTCGCTGCTTGTACTTGGCATTTGATTTCTCAAGAATGTCATGGACCTGCTGGCGAATATGTTGGATGCGCTCAATGAAGCTGGTGGCCTTATCTGTTTCGGACTGGACATGAGCTGAATTCATGTGAGTAGCTGCAAGTGGCATGGCCACATCAATGGGGCATAGTGGCTGGAATCCCAAACCCACCTGAAAAGGGCTATGGCCAGTGGAGCTGTGAAGAGCTCGGTTGTAGCTGTGCTGAACATAGGGGAGGCTCTCGTCCCATGTGCGTGGATGCTTTGAGTTATACATGCGCAGAATGTGCACAATCATCCTATTGACAACCTCTGTCTGGCCATCAGTTTGAGGATGGAAGGCTGTGGACTTCGTGAGTTTGGTGTCCAGCATTGACCAGAGACTGGACCAAAATGTGCTGAGAAACCGACTGTCCCGATCTGAGATGATAGACTGTGGGATCCCAAAGTGCACCCACACTCGTTCAAAGAAGAGTTTAGCAGTGGCTTCTGCTGTGATATTCTTCTTGCAGGCCACCATAATGGCCATCTTCGAGAACCTGTCGACGACCACAAAAACACAGTCATTTCCATGCTTAGTGGAAGGAAGGCCTGACATGTAATCCATGGAGATGGATTCCCAGGGTCGACTAGGGGTAGGCAACGGGGTATAGAGGCCGTGCTTCTTAATGGTCGGTTTGGCAATGGCACAGGCAGTACATGATCGGATGTACTTCCCAACATCCTGTCGAAGATTCGGCCAATAGAAATAATTTTGCAGTACTGCCACTGTTTTCTCGACCCCGAAATGCCCAGCAGCCCGACTGTAGTGTGCTTCCCAAATCATCTTGGCACGCTCGCTTGAAGGAACACAAAGGTGACCGAGGTGGCATAATAGGGCATCCTGGAGGTGAAAATCTGCAACCTGCCGACCCTCCAAGAGTGTCTGGTATGTGTGGCCGAATTCTGGGTCGCTTTTGTAGAGAAGTGGCCAATCAGAAGTCTCGTGCCCACAAGAGTTGAGCACGGTGGTTAGCGCCATGATCGGTGGTCGACTGAGGCAATCTGCAACATTATTGGTGCTGCCCTTTTATACTTGATATTCAAGTGAAACTGTTGCAGGTATGTAGACCACTTCTGATGGCGATCATTCTGCAATTTCCCTTGGGTCTGTATGAACTGCAGAGGTCGGTGGTCTGTGTGGATGACCGTTTCCTTCCCCAAAATGTAATGCTTCCATTGTCGGCAGGCCTGTACAATGGAATACATCTCTTTATCATAAGTGGGGTACTTTCGGACTGTGTCTGAAAGTGTTTCACTGTGATATGCCACTGGATGTCCATGTTGAGTAAGGACTGCCCCAATAGCATAGTCAGAGGCATCTGTCTCGACCTCAAATGGTTGTTGTAAATCTGGTAACGCGAGCACTGGTGCCGTGCAGAGGCGATCCTTCAACTCCCTGAATGCCTTCTGTTGAGATTCAGACCAAAAGAATTTTGCTTTCGCCCCGCCCTTGGTGACTTGACTCAAGGGCCAAGAAATATGAGAAAACCCCACACAAACCTGCGGTAGAAGTTGGCAAGACCTAGAAAGCTGCGGAGCTCTGTTAGAGTGGTTGGAGAGGGCCAATCCCGAATGACTTGGATCTTGGCTGGATCGACATGCACCCCCTGTTCATCAATGATGTATCCCAGATACTGAACCTGGGTCATGCCAAAAGTGCATTTCTCCAAATTGGCACATAGCTTGTGTTGCCGCAGTGTTTGGAGAACCTGTCGGATGTGGTGGAGGTGCTCTTCCCAACTCTGGCTGAAGATCAGAATGTCATCCAAGTATACTACTACAAAGGAGTTGGTGAATGGCCGCAAGATGTCATCCATTAGCCTCATAAAGGTTGCAGGAGCATTCGTCAATCCGAAAGGCATGACCAACCATTCGAAGAGGCCCTCCTTGGATTTGAAGGCAGTCTTCCACACATCGGAGGGTTCGATTGGTACCTGGTGATATCCTGACTTCAGATCGATCTTGCTGAAATATTTCGCCCCCTTTAGTTGGTCTAGGAGGTCATCAATTCCGGGGATCGGGTACCTATTACGGACAGTGATCTTGTTCAGCGCCCGATAGTCAATACAGAGTCTCCACGTCCCATCCTTCTTCTGTACCAACACGATCGGGCTCCCACAGGGCGATGAACTCGGACGGATGTGACCTTTCTGCAGGAGCTCCTGAATCTGCCTCTTGATTTCATCGTTCTCCAGAACGGAGCGCCGATAAATTGGTCCATTGGGTAGCGGCGCACCTGGGGTCAGATCGATGGAGTGCTTGACTTGACAGTGCAGAGGAACCCCTGCCGGGGAGGTGAAGATGTCCTCGTACTCCTCCACAATCTTGTCCATCTGTAGTTGTCGTGCAGAGGGGCCCCGTTTGGAGGCCGCGGCCACTGTCTTCTTCTTTCCTTGAGGGCGTATCATCAGGAAAACAAATTTCCTGGTTTTGGAAATGATCTTACTGCATTGTTTTGCAGTAATCAAAGAGATGGCGGCAGGTGGTGCTACCTCTGGTATCCTGAACAACTTATTTCCCAATGTAATAATAACAGCACGGGGCCTTGATTCATACACAGCATGTCGCTTCCACAAGTATGGTTGTCCTAGTAATACATCACAAACTTCAAGGGGAGCAATGTCACACAATACCTCATCCGTGAAGGGCTTGATGTTGTATGGAAGGCGACACTGCTGGCTCACGCGAAGATCTCGTCCTTGGTGAAGCCACCCAATGGTGTATGGTTGTGGATGTGCTGTGGTCGGTAAGCCCAACCGCTTCACGACCTCTGCCGAAATGAGGTTCTTTTGACTCCCGCTATCAACAATGAACTGTATCGGGGAGCCCTTTACCCACATCTGGGAGTGGAAGAGACGCTCCTCCTCCTCTGGATCTTCGGGTTCATTTTTCTGGATCTTTGCGGTAGCAACAGTGGCGCTGGGATCCGCATCAATGATCTGCTTCCCTTTTTCATACCCCTTATCGGGTTCTGACTCAGAGTCGGAACATGCATCTGATTCTGAAACCTTTAGCTCAGCCACCAGTGACTGCTTGGCCCGACACTCACTTGTGTTGTGAGTGGAGCTCTTATGGAACTCGCACCATTTTCCAGTGTCCTTTCTCGGCTTCGCGGCGCTATTCTTTGCTTGCAGCTTCGGCTGGTTGTCTTGGGCTGTCCCGCCTTGGCTTTGTCCTTTGTTCTGTGGTTTAGGGGCACCTTTCCCCTGCTTTGGATTCGCAGATCCAAAGTCTCGCTTCTTTTGTTTAAACTTCTGCTCGACCTTGACGGCATACCGGTATGCTGCGCCGAGCGAGGGGATGTTTAGGAATTGTATTTCTTCCTGGATGTACTTGTGCAGGCAGCCACGGTATTTGAGTATCAAATGTTGCTCCGAATCCTTGATACCCAACTTTGTGCGAAGGGTATGGAAAAGATTGGTGAACTCCGGCATGTCTTGGTCCCTTCCCTGCCGCAGCGTGGTCCACTTTATGTATTCATCCTCATAGCTCCCGACAGGGTAGTACTGCTCCTTGATGGCATCCCGGAACGAATCCCAGGTGGGTGCGGCTGAAAATAGTGAGCCAATACTTTCATCCTTCTGCTCGCAGTAGGTTTCCCACCAGTCCTTGACGTGGGGGGCTGCTTTGAGGAGAGCAAAAACAATCTTTTCCCGACTCGAAAATTCATGAACAGAAAAATAACCCTCTAGCAGATTTAACCATTTATCTACGGCATCTGCGTCTATCTGACCCTCGAATATGGGGATTTCAAAATTAACTTGTACCTTAAAGGGTGTGGCGTTTCTAGAGTAGCTGCTGGAAGCCGATGCGTTGCTTCTGGGTAGCTGCTGAAGGATCTGGGCAAAGCTGTCCATCATCGCGTTCCGTTGTCGCTCGAGGGCTTCTTCGAGCAAGATTTTGATGGGATCTCCTGCCCCCTCGTCTTTCTTCTTGTCCGCCATGGGAGGCCGTCGGGATTTGCGAGGCTGGTCTTGCAAAGGTTCAACCAGTTCAAGCCCTAACTCCTTATATCCCGACCTTGTTGGGGACATGCAAAGAAAAACAGAGAAAAAGCAGACCGCTCTGATACCACTGATCCGGATTTAAACAGGAACGCAACAAATTACAGAGATAACCATATACACAAAGATGTCGTGGAAATAATACTTCATTTCATTAATGGAAAATACTGAAATATGCTTACAACCAGAAATGGAAATAAACTAGCTAGGGCGATGGTAGATTATCTCTGAGAAGAGATGTGATGGCTACATGCCTTTGAACTGTGTTACAATGAGGCTCGAAGGCCTATTTATTGTTGAGAAACAATGAAAAACCCTTAACATTCAAAAACCTAACCCTAGGAGATGAAACGCCAAACTGTGGGCCTCGTTTGGGGGTAAGTTGGTACATCAACTTCCCGGGGTCGTAACTTTGGCATATGATCTCCGTTTGACGCGTACAATAGCTCATTAGAAAGATCTATCCGAGCACTATCATTGTTGGAACAGGGTCCATTCCATGGACCCATGTTGCCCCCGGATTCCCCAAAAAACGTCGTTTAGGGCCTCAAAACGGCTTCGGAAGTTCAGGACCCGAAAAACTGCTAAAAATAGTAAGTTGTGCTACAATTAAGGAAACTGAAAATGCTGAGAAAGACAATGGTGGGGGTCCAGGTGGACTTGGCAGGTGGCCACCAATATCCACCTGGATCAAGAAGGCTACAACCTTCTTAGCTCTTGTACTAGCCGATCCATTTACTAGTATGTAGGCACCGACCTACTGAAGGCTCCAACCTTCACTCGTTTTCCAGCTGCTCCTGGAAGGGAGCTACAACCCCCTGGCTCTTGTACTAGCTGATATGTTTACCAGTACGTAGGCGCTGGCCTACTGAACTCTACAATCTTCCAGGGACCACGTTTCATACATTTTCGTACTGGATCCATACATACAAAACAATCACCACTGTAATACAATCATCAATTTATACCTGCATCATGAATCTCTGAATCACCCAATACTGAACCATTGAAACCCTATCAACAACACAGTCACCAGAACACAGAACTGACAACAGAACTCTGCAACAATAACCAAATCCAACTGCAACTTCAAATATCATATCTCATAATGTATACGCTACTATGAAGAACAAAACCAGCGTACATACACGCTTTCACCAAAGCCAACCTGTGTACAGATCTGCAAATACTTACTCATAACTTTGCAGCTGTTCTAGAGATTAGTCATACCCAGATCATAACATTCATATAATAAAACATGCATCAATAATTTAGATCTAGTCTATCCATAATCAAACCATATAATGATAAACATTCCAAGCCTTAAGATCCCGATCCATTGTTCATCATTATCCACATGAGTGCCTCCTTGGTTCAGATCAAGCTAAGCATCACAAACCCATGACCAGCATACTAGATCTCACACTTCATCAGATATTCAATCCTTGCACACTTGCCTCCCTTGGTCTAATGATCTTCCCTTTATATAGGTTTAGGCTTCTCTCAATACCATGGTCCAAAACCATGTTGAACCAATACCTTGGACCCAATACCTGGGGTCAACACTTCGGACCAAATACCATGGACCAATACCAAAATACCATGGACCAAATACCACAGACCAAAACTTAGTTTTCTGACATGTACGCGCCTTTCATTCTGTGAACCTGCGTGTGTACGTATACGTGCCTTTTGTTCTTCTCACCCGTGTGTATACGCACTTTCATCAAGGTTAACCTGCGTATATCTCTCTCTTGACCTACTGTACTAAGATCTGTCCTCTGATTGAGTTGCCATCACCTGTATCATACCTCTGAGTGAGTTGCCATCAAGGACAACACTTGTATCATAATGCCAACATTTCTATCATCTATATCTAATCCGTTTTCCTGTAATCATTCAGTTTTAGATGAAAACCCAGGTATTTGATACCATCTTCAAAATTTACTGACCGGAATGGGAATAGACTGAGCGCATAATCTAGTTCCTCTTTAGTGCATCCCGTGGCAAAGAGAGTAGAATTTTGATGATTTGTATCCATACCTGTAGCTTTCCCAAATAATCTGATTATATGATAGAATGCTGCAATATCTCGACGAGTACCCTCAAGAAAAATAAGCACATAATCTACAAGAAGTAGATGAGTTAGATAAATATTTCCGGCTGATGGAGCTCCTTTCATGTTGCCCATTCAAGGTATAACGTCTCTT
This sequence comes from Pinus tabuliformis, assembly GCA_031772625.1. Lineage (NCBI taxonomy): Eukaryota > Viridiplantae > Streptophyta > Pinopsida > Pinales > Pinaceae > Pinus > Pinus tabuliformis. The sequence continues at coordinate 1,002,465,213 of CM062815.1, read as the reverse complement.
CAAGGTTATGAAGATATTCAAAATATAACTTTGACTACCTATATAATGATTTTATAATCACCATGGACAATTATGCTTGGAAAGGCATTTTGAATGTGTTTTGATTTATGATAACAAAAAGCTCCATGTAAAGGAAATTCCTACTTACATGGGTAATAACCTTTTTTTAGTGATTTGACGTATGCATATTTATATTGCGTTAATATGCTTGGAAAGGTATTTTGAGTGCGTTTTGATTTATGATAATATAAGGTTTTATGTATAGAAATTCTTATTTGTAATGATGTGAAGGTATATATAGGTATATATTAAAGGTATATATATGTATTTCTTTTTAATATATATTTATATAATATTTTAAAATAAATAAATAAATAAATATATATTTTCAAACTTTTATTATTTAAAATTTCATTTTTTTATTATAAAATAAAGAAATATATAAACATAAAACATACTTTTTATCCCATTTATATTTTTTTTTATAATTTTTTCTTGGAAATTACTTTTCCATTACAGTTCAAGTTTGATATTCATAATGTACAAGCCAAAAATATATCTACCATAATAAAAAAGATTGATTATGATATCATAAAATAATAAATAATAAGATAAATTAGTACATGAATGATATACATGTGATGATAATAGATTTAGTATTCTTTTACATGTAAGCTTTTTTGTTTTGTTTCTTTTATAATGCTATTTTTCTCTAAAAAGTTTTATAGAATCTTTCTTTGATTTTCTATGAATTAAATTTTAAATTGTATGCATATGTAATAGATTGTGAAAGGGCACCTCCCAACTGGCTATTTTTTTTGGCGAAGAGAGTTCCCTGGCTCGTGATCTAATAGATTGTGAAAGGGCACCACCCAAGTGGCTGTTTTTTCTTGGAGAAGACAGTGCCCCTAGCTTGTGATCCTAAGGGTGGTGCACATAAGTAATATAATGACCTTTATTTCTTTAATATTATAATGTATCTAGAATATTAGAGATACTTCATGAATATTTAGATGAGTAAATTTTCTATAATTTATGGAATTATACAATGTGATGTTATATTATACAATATGAGATTATATAATATAAATTATGGCTAATATAATATACAAAAAGGTGTTAATATATTTTCACAAATAATATATAAACATACATATATATGGAAATAAAAAAGAAAAAATTAGTAGTGAAAATAATTATAAATAGTTTTTTATTATATCAAATTAATGACTTTCAAATATATACGAGGTTTTATTCAATAAATTTATGACATATCACGTGCATTCATAACATATTAAATAATACTTCTAATTTTACTATATATTGGAAAATACTTTTAAAAATTACATTATTTAATCCCCTACTAATACAAACCCAATACACCTTCTCAATTTAAAAAAATCCTAGTTTCACTACATATTATGGGTATCTATTTTTTTATTAACATTTTTATATATTTTTATATTTTTTCATTAACTTTGAGCTCTATTTTTTATAAGTGTGAAAATAAAAACCATTTATCCTCTATATATCTCCCAATATATTATGTCATTTTTTTGAATATATATCTCAATATAAATTCACATAAAATGGTATTTCACCCCAATAAAACTCCGTGTAAATACATCATTATTTATATATTTGTATTCCTGGAAAATACTTATAATTATTATAACTAACCTTAGTTAGTGGTCCATCCTAATAGCCAATTGACTTGATTATCTAATAGGCTTACTTTTACATTCAACTGACACATGATAACCATTTATAGCACCAATCAAAGATTAAATTTCCAATAAAATTAACGTGTTCCCGTTATTAAAAAACCACTTCATTGTCTGTGGACAATTTATTTTATACTATTTAATAGGAAATTAAATTAAAACAATTTAAAAGAGTTTTTCTCACTAGTTAGGTTATGTGTTTTTGTTTTATTTATTTTAATTTCATTTCTTTTTAATTTTGATTTTGTCTATTTTTAAATTTAAATTTAAATTTAAATTTTATTATTAAAAAAAAATTAATCAATATTTATAATCAAACTATAATTTTATTTTCTTTTAATTTTGACTCTGTCCATTTTTATTTTTAAATTCAAATTCAAATTTTATTATTAAAAACAAAAATTAATCAATATTTATAATCAAACTATAATTAATAGAGAAATAAAGTGATTTAATTAATTAACATATTTTTATTTTATTTTATTTTTGTGCAAGCATATCTGTAAGTTTGCAGTGGGAAACAATTTTTCCTTATGTTTTATTTTTTTTGATTTTTTTTAATAATAAAAGTTCATTTAACGATAAAATTTTGATTTTTTTTAATAATAAAAGTTCATTTAACGATAAAAGAGTGTTTCTAGTAATATGAGAATGCATTAATTTGAATATAAAATGTATTAATTTTAACATGTTTTTCTTTGTAGTAAGATTTAAAATTTAATTTGTTTAAAATAATTATTAATTTTTTTTATAAAAAGAGTGTTTTTTTATTGGGTTAAGAGGCGGTTTATGGTTCAGTATATGGTAGGTAGATATGTAGATGTAATGTAAAAATATTTGTAAATATTTTTATGTGTTAATTTAATATATTGAATTTATAAGATGTAAAAGATTTATAAACATTTAATAAAAAGTTAAAAGTAATATAGAGCCTACTACGAGGGAGATGTAGATGTTGTAGTATCCTAAAAAAAATAAAAGTGATAAAAATAATAAAATTCAATTTTTATATTGTAATTTTGTTTAATAAAAATAAAATAATAATATACATATAGTAGTAGCCATAAGTTAAGATCCTTTTTACCTTATAAATTAAAATAATGATTTTGTAGCACATCAAAATTTTAATATTTACAATAAACTTACCATATAACAATATTTTTAACCATGGATATTCACACCAACTTTACCATAGATATTATTACTTGTAAATAGGATTTGTTACAATACCATGGCTCATCAATACCACATGCCCAAAAACCATCTCTCATTTCACAATCAAAATATTTTATCAATATTTTATTTGAATTTAATTTATAATATTTTTATTAATTAAATTTAAAAGCAAAAAAATTATAATTACTTTTGAGATATATCTAAACCCTCTATCACATTAATATATATAATATATAAATAGTAGCTATAAATTACAATCCATCTTACCATATTAATTAAATTAATAATTCTGTAACTACAATTAAATCTCATTAATAAACACATAAAAACTTAATACTTACAATACAAAAATAATTTTAACCATGGATATTCACCACCACATTACCATGGATATTATTAACTTTGTTACAATACCATGGGCCAATACCATGACTCATCAATACCACATGCCCAAGAACCATCTCTCATTTCATGATCAAAATATGTTATAACTAGCAATTGCACTAGATGTTGCAAAGAAAACGTTGTAAGTCAATAGTATATGGAGAAAGAGCATAAATGAAGACATATGTGATATGTTACATTTTAAATGAAAGAAATCTTAATATTATTCAATAAGGTCTTCAAATCCCATGTTAAACAATAAAAATTCACTGCAATGTAAGGGCTATGGTACCTTAACATGTCACAATATAGATTTACTGAGCTGTTAACTGCCATGGATATTGCGATGGTTAGTTCACTAGTACATATATTAAAATTTATACTACTACAGTAAAGCTATGCTCCACTTAGTGAGAAAGAAAAATTTGCATTGCCCTTTCAAGAAGTCCACTCTCCAAATTCAAAATCAACTCCCAAACATTCCAAATAAGATAGCCAACTAGAGCTAATAATCTTGTCCTAGTCTACTCAACTATTGGATAAATAATCACAATTTGCATTTCCCTTTCAGAGAAGTCAATTGTCCAAATTAAAAATCAACTCCCAAACATTCCAAATAAGATAGACAACTAGAGCTAATAATCTTGTCTTAGTCTACTCAACAATTGGATAAATAATCAATATGTGGATATACAAAAGAATTTGATTATATATTTGGAACTAATGTATAGCAATATTTTGGTAAATATTTTCAAATTTGTAATAATTTTATTTTAGTATTAAGGGGTTTTCGGAGTGCATTATATTAGATATCATTTTGGGATTCAACTGTGTTAAGTAAGTCATGCATGTATGACCATTTTCATGAGAGTTAGTTGTAACTGACTAATTTTTCATGATTTTTGAATAGTCCACTTAACACTCATTGCATCGGGTGATGCTCACAGGGGTGAAGAAGTGGGATTGAAACTAGTGAAATGAATCACATAGCGTCAATCATCACTTTCGGGGCTTGCACTTGGTAACCAGGACTTCCCATGAGGTCACCCATCCCAGATCGCCTTTGGCTCAAGGACACTTAACTGTCAAGTTTTCCCCACAATCAAGCCCACTTAGCTTGCTACCCCATTTGCAAAACCTTAGCAAGTATTGTGCCTCATGAACCATTCAAGTAGAGTTCCCTTCACTCTTTTGAATTTAAGTATTAAGGGGTTTTCACAATGCATTATATTAGATATCATTTTGGGATTCAACTGCGTTAAGTAAGTCATGCATGTATGACCATTTTCATGAGAGTTAGTCATGACTAACTAATTTCTCATGATTTTTGAATAGTCCACTTAGCACTCATTGCATTGGGTGATGCTCGCAGGGGTGAAGAGGTGGGATTGGAACTAGTGAAATGAATCACATAGCGTCAATCATCACTTTCAGGGCTTGCACCTAGTAACCAAGACTTCCTAGGAGGTCACCCATCCCAGATCACCTCTGGCTCAAGCGCGCTTAATTGTGGAGTTTTCCCCACAATCAAGCACACTTAGAGGCAATCTGGGATGGGCGACCTCCTGGGAAGTCCTGGTTACCGGGTGCAAGCCCTGGAAGTGATGTTTGACGCTATGTGATTCATTTCACTAGTTTCAATCCACTTCTTCACCCTTGTGAGCATCACCTGATGCAATGAGTGCTAAGTGGACTATTCAAAAATCATGAGAAATTAGTTAGTTACGACTAACTCTCATGAAAGTGGTCATACATGCATGACTTACTTAACGCAGTTGAATCCCAAAATGATATCTAATTTTATTTTATTTTAGAACTTTTTAACTATTTTTTTTATACTTAAATTTAGTCAAACTTGTAAAGGTGGTGTACTCGTAGTTTTTTGGGCTTTATAGTTTTTACTATAGTATTCATCTCTAATGTAGCCTATGTAGCCTATCTAAAGACTAAACAAAATCATGTTAAATCGTCCTGCCCAAGGGGATCACACAACCGTGTTTTAGACACCAAATATTCTCTTAGTGCTCTATGTGTAGAAAGTCCTTATAGATTCAAACTGCTTAAATAATTTGCTAAAACAGAAGTCCTGAATCTACTCTACTCATCAACGGAAAAAATTATTCGATCAAGAAATCACAACATAGACATGAGACAAGATTCAATCACATATGCTCAGAGATTTATCTAAGGGGAAATAAAGTGCTCAAAACCCCTTCCTATATGTATTGCATTAGTTAGAAAATAGATAAGAAATATAATGCTTGTTCAAGCCCGAATAATCTTTGCACAAGTATAATCTATCTCACTGCCTAACAAGCTGGTTCTAGCCAATACTGGTGGCCTCGGTGCAGGTGATATGGACAAACCTTCAAACCCTGAAACAATTTCCTCTAATTCTGGCTAAATCTCTTCTTCAATCCCAATTTGAGTATCAATCATCTATTTTAGACTGACTGTTCATAAATTTCCCTTTTCGGCCACTATCACCACTCTTTTTCCCTAAATCACCCCAACCCTTGTTATCGGGAACAATTTACACAACAGAGTCTCTTTTCCTCTATCGGAGCTATAATTCCATGATAATGACGAAATACACTATTGGCAGGGTTTTTGAATGGAATGAACGCAATTGTGCATAAATACACTATCTGTGGTTTCAAACTGCCATAATGCGATTATACATGGAAATGCACTATCGGCGGAGTTTTATTGCCGTAATGCTATTTCACATGAAAAGACACTATCGGTGAGATTTTTCCAAAGGAAAGCGTTAATACACAAATACACTATCGGCGGGGCTTTTACTCCATAAAATGGAATAACACTATCGACAATCGCTATCGGCAGTTCCCATGGAATGGAACAATAACATAACGGCCCTTTCTGATGTGATAACATGTGGAGTTATCGACAATCGCAATCGGCGATTCCAATACTCCCTCGCTAAGCTCTTCTCATCGAAGACTTGCGATGCGATAAGTCCGCGGACCCGATAGGTGATAAAACCTCCCTTATAATATTTTGGATCCGAACGTCGCACTTCAGACTTCGGCACTTCAAAGGGCTAGTCCCTCTTTGCTCAAACACTGTGATGCGATAACAGTTGCGGACCCGATAAGGGTATTAGTCATATTTAATAGGATTTCAAGTCCAGAACTTAATTCCGACTAAGTTTTCATGGTTTTCCAGAGTAAACTAGAGTTTCACCTGCGAAAATGAACAATGCATATAAAGGAAACAGGACGCGCCGATATAAAGGAATCACACGCCAACAAGCTTCAATTGAAGTATTCGTTGGAAAAAAAGGCCAAATCACTGTTATAAAGACTCAGAAGAAAAAATGAAGCCAAATACAAGCAAAAATACCAATTTAACAGGCAAATACAAGTTCAGATGCACAGAAAGGGTTCGGAGGTCACCACACCTTCGGGATCGACCAATACATAGAGAAATACCCTCTTCCTTTGAGAAATATGCAATAAAAGCATGCAGTCCAAATCCCATTACAATAGCATCCAAATTACATATATATTGGTTCGTGTTAACAACCAGATCCTAAAACAAAGGCTTAAATTTATTGCAACTATCAGTTCTGCGAGACATCCTTCTCAAGAACCTCCACTATGCTAACTAATCCTATCTGTTTAGCGAGGTATTCTCCTCGAGAACCCCCACTACAACTTAACTATTTAACATTTATTACATCATGATTTATTCCTAGATTCTATCTCTATGCTTAACTAGAAAAACATGGAAATTGAAGGCTAAAGGATCCCACTCCTTTGCTTGTAGTTTTTTTGTATTTTTCGAATAAGTTTGAAGTTTTTTTCCTCCAAGTCTCATGCTCCTGCATCAGATTCCTGACGATAAAATTCTTCATGGCCTCCTGCCCATGAGCTCTTCTACAGAACTGCCCAATTTCTATAGCATGTTTTCTGTTACCCAAGTAGCTTCAGCAGTTGGCTGATCCTTCCATTTGAACAAATATTGAAAGTACTCCTTCCTTTGGTTTTCTTGAACACTTTCTTGTCCAAAATCCTTTCTGGCTGTAATTCTTTTGTTGTAGGTAACTGTTTTACCCAGTCAATTTCTTGTGTCTCCTGATCCTGTTCTGTCTCATCTGCAGTTTCAACTTCATACTTGTACAGGTCAGCAACATTGAAAATTGGAGATATTCCAACAACAGGGGGTAATTCAATTTCATATGCATTTGCAGAAAATTTCCTTAATACTCTGCATGGTCCAATTTTTTTGAACTTCAATTTGTTATACTCCCTCTTTGGAAATCTTTCCTTCCTTAAGTGTGCTAAAACCAAATCTCCAACTTCAAAGTTCACCTCTCTTCTTTTCATGTCTGCTCTGGTTTTGTACTTGATGTTGCTATCCTGTAGCTGTTGTTTCACTTGTTCATGTATTGCTTGCATTTCTGAAGCAAAATCTTCACCCTTTGCACTTCTCATCTCATCTTTTCCCAAGTTTCTTAACTCAGATACTCCTCTTGGATGCATTCCATAAACTATATGGAATGGAATCTATCCTGTACTCCTGTTAGGTGAGTCATTATATGCATATTCAGCTTGTGCTAACACTTGATCCCATTGCTTTGGATTTTCTGTAGTAAGACTCCTTAAAAGATTACCCAAACTCCTGTTCACAACTTCAGTCTGTCCATCAGTCTGTGGATGATAGGAAGAACTGAAACTCAGTTTAGTTCCCAACTTCTTCCATAGTGTCCTCCAGAAATGTCCAACAAATTTGGAATCCCTGTCTGAGACAATACTCTTAAGCAACCCATGCAATCTTACAATATCCTTGAAAAACAAATTGGTAATGTGAGTAGCATCATTAGTTTTATAACATGGAATAAAATGTGCCATTTTTCAAAATTTGTCCACTACAACAAAAATTGAATCATTTCCTCTTTGAGTCTTTGGTAAGCCCAAAAAAAAATCCATACTTACCATATCCCAAGGCCTATCTGGAATTGGTAATGGAACATACAAACCTGTGTTTTGGCTTCTTCCCTTTGCATATTGACAGATTTTGCAAGTTTTCACATACTTTTCCACTTCAGACCTCATTTTCGGCCAGAAATAAAATCTGTTCAACTCCTCATAAGTCTTATCTATACCGAAATGTCCTGCAAGTCCACCACTATGTTTCTCTTTGATTAAATTCTCCCTCATAGAACAATTTGGTATGCACAGCTGATTTCTCTTAAACAACAATCCATCATGTAAGAAATAATCCAACCATTTATTCCTATCCATCAAAACAGGATTCTTACAAGCCTCAAATGCTTCTTTAAAATATAAATCTGTCTCATACAATTCTTTAAGAAAATCAAAACCCAACACTTGAATTTGACTCTCTAGAAGTAATGTATTCCTCCTACTTAAAGCATCTGCAACTTTGTTTGATTGGCCATTTATGTGCTTCAAAACAAAATGGAAACCTTGAAGATACTCTACCCATTTGGAATGTTTCTGGTTAAGCTTTGGCTACTGCATAATATACTGCAGTGCATGGTTATCTAAATAAAGTATGAACTCCTTTGACATTAGATAATATCTCCACTTCTTCAATGTCTGCACAACTGCATAGAACTC